>VDFB02000363.1:114743034-115201909 GCA_007258455.2 Sequoia sempervirens | reverse complement strand
CCAAACTTGCTCTTCAATGTGTCTTCAACCTAGACCTACAAATCGCACACTAAAGAGAGGGGACCCCATTTTGGTAATCAAACCTTGAAATGAAATGAAATAGGAAAATAGAATAATGAATGAACAAAATGCAATGTTGTAACTCACCAAACCCTAGCAATAAAGTGCTACAAACATGTATGAAATGGCTCCAATGGATGTAGATCTTGACTATTTCTTGAATAGGATAGATCTTAACTTGAATGCTAGCTTGAATCATGAAACCCTACATCACAATTGTTAGCTCAAAAGCAAACATGATGCTTGATGCTTGAATAATGCTCTAAAACACTTGACAATCAGCCCTTGAATGCTCTTGAATGCTCGTGTAAACACTTGAATTCTCTTGTAAACTCAAATTTTCTATAAGGATCACTTGATTTCTTGTTAGGAGACTTGTAAACTTGCTAGGAGAAAAATGAGTGAAAAAACCTTGTATTATACTTGTTTATGTCAAATTTCTCAAAATTACAACACTACAAGCCAACATCAAATCTAGGAGGATAAAATTCCACCAAGAACTTGACTTAAATTTGATTTTGGGCCACACAAGACTCATACACCACAAGTGGCGTATGAGTCCCATTAGGCCTAACAACGGGACACATTTTCAAAAATGCTTAGAATGATGTAGAATCCAAATCGGGACCCAAAAACCTAGGTGGGACTCATACGCCCAAGGTGGTGTATGAGTCCCACATCACTAAATCTAGGCCACACAGCCTAGAAACATCTTAATTATGATTGGATATTTGTTCATGTCAGGATTATCATCAGAAAGATACATTAAGCGGGGCTTGTGGATGTAAAATAAGGCCAATTAAAGCATAAAGAATCCAATTATTTAATAAAACCCTAGAAAAATGTGAAAGTGTGTTACAACACTCCAAATAAGGAACCAATAAGCTCATTTAGTTCACAAGGTCCCAAGACCTAATGTGAATATGTTAGACATATTACAACACTAAATCAAGGCCATGTTAGGGAGTAGTTTTTCTGTCATTATAAATGATTTTGATGAAGTGGAAGCAAATTTTGTAAGAAGATTGAAAAAAAGGGCACTAGTAGATATAGAGGTAAGTTACCTTTCAAGTGTTTCAATTGTGGAAAGATAGATCACTATGCTTCAAAATGTCCAAGTAAAGTTTCAAATGATAAATATAGAGATCATAAAGGTAAAACCTTCAAGAAAAGTTATTATGTTAAAGAAGATAATGGTACATCTAATGATAAGAAATCAAACTACCTAGATAATGAAAGTGATGAATGTGTGTTCATGGCTTTGAATGTTGGATCTAATTCTACTGTCCCTAAGAGATGTGTGAAGTAAATTGCTTTGAAAACATATCACAGTATTTAAGGAAATATGTTGACTACCTTTCATGCACAAGAGAGAAACTACAGGATAATTGATAGTGGATGTTCAAATCATATGACAGGTGATAAGAGTATGTTTGTTAACCTTAAGAAATATCATGTTGGTTGTGTTAAGTTTGGTGATGAAACATCTACTAAGATCTGTGGAAAAGGTTCAATTAGTTTTGATGGCAAGTGTAAGACAAATGATGTTCTTTATGTCAAGGTTCTTCGGAATAATCTTCTTAATATAGGAGAAATGTGTAGCAAAGGATACAATCTAGTGTTTCAGGATGATAGTTGTGAAATCAAAAAAGGTAGCTCCAGAATCTTGGTTGCAGTAAGAACAAGGACAGAATGAAATATTTATCATCTCAAAAGTGTTGGTGGTAA
Organism: Sequoia sempervirens; assembly: GCA_007258455.2. Classification (NCBI taxonomy): domain Eukaryota; kingdom Viridiplantae; phylum Streptophyta; class Pinopsida; order Cupressales; family Cupressaceae; genus Sequoia; species Sequoia sempervirens. The sequence continues at coordinate 115,200,121 of VDFB02000363.1, read as the reverse complement.
GTGCTTTATGACTCAAATCAATGAAACTTGGTTGTGGCACAGAAGAATGGGTGATATCAATTTTGGCAGCCCAGTAAAGATCATCTCTACTCATATTGTGATAGACTTTCCAAGATTTACAAAGCCTATCAATGCAATTTGCAAAGAGTGTCAATGGGGAAAAAAGACAAGGAACGGGTTCAAAACTAAGGAACATTCTACTATAGGACCTTTAGAGTTGGTGCATACAGACCTATGTGGATCTACTAGAACAAGAAGCCCTCAAGGTGATAGGTATTTTATGTTGTTAATATATGATTACTCTAGAATGACTTGGGTGACCTTTCTCAAATAAAATTCACAAGCTCTACATAAGTTTATAGCATTTAAATCTATGGTTGAGAATGAAATGGATTTGAAAATAAAGTGCTTAAGGTTTGAAAGAGGTGGTGAGTTCACCTAAAATGAGTTTAACATTTTTTTGTGAAGATCATGGGATAAAAAGATATTTATCAACTCCTATTACTTTGCAGTAGAATGGGGTTGTGGAGAGGAAGAAAAAGACAGTTCAAGAGGCAGAAAGAGACATGTTGAATGAAGCAAAGCTACCAGATGTCTATTGGAGAGAAGTTATCCATACCGCAGTTTACATTCTCAGTAGAGGACAAACAAGAGCGAACAGTTCAAAGACCCCCTATGAGATATGGTATGGAAAAACCCCTACTGTGAAATATCTCAGAGTTTTTGGAAGTAAATGTTATATCATGAGGGATGAAGAAAACTTAGGAAATTTTGATGCAAGATCAAATGAAGGAATCTTCCTTGGATACTCTACAAAGAGCAAGGCATATAGGTGCTACAACAAGAGACTAAAGAAGATAATTGAAAGTGCAAATGTCAAAGTGGATCAAGAAGCACATCAGAACTCAGTGTTAATAGAAGGATATGAATATGATGAACCCCTTTTTAGAGAAGAAGAAAGAGAAGAAGAAAAAGAAGAAAAGGAAGAAAAAGATATGCTAGTAGAAGAAGAAGCTCTGGAAAAGAACCCTAAGACTCCTAAGTATGTGCAAAAAAATCATTCTGAGGATCAAATAATTGGAGACAAGAGCAAAGGTGTACTAACAAGAAGAAAAACTACTATGGCAGAGGAATAGGTAAATTTTTGTTTACTCTCTAAAATAGAACCTAAAACAATTATTGAAGCATGAGGGGATGAAAATTGGATCAATCCTATGGAAGAAGAACTGAGGCAGATTGAGAAGAATTAGACGTGGGAGTTGGTCCCAAGACCAGCAAATAAGAATGTGATAGGAACTAAATGGGTCTTCAGGAACAAGTTGAATGAGAATGGAGAAGTTATCAAAAACAAGGTTAGGCTTGTGTGTAAGGGCTACTTACAAGTGGAAGGAATATATTTTGAAGAGACCTTTACTCTAGCAGCAAGAATGGAGACTATTAGGATGTTTTTGGCTTTTGCAGCACATAAATACTTCAAGGTATATCATATGGATGTAAAGTATACATTTTTGAATGGTGAGTTAGAAGAATAAGTGTACATTGAACAATTTTAATGTTTTCAATTATCAAAAGATCTTGATATGGCCTACAAGTTGAAGGCATTATATGGGCTGAAATAGGCTCCTAGAGCCTAGTATGCAAGATTGGGTAGATACTTACTACAACAGGGGTTCAAAAAGGTTACCACAGACAACAACCTTTGCTTCAAAGTTGAGAAAGATCAAATCATGATTGTGGTTGTGTATGTTGATGATATAATATTTGGAGGAAATGAGACCATGTGTATAAAGTTTGCAGAGGAGATGCAAAATGAGTTTGAAATGTCAATGCTTGGGGAGATGACTTTCTTCCTTGGGCTACAAATTAATCAATTAGAAAAAGGTATATTCATTTCACAATCAAAATATGTAAGGTAAATGTTAAAGAAGTTTGGAATGGAGGATTCTAAACCAGTATGTACTCCCATGGATACTAGTTGTAAATTAAGCAAAAATGATGAAACTCCTAAGACATATCAGACCAAGTATAGACCCATGATTGGTGGATTACTATATCTAACTGCAACTAGACCTAATATTATGCATGAAGTACATCTTGTCGCAAGATTTCAAGAAGATCCTAGAGAGACACATGTGGTATCAATCAAAAGAATATTTGAAGGGCACTCTGTACTATGGTCTATGGTATTCTAAGGATAATAACTTATCTTTGAGCGCTTATATAAATGTAGATTGGATAGGTTGTGTGGATGAAAAAATAAGTACAAGTGGAGGTGCTTTCTTCCTTGGAAACAAGCTAGTTTCTTGGATTAGAAAGATGTAGGATTCAGTATCATTTTCTACTACAGAGGGAGAATATGTTGTTACAGCATCTTATTGTATGCAAGTGCTATGGATGAAGTAGACATTGAAGGATATAAGAATATCATATGATGAACCTATTCCTATCTTATGCGATAATACAAGCACTATCAACATTTCAAAAAATCCTTTAATGCATTCAAGAAAAAAGCATATCTCTATTTGGTATCACTTTCTAAGAGAGAAATTTGTTGAGAAGGAAGTGAAATTGGAGTATGTGCCTACAAAGGATCAAATAGTAGACATTTTCACAAAGGCTCTTCCAGAAGATACATTTGAGTACATTTGAGTACTCAGATATAAGATAGGGGTCATTTCCCCCCTTTCAAATAGATACATAAGATTGTGCACCCATCCAAGGGAGAAATTCAATATGTATTCTTTTCCCTCTACTGATGAAGGCTATCTCTTAAGGGGAGTAGGTAGTGGTGTCTTTGGTTGGTACAATTAAGGGGAGCACATCTTGTGCTTGAAATGAAGTGTTCAAGTGTTTCCATTTTCCATTGATTTCAAAGGGGGAGAGAGGTCTGAAAAACATAGGTAAAGAAATGTTCAAGGGGGAGAGTTGTTTAAGTATTGGAGACACAGAGTTGCTTTTATTGTTGATGGTTTTTTGGCAGATGTTTCCATCAATGACAAAGGGGGAGATTATTGTACTATGTTGTCATTAGTGTTGTCATTGATGTCAACCTCTAGTACGGATATGTTGAGAAGGTGTATATGGTGTTGAGCAGTGTTGCAGATGTAACAGGGTTAATTGGTTTCCAAGCTTTTGAGAAAATTTTCATAAAGATTATACAAGGTGACTAGGAAGTGTTTTGTATTTTTCTTTACATTTCTTCATTCTTGAAGATATGCTTGTGTGGTTTGAAAGTGATGATCAAAGGTCTTCGAAGGTGTTATATCCAGAGTTTCATGTCCTAGTTCCTGCGGTAGCAGAAGATATGTTTGACAGTATGTTGATTTGTCTCTGGCTTGTGAAGAGAGATATCTCTAGGAGAAATGGAATTTCTCTGCAATTCTCTAAAGTGTCTTGTCTTGTGGATTTTGGAATGTGATAATATTTCTTGTACCTACCTTCCCTTTGTTTTTTTAATGTTTAGTTGTTTCACAAGCTTGGTTCTTGAGTAGTATCTCGATGGCAATTTGACTCATTGCACATGATAGCATTCTTAGTCTCATGTGTTTGTGCCAGTGTTTTAAAATATTTTGTTGATGTTGGAATATTCCAAGATGTTGTCTAATGTTGCTACATAGTTCATGAGATGTTTTCAGCCTTGGTGAAGTGTGAATTTGATTGACTGATAGAGTTAATGTTGATTTGGCCAACCCGATGTCTTAGCATTGTTTGCAAATGAGCTTCGTGGTTTGTGGAAGCTTGGTGTAGCGTGCCAGTGTAGATTTAGGTCTCAATTAACCCTTGATGTGGTCTACCCTCATTTCTTTCCACCGTGGAGGTGTTTGGTGCCAACCTATTTGGTGGTTGCACGTTTGAGGTGCATACGTTTCATTGAAGCTGACCTAGAGAAGGTTATCTAAGGTTGTGGAAGATATATATATATATATGCAAGGTTAAATATTTGGAGATGTGTGTGGCATGGAATTATGTATGTGTGATCCTATGTTGAGATCTAAGTGCAAGAAAGAATGCCTAAGACTACCGGAAGTACTGAGTAGAAGGTATCTATAGTTTAGTGTGCTAGAAGTCATTGGAGGCAATGAGCCGAAGGTTACGGATGGTAAAGAAACATTGTGGAAGTTTCTCCAGTTGCTTTGAGGTAGTGAACCTCCTTGTAACTGTTTCTTTGTAATACAAAAGTGATCTTCCTAGGCAGTGAACCTTTTTCTTGTGGATAGTGAGTCCTCTAGGTAGTGAGCCCTTCAGGCAATGAGTCTCTTGTAATTGGTTTTGGTTTTCATATAGTGAGTTAATACTCACCATGGTTTTTCCCTAGAAACATTGTGGCAGTTTCTCCAGTTGCTTTGAGGTAGTGAACCTCCTTGTAACTGTTTCTTTGTAATACAAAAGTGATCTTCCTAGGCAATGAGCCTTTTTCTTGTGGATAGTGAGTCCTCTAGGCAGTGAACCCTTTAGGCAATGAGTCTCTTGTAATTGGTTTTGGTTTTCATATTGTGAGTTAATCCTCACCATGGTTTTCCATGTAAAAGTATGGTGTTATATTCTAAATGGTTGTGGATGTATTATTTCAATTGTCTACATTCATAGTAATTCTTAATAAGGTTTTGAAGGTTTTAATGCACAACTGATTCACCCCCCTCTCAGTTGTCTTGTATTTCTAACACCCTTCACGAAGAGTATAGACAAAGGAAACCAACAAATACATGCCATCTAAGTTCTAGTGATGTGTCTTACATATCCAATCGACCAAAAAACTCTAGACAAATTCTAAATATGACCATTCTGGCTAGATAATGCAATCTGGAACATTGTGAACGGACTAATGCAAGCAGAGAGTTTTGCATTACTTGGCAAAATTTTTAAAATAAAATAAAAACTTCCTTAGGACATGTAGTCATATATTCACACACCTCTAACTCGACTTGGAAACAACCTTTCACCTAAGGTTTAACACATGGTTAAATTTTTTAACTGTTTGTCTAACTTTTCATAAGGATTTAAGATCAAAAATGTATTTTTTTATGGTCGGTAAACAACTATGTTCATCGAAACACATTCTTGGCAATGAACATCAGTATTGCATACTTGCAGTATCTCAGAGCCTAGCTATGCCACTTGTTCATAAGTTTTTTTGTGTTTATTTCCAAAAGTGAAATACTCTCTTATTTTCATGCACAATAATTTTTAAAATTATCTTACAAGTTATAGTATTTTCGAATAATAATACTGCCTCAAGACACCTTGTCTATATCATAAGTTCTTGTCAACTCGAAACACGTAAAATAAAAAATTTATTCAAAAAATAACTTCTTCATTAATAATTCTAATTTTCTTGTGTTTTCCTCTTTATTCTACATTCAAGAATTCATTTTATAAGGCTAATAATGTACAACATATTACCTATTTATTGTTGCGAGAATAAGTAAATATTTTTAGAATTTTATGACAAATGAAAGCTTTTAAGTAAAAAGGATTACTCCTTGCCCATTATAACCAATCAAAATCTTTTCCAATTATATTTATAAATATACTCCAATATAATCTATATCTATATATATACACCCATATATCTATATGTATATATAAATATATATGCACCAATCTAGTAAATTTAATTATAAGTATAAAGGAGTACTTCTTTCTAGTACAGATTGGCAGATAAATATAATCGACCTTATTTTCTCATATGCACATATATATATACTATGTATAAACATATATTTCACCAATTATGCTTAGATTTCATTTATCATAATGATAGAAAAAAGAATGAAACCAAAAATAGCCAAATCATGCCTATATAAATGTCAATTACTCTGCACTTCCAATTTTACTCAAGCTCTGCTTCAAAGCTCTTGTCAAGCTTTCTTAATATCCATGGCTTTAAAATTCAATTAACCATTTACAAATGTAAATGTGCACAATAGTCTTAACAAAGTGAACATTGCTTCTTCTCATTCACATATTCTTCCTTAAGCATAAGCTTTGCTACAAATTCTTAGCAATAGAATGTAGATTCATAATCATGTTGCCTTCCCTACTTTGGAAAAAATACACTACTCTCTTCTCAAACACTATCATCTTCTCTCCATCACAGATGAAGATGATAATCACCCTCTTTCCTTTGTGATTCCTCTCAATAAGAATGATAAGGACCTTTCAACATGTGACACCTCCCCCTTTGCTTTCATTAACATCCATACTGTAAATAGTAAAAACTGCCACTTAATGGCATGCAAAGTTGGTATATTCACATCCCTCCCTTATGCCTTCTTCAAAGGCATTAAAATCACATTTTTAGAAAACTAGGATTATAGATTAGATGGAGGCTTTTTAGCCTCATGAAGAGTTTAAAATGGTTTACCTTTAATCAACTCTCATAACATACTTTAAATGGCATGTTAAACTGCCATAACAGTTGTGGCTCCCTCTATTAGTCGTTGGCATTAATACTATCCAATGTAATATGTATTCTATATATTTATATATATGTGTGTATATTTATATATTTTTAAAATTCATTAAAATAATAATCAAATAAACTTTTATAGAAATAGGCAAATCATAAAGTCAATAAGACATAATAATGTCTTCTTTGGACTTCCGCAAAAGACTAAAACGAAGATCAAAAATGATTACTACCTATCTATATGATCAAATCACACAAATATTGACTTACTTACAACATAGGGTAGAATTAGAACACTTACTTAGACTTCGACACAAATCCTACGTGAGTGTATGTATTCGACTAAATTGGCATTTACACGTTTATTTACCCATGTCTATACTCTTATCTCCGATGATACTATCCCTCTCCCTCTGGGAGGGTAAAATATGATTCTACATTCAACTTAGAAAGCCAATAACATAGTTTGTTATTAGTCATGACATCATAATCATTGATTAAAAATAACAATCATTCAAATCGAAACACATTGCATTGCATTATAATTTCATCAAAATATTGAACGACATATAATCATGCACTAATGTCAAAAACACAATTTAATGTAAAATTTAAAAGTAATTTGCAAATCAAAATTCGGGGTGTAACCAAAAAAAATCACAAACCTTTATAAAACCCTCCATTTTATGTTTTTTTTTTCATCTTCAATGATTTCAATCTCAATTGGGTAAATTGGTTGTTGACTAATTTAGAGTGCAAATTGAAGGATTTATCGATGATTACAAAGCACTTGTAAATGTATTTGTTTTGTTTTATATTCTTTTTACTTTCTTTTACCAAATTGAAATTTTAAAAAAATGAAAAATTGTGTTGTCGTGTTAAAAAGAATTCATTTTCTAGAATCTACATTGTGCAATCCAAGGCATCAACATAAAGTATTTTGCATGGAAGCATGGAACATTGGGTGTGATCAAGGGTACATTTGTTGCAATGGCTTTGCCATTGTGCCAAAAGATTGACCTATTAATGCTCGATACAAACGCCAAATTTATACAAGATCCACGGGAGGCAGTTAAGCCATGTCACGAATCAACAATCGGTTGGATAGGCACCAACCTTCAGAAAGCACCAACTTTCCAACAATCCCCCCAATGCAGCAACGAGATTCAAACCCATGACCTTGCTCTAATACCATTTGTTGCAATGGCTTGCCATTGTGCCAAAAGATCAACCTATTAACGCCTGATATAAATGCCAAATTTATACAAGATCCACGAGAGGCGATTAAGCCATGTCACAAATCTGTGGCAGGCTAGAAAAGCATCAACCTATCCAAGGGGACGAAGGCACCAACCTTATAAAAGTACCAACTTTCCAACAACATTAACCTCAAATTGCTATGTGTTTACTATGAGAGGAGGTAACAATTGATTGGAATATCACCTTGCATGAGTTTCTAGGCAAGATGTTCAATTATGTAGCCAAGTGTAAGAATAATTGAAAAAGGAAATCAATGTCATAGTTCTTAACCATGGTAAAAAGGATAATTTGAAGGAAGAGAACAAGGGAATTGGTTACGTCAATGAGAATTCCACAACCACCCCTAATTCATCAAAAGATTATTTTCTTGGCTCATGTGTTCAACATTCCTCCACTTAAAATAAGGAGAATTTAAATTGTCTAAAACCCTCAACTAATTTTTTCATCTCTCACAAGGTTCGAGACACATAAATTGCACTTGAAATGACTACTTAGAGCCAAGAGATGCACCATTAGGCAATAAGGCCAACTAAAAACTTTTGGTACAATAATACTAAATTGTTTAGCGTAATAAGTAGGCCATATTAGGATGCCCTGATAAATGCATTAATTGTTAGCAAAAAGTTTAAGACCCTAACTCTATATGATTTTAGTAACCCGTTCTTAAAAGAAGCCTTACAAAATACATGGTTAGTAATAGAACATTAAAGGAGAATATCACTAAAAAGGTTGGAACTTTTTATCAAATTGGTAGATAGACATGGCTAAGACATAATTGCTTGAAAATCTAGTGGCTTTGAGTTGCAAACTAGTATTATTGAAGTCTATAAATGTCTCACATGAAGTTAAGAATTTAGAGACTTGGTGCAATTTGTTTGGTGAAGTAATTTAAAAAGTTGGGATCGAGAACGTTGTCCAAGTTGCTAGAAAAAATGTAATTGTAGAAAGACTTATTCAAAGGAGGCATGTCACCATTGTTTGGAGCCCTTATGCTTGCCATTATAGTGTTCAAGGGTATCAGAATGATTGGATTGATTAAAAATGTGGTTAAAGATGCAAGAAACATTACAAACTTTATCTACAACCATAATTGAGTTTAGTTTGATGAGAGAACACACCAAAGGCAAAGAACTTGTGCTATCAAAGGAGACACGATTTGCAAAACATTATAGGGTCGCTACCTTATCTCAAAGAGATGTTTGTAAGCAATGTGTGGTTGGACTCTCAATGTTCCAAAAGGCCAAAAGAGAAAAAATCATGAAGATAGCATTTGATGAAATATCCTCGAGTTAGCCCACAATACTGTGTCACTTTTTTACCAAGTTGGACATTAATATGAACATTTTTTTACAAAATTTCACTTTTGAAACCTATAGTAACTAAACCATTAAAAATTTGGAGATGATGTGAGCTAGTGACTTGTGAGTATTTGTGTGTAGATTCTAAATATATATTTTTTAAAAAAAATTAAAAAATTATGATTTTTTTACGTAACTTTTAGTAACTTATTATAAAAATTTTAAAAAATGACATTTATGTCGTCATGCATAACTTTTTTATTGAAAAGATTAATTTTTAATTTTTAAAATACAAATTTTTAATATTAATATTTAACGCATGGATACTTTTTCATAATTGCATAGTTTCTTTTTTTAATTAAGTTTTGAAGATAAAGTAATTATAGTCAAGACATAGGTGTATGTCATCACACACAACTTGATTTGTATGTATTGGAATTATTTTATTTTATTTTTGATGAAATAAAAACATCAATACCTAGTGCACACATTTTTTAGAATTTTTATCTCATTTTTCTATTTTTCCATGTATGTTAAACAAAACAAAAAAAAACATTCACAAGAAATAAAATATAAATATAATAATAAAATTAAAAATATTTGAAATTACACTTTTTGCAAAACTTATTATAAGAGCTACATACGTACAAAACATAAATAACTACTTAATCCCTCTAAAGGTAAAGAAAAAATGGTTTTTTGCTAGCATTTGGATAAGTGCGAAGGAGACTCCATTGTAGATATGTTTTAAGACTAGAAGGGTTCTATCCAAGGGGGTTTGATTTAAGGGAGTCTTATCTAACCCTCTTCAATTAAAACTCTTTAGACAGAATCCCTCAAAACTTAAATCATTAGTTTTTCTAAAAAATATGGGATTTCAAGTCAAAATCGAGATGTCCCAAATTTGAGACCCATCATTGTGAGATGAACCCCTCCCCCCAAGATTGGAGGGGAGATAAGATAAATGATTAAATTAAATTTTAGAAGAATTTTTTATGACTTATTTTACTTGTTATTGTTTTTATTATTCTATTAATTTAATAGTTTTATTTTCAAATTTTTAGGTGCAAAGTCTTTTCTCAAACTTGTGTTCCATGAAGGAAATAAAATCTCAATGGGTTATCTCTATGAAGCAATACATTAAGGTCAAAGAGATTAATGGCATTATTTTGACTCTAACAAGAGAAAGTATAAAATCACTTTGACACATTTATTGCACTAGATTTTCTTATAAATTTTTAAAATATAAAAAATAATAATAATTTTAAATTTTAAAAATTAATCAATTGTACTACAATAATTATATTTTTAATTAAATACGTTTTCTAAAATTATAATGTTAATTCTAATGTCTATTTTTCTTATTGTTTATATTTAAAAATGTATTAACCTTATTTATGTCGTATACTTTATAGTTCTCTATTATTAGAATCCTTTGTATTTTGCATCTTGATTACTACTATTCATAAATTTTACAAATAATCTTTCAAAGGTAAAATATATATTTCACAATATACAATTTTAGAGTGTATCTATTCAGAAATTAAATTACACGACAAAATGACTAATAAATTAAATTTTATGATCTACCCGTTTACAAACAGAAATTGTGCAACTGAAATCATTGTAAGCAAGCACATTAACACGCCCAACTGTAAATTAAACGCTTGCTCTTATCACTGTAAAGGCTTGCATTATTTAATACTAAATGCTAATGGCATGCGATTCGGGAAAAAGTACTGTATTGTGAAGAAATTTTAGCATATTATCAATACAGGTGACTGCACAAAGGAGATGAAATAATGCAGAATGCACATTTCTGGCAGGAAAGTAAAACCCAATTAACCATTGCATGATATTACATTATTCAATTCATTGAATGCTTTTGTGAAACCTTCAGATGCAAATTTCAAAATAGAATTCAAAAGACAATCTAAATTTTGAAGAACCAGGAAGAATTGGATGCATAAAGGAAGTCTCGTAGCTAAGATTATTGTTTTTCCTATTAAAAGTTAAATTTAAAAAATTATAATCGCCAAGAGTGGCATGGTGTGATAGTTAAGTTGTTGTGTTGTTGTTCTTGCCATCAAGGTTGTTGAGTGTTTATGTTGGGGATGAGGCCCCCCATTTGTGACCTCATCCATTCATAGCTCTGGATCAAAAAGTGTTTACCCCTTTAAAAAATAAATAAATAATTATAATTACCACAAGGCAAATTAGAATTGTGTTATGATATGACTAGTCGGGGACCCAAAAAATATATATCTTCAAAATGAAAAAAATAATTAAAACAAAATCTTATGCCAACAGTACCGACGATGTCCAGTTCAATTGAAGAATAAATGATCAGATCACTTGCCCTAAGAAAGCCATTAAGGTATGGTGTATGGCACCATTGACACTTATTCCATATGCATTATCTTGCTTTTCGTGACCAACTTGGCAACTAATACATGTTGAATATCAGGGTAAAATTGAGATGAAATCTTGCTTACTCTCAAAAAGTGGTGATTAACTCCCCTTCAGGGAATTGTATAAATTTGGTTTAAACATGGCAGCCTTATTACAAGCAAAGTGAAACTACGAGTTTCCACTCTTGGACAGTGCCAACTTTAATCGATCAACAACATGAGGTAATAATTGAATCTGCTCATTAATTGTCTGATCTACACATGATTCAAATGCTTTGATGTGTGAAACTTCCTTTTGATTAATGAATTTGGTTGCCTCTAATCTATCTTGACAAACCATCAAAGACCGTCGCAACCGTTCCTGAAATCATTGGACAAAGAAATTAAAAAATAAGTTAGTACCATTAGGAATACATGTTTTGCATCAAAATATTACACCGCTGTTAACATAATTGGTAAGTGAAATTTTAAACATAAGGATTAATCGTTTTGCATCAAAATATAACACCGCTGGTTACACAATTGGTAAGTGAAATTTTAGCCTGTTTTGTATTTAGAAGACAATTTAACAGACACAAACAGTAGTTCTGAAAGCCTTGAAGGCTAATGAGTAGTCTTGTCAATATCAAGTCTTGTAATTATCTCTCATTATCTATTTCACTCATTTTAATCTATGGCATTGTCTTTCTCCTCATAATATTATCCTTCCTACCTTAAGTGCTAACTTCTTGATTTACCCCCAGCTCTCCCTTTCTATCTTGCTCCTCTCCGCTCTAATTATAACTTGTCCTCCCATTGTATCGTTACATATTCCCAAACCCGTCTTCACAGTGTTCCAATCCAATTATGACATTTCATATGATTATAATTACTTATTAATATCCAAATTGTTCACATTAAAAATTAACTGGTGCCACCATAGCCATAATTATTTAGCCAGCTCCTCCTTTAAGCTACTTGTTTTTTCTGTGAGTTGAACTCAGAAGGCTTCAGCTAACCCCATCTAGTGTTAATCCACTTCGATGCTTTCCTCTGCATGTTGTACGGCATTGGTCTATTTCTTTTCCACTCTAATGCAGCCATGTAACTCTGCCCAATTATATTGTAAAGTGCCACTTTGGGACCGCATTAATAATGATGAGATGTCTATTGGGAAAGGTGATGCGCATCTTACACATTCGAATACTTCGTAAAGTTTTGTTCCATCTCAAAATGAGATGCCACGCTGGGGGTGCAATATTTTCCCTATATGTTGCTGGTAACATTGAAAATGCATTTAATATGGGTGGCACATTGAAGAAATGCATCGAGGGCCATGGTTCAGTTAGTAAATGGCTTAAGAGGCTCGTGATTTAGTGTGGAAGGCAAATTGAGCAAATACTTTTAATGTGAAAGGCACATTGGAGAAATGCATCTAATTATTAGATGTCTTGTAAAAAGCAATTTACTATGGGGTCACATGAGACATCATCTTGGGAGCTTAGATTGGAGAGAGTATTTGGGTTGCCTTGGAGGTTGTGATGACTCGTGGTCCTAGATGTTGATGATTATTGAGCTTCGGTTGTCTCTTCCAGCAGATCTATCCTTTACTTGATAAATTAAATAATAGCACATGAGGCTATTTAATTTATAAACTCCTAAAGGCACGATTTTATAGAGATTCAAATTGAATGAGGCCGACCTCAATTCTCTTAGGCGGAATTATTTATGAAAGGACTTCATTTTATTGGTGGCCGACTCCTTAACAATAATTTGTGATATTACTTTTAAAGGCTGACTTGCTACTTGAAGAGACACGTCTCTTCTACATACATGTATATATACTTGTAGAGTTTCATTTGTTGATTATCCAATTCAGTTCATTCGATATTCACACTCGTTCATATCTGTTCAAGTGCGACTTCATTCATACTCAGTTTGTAGAAGACGCAGTTTGTAATCAAGAAGTCTGAGATATCTACAGTCAGATTGAGTATCTCAGATCTGTATTTGCATCAATTGTGGTGCTGTGTAATCGGCCATTCTTTTGGCTCATTGTATGTGTAACTTTCATATTGAACAATCAATAATATAAGATATATTATTGGCTGGGTTTTTCTCCCTCAAGAGGGTGGTTTTCCTAGGGTATCTGCTGTGTACTGTGTCATTTTGAATTAATTTTCTGTGCATGTTAATCTGATCACTTAAATTTAACACTAGAGTCAAACTAACGCACCCAACTTGGAGATGTACTTGGGTGCATTGATTATTGGTGGTTGGGTGTGTTGATCAAACGTGGCTAAATAACTTAATAAGTTTTTCCATTCTTCTTGTTCTCTTGCCTATAAATAAGGCTTAGAATGAAGGTTAGACATCATCTTTTGGTTGATTATCACCTTGTGCATACTCCTTGTGAGTGAAACTTGGTGTATACAAACACCTAGAGGCTTGAATTGATTGTTAAGAAGATCATAAGAAGCATAGAGGACATGTGGATCTCATTTGTTCTTGGATCAGTCTCTTGAGGAATATAATAGCAGTTGTACCCTGCTACTAAAGAAAGTCATATCTTGAATAGTTTCCTCCTTAATAAAGAGCAGTTGATCTCATGTGAGGGCTCATAGCCTAATATCATATTGCAATTGTTTTGTTGCTTACAATACATTGGTTCAATGTTTTAAAGGTTGGGTTTTTTCCCAAAAAGGTTTTCCATGGATATGTCACTGTCTCCCTCTCTCTCTTGTATATTTCTATTTTTTCTTTTGTTCTTGTTATTTCTTTATGTTGTTACTAAGCCAGAATGCTCCTCGAATTTAAATCAGTGGCATCACTATGACATCTTTCCTCATAGGATTAATGATGGGAATTGTTTCATATTTCATTTGATTTCAAAGCTTGGTTATGATTTTTGGGTACTAGTGATTTCTGCACTTCCTTACAATGTCCAATTGATCAATATGTGACATTGGCTCACCTGTTCATCTGGTTTGCCATATTGTTTGTTTAATCCATTATAAAGGCCAAGTGTGGGCTTAGTTTGCTTTTTGTTTCAACTTGATCAGTTGGCAGAAACATCTTGTTGGACCAAACATCCTTAATATCCTAGCTCAAGAAGAATTGTTGCTTCAAGTGTGCTCAAGCTTCAGCCTTTGGCTAATTCCTAACTCAACTTTAATTGTGAGATTATATTATTGTGAGGATACTTTAACTTGTCCTTAACATGCGATGACAGCCCACTCATCTTTCATCTTCTATCTCTCCCTACATCTGTCAATAGTCTAACTCAACCAACTTAATTACAAGTTTCTATTGTTGTTAAGAGATTCAGTTTGACAGTTGACCCTTTCTCATGATGGAAGCCTATTAAGACTCCATCTTATTAGCATAGATAGACTTACTACCTTCATAACTATTGTCTCAAAGAATAGTTATTGCTTCCAAGCAGCTGCTAGTCAGCTCCACATGCATGATTTATCAACATTTTGTATCAGAATTATCCTTTTCAGCCATCAATCCATGCCTATCTTTTGTCTTTCCATGTCTCCATCAAACTAAGGGAAGAACAGGTTAAAATCTGAAGGAGGGTAGCGTTTGTGTGCCCTGCCGTCTGAGAATAATCAGGTAAGCGGAGAGAACTGATGAGGAAATGCTAAAAAGAAACCGCTGGATAGAATACATCATGAACTTTAGAAGGAACTTTCCTTTTATTTCCAATCAAATTGGTATTTGGCTTAAAAGACATCTAGTTCATACAACTCCAACTAACCCTTTCCAGGTAGTCAGTGTATTTCACCCTCTAGTAATTTCTACAGCTTTCAAGACCATCATAAACTCTCTTGTAGCGAAACTGGAGATAACAATTCCTTTAACCTGTTAAATCTTTAACCTATGTTACCAGATTCGCCTATATAGGCCCCGGGTTCGGTTCGGGTCCGGAATTCGGGTCTGGTCCGCCTGAATTCGCCTGTGGGTCCGAAAATGGGCCTGTGGGTTCGGCCAGGGTTCGGACCCCTGACTGTGGGTCCGGCCAGGGTTCGAAAATTTCGAACCCGGTTCGAACCCGGGCAGAATTTCGCACCCAGCGCGATTTTTAACACGTTTTTTGAATTTTTTAATATTTTTTTGACTTTTTTTTACTTTTAAATAGTTTTTTATTCTTTCTAACCCTAATACTTGCCTCAAAAACATGAAATAGGTAAAGTGAAACTCATTTTACCAATTTGTGAATGAGAAAAAAGGATTTTTTGCCTCCATTGCTGAACTTACTCTTTTGCTTGCACAAGCTGGAATAGACTTGAAGGCTGATCGTAGATTGTTCAAAGTTGATTGTTGTGCTATTCCTAAGCACTTGCAAGTGTCTATTCGTTGCTAAGAAGATCGTAGAGCAAGATTTCTTCAAAAGAGGTAGGTTTTTTGATTATTTTTTTTACATTTTTTTTCACAAGTGAACTTCAACTCTTTTGTTTTGCTTTTTAATTATTGTTTTGTTTTACTTTTCATTCTTCTAAATGTCTATAACACATCAACATGTTCAATTTTTTCATTTTTTTGAAATTAATTAAGTGATTTTAGTTTCAAATTCAATGAATCAATACCAAAATTTCAATATGTTGTGCCTTAGGTATTCACTATTCCGTATTACAATGGCAACCGGTACCTCCTCAGGCTCAATCCATTCTCGTTTCAAAATAAACCCAGCCTCTCCCCTTTGGAAATATGTAGAAATGGTTCAGCAACTTCCAGGTGGTGGAGGATATATTTGGATTTGTAGTCATTGCAATGTTCAATATTCGAGCTCATACAGTCGAGTAAAAGGGCACTTGTGCGGGATCCCTGAATCAGGCATCAAAAATTGTCCAGGTGAAGACAACGCAGGCATTCCAGAACATATAGTGTTGAAATATATTGCTGAGCAAGAAAAGGCAGACCAAAAAACAACCGGTGGTAAAACAAGCCATCCTTTGAAGAAAGGATCTCGATCCACGAAACCCCCTACACCACCTACTTATATTCCACCTACAGAAAGCCATCCATTTATGAACATCCCTCAAGAGCAAACCGTGCCCTCATCAAATAAAAGATCTAAGG
This sequence comes from Sequoia sempervirens, assembly GCA_007258455.2. Taxonomy (NCBI): domain Eukaryota; kingdom Viridiplantae; phylum Streptophyta; class Pinopsida; order Cupressales; family Cupressaceae; genus Sequoia; species Sequoia sempervirens. The sequence continues at coordinate 115,183,676 of VDFB02000363.1, read as the reverse complement.
GACCGTTGGAAGCTTCATTTCAGAATGAGGCAAGAGAGATTGCTGATCAAGACATAGCAAGATGTGTCTATGCCAATGGATTGGCATTCAACGTTGTTCGTTCACCATATTGGCAAAAAATGGTGAAATCTATTAATGAGGCTCCAAAGGGGTATAAGGGCCCAGGTTTTGAGAAGGTGCGTTGCACCTTATTGGAGAAAGAGGTGAAACATGTAGCAGACTCTTTGAAGCCCATAAGGGATTCGTGGATCGAAACAGGGGTGACCATAGTTTCTGATGGATGGAAAGATGCAAGAAATCGCCCATTGATCAATGTTATTGCTGTGTCCCCTAAAGGGGCAATGTTTTTGAGAGCAGTGGATTGTGAAGGACAGGTGAAAGATGGTCCATTTATTGCTGACATCCTTTGCCAAGCTATTGAAGAAGTGGGCCACCAAAATGTTGTGCAAGTTGTAACCGACAATGCCAAAAATTGTAGGGCTGCTGGGTTATTGGTTGAGGAGAAGTATCCACACATTTTTTGGACACCTTGTGCTGTCCACTCCCTCAATCTAATGCTACAAAAAATTGGATCCAAAATTGAATGGATCAAACAGGTGTATGCGGAGGGCGAAGACATCCAAATGTTTGTCACCAACCACCATATGACGCAAGGAATGTTTAGACAATTCTCTAAATTGGAGTTGTTGAAGGTAAGTTAATTCTCAATATTTTTAAATTTTTGAATTTTCTTTTAATTTTAATTTTTAAATTTTGATTTTGTATATTTAAATTATATTTTAATTTTAATTTTGATTTTCAAACAGGTTGCCGAGACCCGTTTTGCCTCCAACACAATTGTGTTGAGACGACTTATAAAGGTTCGTGAGGCACTATGTGCCATGGTAATCAGCCCTAATTGGGTTGTATGGAGGCAATCTAGCAATGAAAGGGCAAATAGGATCAAGCAAAGGATCCTAGATGATGGTTGGTGGGATCGTGTTGAGTATCTCGTCAGTTTCACCGAGCCCATACTGAGCATGATCCGTTACACTGACTTGGATAGACCTTGTTTGGGCGAAGTATATGATGGTATCGACTCAATGATTGAGAAGATGAGATCCATCATCAATGCAAAAGAGGAAGATCCTGAAGAAAAATTCTTCAAAGAGCTACAGGAAATCATGGTTGATAGATGGAACAAAATGACCACTCCCTTGCATCTTCTCGCTTTTGCATTGAGTCCCAAATATTATAGCCCTGAGATACTTTCTACTTCATCAAGAGTTGCTCCATATAGGGATGGTGAAGTGGCCCAAGGGTACAAGGCAGCAATTCGTAGAATCTTCAGTGATCGTGACCAACGTGATCGAGTGAGGGCTGAGTTTATGGCTTTTGCATGCTCTGGGAGTGTTGATCAGAATATGGATGCTCTTCGAGACAAGTGTAGGGTGGCTGCTCATAGTTGGTGGTACTTCCATGGGCAAGAATACATGCACCTCCAACCTATTGCAATAAAAGTTTTATCCCAAGTAAGTTTTATAATTTATATTTGTAATTTTAATTTTAATTAATAATTTTGTTTAGTTAATTTTTGTAACTCTTAACTATTTATTAATTTAATTTGGTCTTAATAGGTTGCTAGTTCATCCTCTTCTGAGAGGAATTGGAGCACATACTCCTTCATCCACTCAATAAAACGCAATAGGCTACATTCAAAAAAGGCTGAGGACTTGGTGTATGTGCATTCAAACTTGCGCCTCCTTACACACAAACATAGTTCCTACAAAGAAGGAGACACAAGGAGGTGGGATATTGAGCCAGAGCAGCTTGACTTGGATGCTTCCACAAGTCACTTAGCTGCACTTGATATTGATGATGACTATCAGCCTGAAGCAACTACTGAGCATGAGAGTGCTAGTGTCAGTGCTAGTGGCAGTGCTTGTGCGAGTGCCACTAATGCTCTTTGTGGTTCTACACAAAATGTAGCATCTAATGTTGCTAATGATGCTGTTTTTTTTTATGACCCGTATGATTCAGATTGACATTGAAAACACTTGGCATTTTTAATTTTTTATGTTTGAAGTTTGAACTTTAATTTATAATTCTATATCATGACATTTGACTTTTGAGTAAAAAGTGGTGGTGTATTTTTACTATGATATTTGACTATTAATATGGTGGTGTATTCTGAGCTTAAATACTGCTGCAAATATGTATATATTTCTGATTTTTATATGTTTTTGTATTACCGAACCCAAAACGAACCCAAACCCAAAAAAAAAAATTCCCGAACCGGCGAACCGGGTTCTCGAACCCGAACCCGAACCCAAAACCGAACCGGTAACTTAGTCTTTAACAATTAAAAGCATATTAACTCTGACCCTCTTCTGTATGTGAATCAAGAGAACAAGCTTCTCACAAAATAATCTAGACATTAATATTATAAAACGGAAAAGCATGAAATGAATCACCAAGTTTTGAGGGAAATAAAAATATTCATTGGACTTCACAATTAGTGTAGCACATTATCTTTAAGCTAAGAGCAAGCACTGGTCTGCAGATGAGACAAACAGGGTGTGACCCTGCTGCCTTGAGTACCCAGTGGTTAGATGTACTTAAAATACCTAGGGTGGCAGGGTTGCGCTCAGGGAACCCACTGGCCAAAAGTGACATTTTTATTAAAAAAACATCCAATCCACCCTTTATTAACAATAAGATACGCATTTTCAACCCTAAAACATGAGTGAAAACCTAAAATCACCCAAAAAACACTTGCAAATGATTCATTTAACAAATACAAGCCCACACAAACATCCAACAGCATTGAAAGTTGTCATTTTTGCATTTTTTTTAGCTTCTTGTTTTTTCCTAGGGTTGAGGATTGCAAATGTGCTAAAAAATTTGCTAAGGGACAGATCTAACTTGCACAAAAGATGTTTATGATCAAAGGAACATATTTTGTGAGAATTTTTCGAGTAAATTAAGAATATTTTCAAATTTTTAAAAAAATCATAATTTTTTAAAGATTTTTTAAAAACATTTTGGCTGTTTTTTTCATGCTTGTTTTTTTTTTTTTATTACATTTTACATATTGTAGGGTTGTATATTTTTTTTTAATATTTTTCTTATAACATTTTCATTTTTTTAATATTTTTCTTATAACAACAATCTATTTAGAATGACTACTAGCTCAAATTTAGTGGCCCCTAAGGCAAATAGACAATTCAAATATGATCAAGCATCTCCTCTATGGAAATATGTTACTATGATTAAACAACTTATAGGAGTTGGAGATTTTTTTTGGAGTTGTAGTCAATGCGACATCCAATATAAAAACTCGTATAGGCAAATGAAAGCTAACTTATGTGCTATGACCGAACATGGAATTAGAGTTTGTCAAGAGCCAGACAAGAAAGGGTTGTCAAAAGAAGAAATTATGGAATACACTGAAGAATAAGAAGTGGACATTCTAAATGAGAAAAAAATTAAAATTTCATCCTTTAGCAAAGAAAGGATCAAAGAGGCCACCTACAAGCTCTCCTTCAATAGTGGCTTCCTCACAACATTTGTTGGAGACATTGTCTATCCAAGAAAATCTCTCTTCCTACAAAAGAGGCCCATTGGATAAGGCATTTCAAAATGAGACAAGAGACAACGCACATGAATACATCGCACATTGCATTTGCACCAATGGTCTTCCTTTCAACCTTATGAGATCACCATATTAGTAGGATATGGTGATGGAAATGAGTTGAACACCCTCTAGTTAAACATGTCCTAGGTATGAGAAGGTGTGCACCACCTTATTGGCAAACAAATAAAAAATTTGTAGAGACGTCACCAAAACCAATCAAGGATTCATGGGTTGGAACAGGAGTATCCATCATTTCTAATGGATGGAAAGATTGCCAAAGCAATCCAAGAGGTTGAGCTTAATTGGTTAAAGCATTGAGTTCTCATTGTGAAGGCCCAAGTTCAAATTCCAAAGGGACATCTAATATGGAATTCTAAGTTATGACTCTTAGTCTTCCATTGTTGGCTTCTTGCATGGAGGTGGTTTCTAAATAAGTGGATTTCTATGTTGTGACTCTTGGTCTTCCATGAGGTGGTTTCTAGTGTGGTTGCTTGAAAAGAAATGATATTAGTCTCATTGGTGTGCTCACAAGAGTTTGTATTGGCCTCGTGTCGATACTCATATGAGCAGAATACTTGTAAACAATTGGCAATATAAAAAAAAGATTACCAAAGCTGGCTAATGTAATTGCAAAGTCCCAAAGGGCAATGTTTTTTAAAAGAAGATTGGAAGAGAAAGTGAAGGATGAAAATTTCATTTCCAAAATCCTCATTGGGTCCATAGAGATGGTGGATGTTGAAAATGTTATTCAAGTCATAATAAACAATGTAAAAAATTGTAGAGCAACAAGAATTTTGATTGAGGGAAGGTACAAACACTGTTTTGGGACACCATATACCATACACTAGCTCCTTTCAAGCAACCACACTAGAAACCACCTATGGAAGACCAAGAGTCACAACTTAGAATTCCATATTAGATGTCCCTTTTTGGGATTTGAACTTGGGTCTCCACAATGAAAACTCAATGCTTTAACCATTAAGCTCAACCCCTTGGACATTAACTTGGTGATTGCAAAATATTGGCAATCAAATCGAGTGAGGAAAAACAATCTACACTAAGGGTAAGGAGATTTAAATGTTTGTGACAAACCATCACATGTCACATGGCATTTCTAATACTTTCTCTAGAAAAACAATATGCACTAAGGGTAAGGAGATTTAAATGTTTGTGACAAACCATCACATGCCACAAGGCATTTCTAAAACTTTCTCCAATTTGAAGTTGTTGAAGACAAATTTATGATTTTCAATATTACTTTTAAATTTGATTTATGACCTATTTACTTAATTTTAATTTGTTATTAACTTATTTTTTATACAACATTAATTTGTTGTGACTCGACTTACATCACATACAATAGTTTTGAAACCAACTTGCAAAAGTGTGAGAGGTGTTGAGCACCATGGTCATTAGAAATCAATGGAGTGTGTGGAAGCTATCATATTCAAAGAGAGCCCAAAAGATCAAATCATTGATACTAGATGATGATTGAAGGGCTCATGTGTACTACGTCTTGAGTTTCACTTATCTCGACAGTGGTGTGATCAGGTTTGATGGAACAAATAGATCATATTCTAAAAAACATCTATGATTATTTTTTATACAACATTAATTTGTTGTGACTCGACTTACATCACATACAATAGTTTTGAAACCAACTTGCAAAAGTGTGAGAGGTGTTGAGCACCATGGTCATTAGAAATCAATGGAGTGTGTGGAGGCTATCATATTCAAAGAGAGCCCAAAAGATCAAATCATTGATACTGGATGATGATTGAAGGGCTCATGTGTACTACGTCTTGAGTTTCACTTATCTCGACAGTGGTGTGATCAGGTTTGATGGAACAAATAGATCATATTCTAAAAAACATCTATGATGGTGTAGATTCCATGTTAGAAATAATAAAGGCCATGATAGCAAAGAAGGAGAATGGTCCCAAAGGAAAAAAATTCTCAAGGGTTGAAAAAATCATTCTTGACTGCTAGAACAAGATGACCATACCCTTGCATCTCCTTGCATATGCATTATCTCCCAAAAATTACAACATAAAGATGCATTTTTTGCCTAACAAGAATGGCACCATACAAAGACAAGGAAATTGCTAGAAGGTACAAGAAAACATTCAAAAGAATCTTCTCAGATCTAGAAGTGGTGGATAATGTTAGGACTTAGGACAAAGTTAGGCAAGTTCATCTCATCACAAGATCATAGTATTTGCGCTCTTCAAGACAAATACAAGACGGTTGCTTGTAGATGGTGGTACCTCTATGGGAAAAGTTATATTTTCCTTTAGCCTTTTGCAATCAAAATTATATCACAAGTAAGCATTTTTTATTTTTTAACATTCTTACCATTCTTTCATATTTTTAAGTTGTATTGACTTTGTCTCCAATCTCAACAAGTTGCAAGTTCTTTGGCCAAACAGAATTGGAATACATACTTCTTTATCCACTCAGTTAGGCATAACCAATTGGCTGCAAAAAAAGCAAAAGATTTGGTCAACACCCATTCCGATTTGTGCCTCCTATCACATAAGGAAGTTGATCACAAGCACGAAGCAATAAAGAATTGGGAGATAACTCCTGAGTGTACCAACTTGGATGCATCTGTTGTAGAGCTTGCCAAAGTCACTTTAGATGATGGCATGGCCCTTACAAATGACGTAGCTCATGGGAGTGGCATTGTTGTTGCTTGTGGTTCAAATGAAATTGAAGTTGAAGTTGAAGACCAAGATACAAATTTTATATTGTATTTACAGATTTAGTAGCTACTATTTTCACATTTTGTAATGATTTGACATATATGATATAATATTTAAAATTTAAGTATCAATTATCTTTATCACTATCAAGTATCATAGTATCAAATATCGAATGTATTTTCAATTTTGTGTAGTGCACATTTTTAGTATCAAGTATCAATGGATTTTCAATTCTGTATAGTGTATATATTTTTTATATATATGGCAACACTTGTAACTAGGGGAATAAATAATTGTTGTACTGTCATTATTGAACTCCAAACCCATAACCAGCAACTTAGTCTTTAAGTATTAATGCATTTAAACAAAGATACAAGCATACACAAATAATCCTAACAACTCTGTTTATCCCTTTAGTTTAGTCAATCAACCATTTGCTATGTTGCAAACACTAATGTACCATGCAGCCCACTGAAATTTTAGATGGTCTACCCAAACATCCAGTCCTCATCCTTGTGTGCTAAAATTTAGGGTAAACCCAATTTTGAATTATCCTTGCACGTCAAGATAATCTTGACAGGCATTATTCATGCAAAAACCAACACTTTGGAAACACCTCTATAATTTTTGTACTTGTTTAAGCTTTAAAAAACAAATGTTGGGCAAGGACATTGCTCTACCAATATAGAGGCACCTACTACTTTTTAGTGGTGACATATTCTCTAGACTCCTTGAATTTGCATAAATGATCGAAGAGCTTGACACAGTGTTCCAAAGCGCAGCATCAGATCCCCACGCTAGGTCCTCTTTGTCAACATCAGACAGATAGTCTGCAATCAGAAACACTTCCCTGAAAACTACGAGAAGGTTGATGTTTCATGGATGAGGATAGAAAATAATATTAAAATGGGTATTGATGGTGCCATGTCATGTGGCAATCCACAGTGATGGCATTTGTCCATAAGAGAAATTATAACCTTCTACCCTTCAGTGTCTGCATGGCACAAAAATGATTCAAATCTATAAATTTAAGGATTTTTTTGGTTGCTTCTGCCTAATCTTCGGATCTTCCTAAGTTCTTCTGAGCCGGTGATTTGTTTCAACTTTCAAGTGCTACATGGGATAAGGTTGGCAGAGTGGTGAGTTCATGCGGGCATTTAATTTTAAATTAAGAAGAGCTCACAAAAATATGAGTAATGGTTTGTCAAGCAACCATTTAAAATTATTTGGCGAACATAAGACTTATGTGAGTCTTAAATATTATTCAAATGTTATTGGAGACCTAGGTAAAATATCTTCATTTGTTATGAAGTATGCATGGGTGCCTAACATGTTTGTGATAGGGTATTTTACTATGTGGCAGCTCCAAAGGCATTTGTTTGCTTGAAGAGATCATGTGGGTTCAAGACTCAGAGGACTAAATTGAATATTTGGTTTGCCCCAAATAAAACATATGTTGTAAATGTCAAAGTAAACATTTTGCCTGATATTTGCCCATGCAAATTATAGTTTTGCTTATTCAATTTTGGAGTTGGGTATGTTTGTGCAGGAATATAAAAATTTGTATCTTCTTTTGGAGCCCAAATGCAAACAATATTTATGTTATTCTGAGATGTGTAGAATGCCTGTGAGTAACAGATTCTATTCCTAATTGCCCTAGACTTCACTTATTGTTTGCCAATTAGGGTTAGGGTTTCACCTTCTCAAATGAATGTCCTCTTTAATAAAGTAATTCTGGATTGAAACCTTAGAGGTGTTTGATATCAATGTATGTCAAAACAGCAACTCTATCCTCTTTAATGCTCATTGTATATCATATATATGAGTAAGAAAAATATAATGTTAACAATGACTCTAATGTCGGCTACACTATCTTTCTGTGTTTTCTATTCTGTCCTCCATATTATAAACTTCTGCTCATATAGAGTAATTCCATAAGAGGAAATCCAACAATAAAAATAAGTCTGCAATGTTCCATGATTATTTCACAACTGATACAAATGGCCAAAGATAAGGCTGCTGGTCTGATAATGATCATGTTCAGATTTTTAATACTTTTAAAGGTGTTTCAGAGCAAATACATTCAAATGTGATACCTTAAATAGACTCACTGCCACATTGGTTCACAACTCCATTTTATTTGTCTTTAGCAGCTGAATGAAGGAGTCCCAAGCCTGCATCCCCTTGTCTCTATCTGCAGACTTGGATTTTGTCTTATTTAGCACTTGTCTTTATCTGAGGCTTGTCTTTTTTGAGTTCCACGTCAGGTCACAACAGCTCCCATATGATTCCCAAACTCCACCAGTTTCTTCCCTCAATAACTACGATGCACTTAAAATTATCGGAATCCACAGACGCATGGATCAGTAAATAATGGCGACTACCTTTGGAATGCTCGCGACTATCTTTGGAGGCTGGCGATAGATGCTTTGACCATGCTAGAGACAAATCTCCCAAGACTCTGATCGATAATCCTTTTTCTTCCCCTCTTCCCCAGGAGATTCATGAATATTTGTGTTTAAATAACTCACAACCTAGTGAAAGATCACACCCCTTCCAAGCTGTGAATGGTTGTCTTTTACACACTGATTTTTGGACTTTTCACTTTATTCGCCAGGTTATCTCTTGATCCTTAGTTTTATTATTCGGCTGTCTTCTTGGTATTATTCTGGTCGATCCCTCAATTATCCTTAGATCGTTGTTTTAGCTATTTATTGATTTAGTATAGGCACCTGATTGAGGTCCAAATTGAAGGCTTGCACACACATTAGAACCATTTATCATAATCATACTAGTTAGCTAATCATAATCATTCACCCCAATAATGGTAAGTAGTAGATTATTAAATGTTAGTAAACTCATGGTCAGTCATTAGGTTGATTGGGAAACATTATAATATCCTTGGAGGATTCAACCATAAGAGAGTATAGGAAGCATGACTTGATGGGGAGCCTAGGATCCATCATGCCAACTCTTTCCCTTTCTCTTATGATTTAGCCTCTTTTAGTCTGCTTAGTCCCTTCCCTATTATAGAATGCATTGGCTCTCCCTTATAGGACACATTGGTTCTCCATTATAGAACACAACATCTTCCATTATAGGTCACAATGACCTCCATTATCGATCGCAATGACCGCCATTATCAGTCGCAATGACCGCTATTATAGGACGCAATGTCCTCTGTTATCAATCGCAATGACCTCCATTATCAGTTGCAATGACCGCCATTATCAGTTGCAATGAATGCCATTATAGGACACAATGTCCTCCATTATCAGTTGCAATGACCGCCATTATCAGACGCAATGTCCTCCATTATCGGTCGCAATGACTGCCATTATCAGACGCAATGTCCACCATTATCGGTCACAATGATCGCCATTATTGATCGCAATGACCCCCATTATCAATCGCAATGACCGCTATTATCAGACGCAATGTCCGCCATTATCGGTCACAATGACCACCATTATCAGTCACAATGACCACCATTATCGGTCACAATGACCACCATTATCAGTCACAATGACCGCCATTATAGGACACTTGGTGTCTCAACTCCTCTAGACCCAAAGGCAGTACCCTCAGATACCCCAAAGGCAAGTACCCCCTTGGCCCAAGTGGGCTCATCTTGTCCCCTCCTGGGTGGCATATCTAGAAGAGGACTTCATTGTCCTAGTGGCTCAACTCCTGTAGACCCAAAGGTAGTACCCTCGGATACCCCAAAGGAAAGTACCCCCTTGGCCCAAGTGGGCTCATCTTGTCCCCTCCTCGGTAGCATATCTAGAAGAGGTCTTTGTTGCTATCTCCCTTTGCAATACTCTTGTAAGGTCTTTTGACTACATTGGTGCCTTGGTTCCCATACATTTCTGCTACCAAGGCAAGGCCCTCCTTCCTTAGTTCCTCTCGGTCGTGGTAAGAAAGGTGAGTTCCTTGCGCTTTTTCTTTCCCATGAAACTGCCCAACCTTCATCCACAGCCTCTTAGTTATTCTAGATCCTTGATGTGATTCCCTTGGTGACCCTTCAATCCTCCAAGAAACGATCAAGTAGAAATGACAATGAAGAAATTTACAATTGAGGGAAAATTCAAAGTATCTAGTTCTTAATGTTTGATAAGAATATATTTCAATTGAACATTTACAACTAGATGTTAATAACAAGAATGTTGAAGTAACCAATCCCATCTGAAATTTTAAAGCTTTCCTTGGCTAAGCAAAATTAATTATAAATCTACACAATATGTAGTAACTTTACTTATCTATGAACACCCAAGTTCTAATTTGCTTCTCCTATCTTGCGCTGTCCCAAATCATGACTTTTCCCTCATATCTTCTCTTCACGTATCTGCATCAAAGGCTGCAGCTAGTCTTTGCTCCTTAAATTTCCCCTCACATAGTAGAATGAGGCTGTCCAATCTAGAGAATTTGTTGAAATTGATTCAGATTGGCTGAGTCTTTCATGACTGTTTTTATTCCTAGGATATCTCCTATGGTAAGTTTGTATTGGTGCTTTCTTTCACAGGATGGCAGGATTAGGCTCTGATACCACTGTAATGTCCATTGTCCTAATTGCCCTAGACTTCGCTTATTGTTTGCCAATTAGGGTTAGGGTTTCACCTTCTCAAATGAATGTCCTCTTTAATGAAGTAATTCTGGATTGAAACCTTAGAGGTGTTTGATATCAATGTATGTCAAAACAGCAACTTTATCCTCTTTAATGCTCATTACATATCATATATATGAGTAAGAATAGTATAACGCTAACAATGAATCTAATTTCGGCTCTAAACTATCTTTCTGTGTTTTCTATTTTGTCCTCCATATTATAAACTTCTGCTCATATAGAGTAATTCCATAAGAGGAAATACAACAATAATAATAAATCTGCAATGTTCCATGATTATTTCACAACTGATACAAATGGCCGAAGATAAGGCTGCTGGTCTGATAATGATCATGTTCAGATTTTTAATACTTTTAAAGGTGTTTCTGAGCAAATACACTCAAAAGTGATACCTTAAATAGACTTGCTGCCACATTGGTTTACAACTTCATTTTATTTGTCTTTAGCAGCTGAATGAAGGAGTCCCAAGCCTGCGTCCCCTTGTCTCTATCTGCAGACTTGGATTTTGTCTTATTTAGCACTTGTCTTTATCTGAGGCTTGTCTTATTTGAGCTCCACGTCAGGTCACAACAGCTCCTATATGATTCCCAAACTCCACCGGTTTCTTCCCTCAATAACTGTGATGCACTTAAAACTATCAGAATCCACAGAGGCACAGCTCGGTAAATAATGGCAACTACTTTTGGAATGCTCGCAACTATCTTTGGAGGCTGGCGATAGATGCTTTGACCATGCTGAAGACAAATCTCCCAAGACTCTGATTGATAATCTTTTTTCTTCCCCTCTTCCCCTGGAGGTTCATGAATATTTGTGTTTAAATACCTCACGACCTGGTGAAAGATTGCGCCCCTTCCAAGCTGTGAATGGTCGTGTCTTTTACACACTGATTTTTGGGCTTTTCACTTTATTCGCCAGGTTATCTCTTGATCCTTAGTTTTATTATTCAGCTGTCTTCTTAGTATTATTCTGGCCTATCCCTCAATTATCCTTAGATCGTTGTTTTAGCTATTTATCAATTTAGTATAGGCACCATTAGATATTTAATAATAACATATAATATTATTTATTCTATTTTATAAATATAATGATGTTTTTCAATAATATTATTAAAATTATAATGATGTTTATTATTTATAATTTTATATTTGATAATTATAATGTTATTATATATTATACGCTTCTTACTCTAGTATTATCTTACTCTTATAATATTTAATTAGTATCTGATTTTAATATTTATAATATAATAGTTATAATTATAATATTGTCCTTGACAATTATAATTATTGAATGGTCAATATTCTTGATATGTATTTCGTTATCTTTAGTGTCACAGTTTCGGGGAACGTGACAATGGGTCATCTGTGTGGCCAATTTGGGCAGAATTATTTGGTATCCGTATAAATGCATTTTTTCTTTGTGATCTTAATTTGTATATTATGTCCTTTGATCTGAATCTTCTCTGGTACCAAAATCTGTTGCTCAAACATAAAGTATAATGCAATTCAGTGTTTGTAAATCTGTAGAAGGTGTTTGCAAGTGGTTATCCTCTCCATGGTGCAATTTCAGGGGATGAGAGATTTATCTTTGGGGTCATATTTGTTGTTTTGTTATTATTTCTGATTAGTTGCTGCAGATGTAAAATCTTTTCATTTATAGCATATGAAATTGTTTGGTTGTCTATGGATCATTAAGAATCTTTTGTCATGTCATTTTTCTTGATTCTGGGAATTGCATTTTAAGTGAAATTGCAAATGGATTGATGAGATCTTAAATGCAGTTTTGGTTATTTATTATGAATCAATTCATATTTGGTTCTTAGGTTTGGATTTACCGAGATGTGTTTGACCATTGTTTAGGTCTTGATTCTAGCACCAAATGGATTAAGACATCAATCCTCTTTTGGCAACTAATCATGCTTTATGACAAATATATCCTCTATGTTTTGTAGATTATTATAATTTATGTCTCTACCAATCTGCATAGACTCAAATACATTCACCTCTACCAAATATTCGGACAAGCTTAATGCATGTTCTGGGTTTTCAAAGGTTACACATGAAGTAGGAATAAATGACATTCCATTTGGGGATATTCTAATATGCAATGTATGGCTAAGCTGTGTGACCATATTATTTTGATTTCTATTTAATTGTCTTGTAAAATCTCAAAGGAACACCCTCATTGGCCTAGCAAAACCAAAAGCGTAGAAGAGGTGTCTGCTCTTGTCAAATGGCCTGATCTGTTGATAGTTTGATCGTGAATTGTTACATCCCTTACATTCAAAATATGTGATTAGTTATGTATCTCGAATGCAATGTTAGTTGCAAGTAACTGCTTTCATGTGAATGTGAAATTGAGAATGAAATAGTCATTTTATTTATCGCAATTGTAATGTTAACGAACTTTTATTATGCAAGTGATTTTCTTGTTCACATGAAATTGAATGAGTTTATGAAATTATAATTAAATATTTATATAGCCGTTGAAAACGATCTAACCATAACACTTGTCAATGGATGCAGGACTGCCGACACCACGACGGAAAAGGAAATATCATCAGGGAGAGGTTGTGGTTAACAGAGGATCAAAAAGTTATTGTCTTGTCATGAGCCGGAATATGATGGTGTGGATTAATCGTTACCTTGGCCACATTTCATAAATTAAATAATTAATCTAAAAAGCCTAGTTCATTTCTTGTTTCATCTTATCTCCATTTGAAATTAGGGTCTTGTAATATTTTAATTTGGGAGCTAATTTCCTAAGCCGATGGATTAATATAATTCAATTAATGTAAATCAAATTATGGAAATTCTTTATGGGCGCCAATGAGAAATGGTGGTAACTTTTCTGCCACCTTGCCATTCTTTCCAAAACATTAATGAAGGAAGGCAACGAGTTTGCTCGAGGGGAAATCTTGCTTTTGGCGTTGAGAGTCATTCATTAGTTTTTGCTTTTGGTTTTTTCGGGGAGTCATCTATCGAGCTAGCAATCTTTTCTTTCTTCTTTTGAACTCTCATGTTATCTCCTTTATGAACTTTCTTTAGCTCGCCTTCCCCAATGGAGCCAAGTTTGTGAATTCTCATCTCCCATTTCGAGTAGCTGTAGCTCACGTCTTTGCCATTAGAATATCTTCATCCACTTGTTGCCATCGACACATTTCATAGATTTATTTTCCTAACCCTGAAACTACATTTGGCCTGCTTCGAATTGAGTTAGTGATTATTTTGGGATCGTACGATTTAGGGAGTGGTTTTGCTTCATAATCTTGTTGCTTGAAAAGTTGGAGACTCGACGTTGTCTTTTGGACCAGTTTAAGCAGAGATAGCTTGGTCGTGCGTCCCTCCTGTTGGGTTCTCTGTTGAGGCTTTCTAAGATCTTCGTCGCCCTGTGTATTCTCCAATCTTCACGCATGTAAAACGTATCTTTCTTACATAAATAAGACTTAATTTCGAATTGCAGATCTCCTTGTCGAATAAAGTAAAGTAAGCAACATAGTTGCATGGGTTTCGATATATGTATAATCGAATTAGGTTCTCTCTATGGTTTTGCCGATTGATACCAATTTCTTTGTGTATATTCTTCTATCCTCGTTGGGTCTTGAACCAATGCTGATCCTGAGTACAGTCATTCATCAAATTATATTTATTCATTTCCTTCTGTTGATTTAAGGGTTTGAATCGAATACTTTGATCCTCTATTTTGACAAACTTGAAATGGTTTATGGAACTCTTCTTCTCTTCCAATCTGAGGTCGAGTCTTGACTTAATATTTATAGACTTGTTGGGTTTAAAACTAGTAATAGTTTTCAATTATTGAGATATGGGGAAAACATTTAAATAATCCCAGACAATCTCAATCTAATTAATAAGACGAATCATGACCTTGCTTTCATTTTTTCTGCTCTTCGGAGTTCATATGGATACATAAGTATAATTATTTGAGGTCTGGAAATCCTCTCTATCAAATTCATCTTTTTCTAATGCCTTCACTTAATGGTTAAGTTATAACCTGAACTTAATGAAATGAGAATCAAATTGACATTAAATCAAAAATCTTATATGTAATCATGTCAAGCAAGGGTGAGAGCGCTGACAGTACAGGAGTGCCAGTAATGCAATTGAAATCCTTGGCCAAGGTACAATGCTAGATTCAGCATTTGTCAGCCATCAAGTACCAGATGTATCACTGATTAGAGTAATCTTCTAGTTGGGAGGTACCCATAGTGAAGGTTCAATCAGGAGATGCAAGTCCTTGACACCAAGCTCAGAGGCATGACAATAGAATGATCCCTGTTGATTACCCTTGTGAAGGGACGGGTTCCTTCAGTCTAAGGAACATGGGAGACTAGTAGGTCTCGGTTGGGCGGTAAAGCCTCTGATGATATCTCCTTTTCCCATGATGATAGTGTCAAGTTCAAGTGCTTCAGCTTCTTAACTGTAAACTCTTGAAACCCTTCTCTCTCTTAAAATATTTGAAATGATTACTTACTTAAAATGGAACGGTTGTAATTTTATTCGGAAGCAATGAAAAGTTAGTTAAAGTTCGTTTTGTAATTTTGTTATTGGAAATCAGTTAGATGTTCTTTTCAGCTGAAATTGAAACTTAGAAGTTAGTTGAAGAATTGAATATTATGTATTTATTTTTCTTTGAATTCCTTTCGTTTGAAATGTAAAAAGGAAACCCTAGTTCAATACAAGTTAGTTGCTTCTTCAACTGAAACATCTATTGATTTCCAATAACAGAAAAGCAAACGAACTTTAACTAACTTTCAATGCTTTCAAATAAAATTACAACTAATCAATCTTTAAGCTAAGTAACCATTTCAAATATTATAAGAGAGAGAAGGGTTTCAGGAGTTTACAGTTAAGAAGCTGAAGCATTTGATCTTGACACTGTCATCATGGGGAAAGGAGATATCATCAAGGGCTTTACCGCCCAATCAAAGACCTACTGGTCTCTCGTGTTCCTTCAACTAAAGGAACTTGTCCCTTCACGAGGGTAATCAACAAGGATCATCTATCGTCATGCCTCTAAGCCTGCTGTCAAGAACCTGTATCTCCTGATTGAACCTTCAGTATGGGTACCTCCCAACTAGAAGATTACTTTGATCAGTGATATATCCAAAACTTGATGGCTGACAGATGTTGAATCTATCATCATACCTTGGCCAAGGATTTCAATTTTATTACTGGCACTCCTATGTCGTCAGTGCTCTCACCCTTGCTCGACATGATTACATATATTTCAGGATTAATGATTTAATGTCAAATTTGATTCTCATTTCATTAGGTTCTAGTTATACCTTAACCATTAAGTAAATGCATTAGAAAAAGATAATTCAGTAGAGAGAGAGAATCTCCAAATCTCAAATAATCATGCTTATGAATCCATGAGAACTCCAAAGAGTCGGAAAGATGAAAGCAAGGTCAAATTCGGTTTATTGATTGATTGAGTTTGTCTGGAACTATATAATCGTTCCCTTAGATCTCATTAACTTCAAAATTATTTCTGGATATAATCAAGTAAGTCTCTATTTACTAAGTCAAGACTCGTTCACAAATTGGACAAGAAGAAAAGTTCCATAACCTTTTCAAGAATGTCAAGACAGGGAATCAAAGTGTCGATTTAAACCCTTAAAATCAACAAAAGAAATTAAATAGTATATAAATTGTTGGATGGCTGCCTTCAAGGTTGGCATTGGTTTCAGACCCAACGAAGACTGAAGAATATACACAAGAAATTTAATAACAGCTAGTGAAAAACACAGGCAGATCTTAATTCGATTTGAACCAAAACCCATGCAACTACATTGCATATTTTATACTAATGGACAAGTAGAGTTATAATTCGTAATCAAATTCGTTCCCATAAGAAGATATGATTACATGCCTGAAGATTGAAGAATGCCCAGGTCGAAGAGAATCTTTGTGAGCCTCAACCAAAACTCGATCGAAGAAGTGACGACCAAGCTACCTCCACGAGAATGAACAAAAGATGTTGCCCAACCTTCTTGAATTCAAGCCACAAGGATTTATGAATAGCACAACTCACTTAAATGCACAACTCAATATTATCTCCAGCTCAGTTTGAGGAAGGTCAAACAATTCAAGGCTTAGGGAAGAATTCTATGAAATGCATTGATGGCATCAAGTGGATGAAAGTTTTCTAAATGGCAAATGACAAGAGCAACAGTGGCATGATTCGATTGAAGAGAATTCACAATCCTACGCTAGGCTAGAAATGGCGAGCTGAAGTAAAATTCTTGAAAGAAGTAACTTCAAAGTTCAGAAGAAAATTTCTCAAGATCAATGGCCGACACAGGAAAAACCAAAAGCAGGACTAAAGAATGAACCCCAACACCAAAGCCAAGATTAAACCTTTGGCAAACTCTTAGCATACCTTCTTGAACATTTGGAAAGAAGAATGGCAAGGTGGCGAAGGTTCTACCACCACTTACATCGGCCCCCAAAATATTTTCGTAATTTGAATTATATTATATTATTTGAATTACAATATTCCCATGGCTAGAAAGTTAGCTCACAGTTTTAAATATTATAAGACCTTAATTCACAAGAGAATTAAGATGAAACATGAAATGAACTTAACTTTATAGATTAATTATTTAATTAATGAATTATGGTCAAGGTTACGATTAAGATACTTTGTCATACACTGACACGAGGTAGACAATAAAATTGATCCTTGCTACCATATCCTCTCCCTAATGACATCTTTTCCGTCGAGACGTCGTCAATCCTGCATCCACTAACAGGGATTATGGTTAGATCATTCTCAACAGCTATATATAAATATGTATTTAAATTTAATTTCATGATCTCATTCAATTTCACATGAACAAGAAATTCACTTGCAGAATAAAAATATCATTAACATTACAGTTACGATAAATAAAACTATTGCATTCTCAATGTCATAATCACATGAAAGCAGTTACTTGCAACTAACATTACATTCGAGATACATAAATAATCACATATTCTCAATGTAAGGGATGTAACATACTCCTCCCCTTAAGAATCATCGTCCTCAATGATTGTTTATTCTAAATTTAAATATAAACATAAATATAGTGTTCTCAATTGTTCATCCAAAGATTAGGAAATTTTTGAAGGATTTCTTCATAATCCTCCCATGTTGCATTTTCTTCAAAGTACTTGTCCCACTGGACCTTGCATTGCATAACCTCGTGGTTACGCAAGCACATCCTACGCACCTCGAGCACTCTAAGCGGCTCAACTGTGATCACCCCTGGATCCCACACCTGCAAGGAATTCCAGTCAATCTGGTGCTCAAAATCTACATAATATTTCTTAAGATAGGAAACATGAAATACATTGTGTAATCTGGTGAGGGCTGGTGGTAGAGCAATTTTGTAAGCTACTGGGTTAATAACTTCCAGGACTTCAAATGGTCCCACATATCTCAGAGCTAGCTTTCAAGGCTTTTCCGAATTTGATTGAGCTTTTCTGAGGTTTTACCCGTAAGAGAACTTTATCCCCAACTGCAAATTGCCTAGGAGTTCTTTTTGCGTCCACATAGCTCTTCTGTTGGTCATTGGCTTCTTTTAACCTCTGCTTAATTAGCTTAGCCTATTCTTCCATTTCTAAGAGCATTTCTGGTTCGAGGACAATCCTATCCTCCATTTTGTCCCAGCTGATGGGTGTTCTGCACTTTCTGCCGTATAAAGCTTCAAATGGTGCCATTTTGATAGCAGACTAATTGGAGTTATTATAGGCGAACTCTACCAATGTTAAATATTCCTCCCATTTATATTGTTGATCCATATAGTACATTCTAAGTAGATCTTCCAAAATCTGATTTACCCTTTCCATTTGACCATCGGTTTCTGGGTGATAAGTTGTGTTGATATTTAGCTAAGTTCCCAGGGCAGAAAATAGGGTTCTCCAAAATCTGGATGTCATCCTAGCATCCTTGTCAGAGATAATCTTCTCCGGTACTCCATGTAAATGAAAAATTTCCTGCAGAAACTTCCAAGCAATTACTGAAACTCCATCTGTCAAATTCCCTAGTATAAAATGTGTTGTCTTGGTGAGTTTGTCCACCACTACCAGTATTGTGTTGTGCCTATTCCTGGTCATCGGTAATCCCTGGACGAAATCCATACCAATGACTTGCCATTTCTATTCGGGTACACTATGAGGTTGTAATAACCCTACTTGGTGTTGGTGCTCTACCTTAACCTTCTGACATTCAAAACAACCTGCAATGAATCTTGCTACATCTTTATTCATTCCTTTCCAAAAATACAGAGGTTTGACATCTTCCAAAATTTTTGTTACTCCAATGTGTCTTGAATAGGACGCTAAGTGAGCCTCTTGCCATATTATCTTCCTTAATTCTAGCGAATCGGGTATGTACATCCTACCCTTGTATTTTAATAGCCCATCTGCGTCAATCTGACAACCTTCATATTTAGGGTCCTAAGGGTTTACCTGAAGAGCCTTTCGCACTTGAAGGTAAAATTCATCTTCACTCATTTTCTGCAACACCTGAGCTCTAAAACTGGTACTGACTGTTGTCATAGAAGTTATATGCCTCCATCGGCTCAATGCATCAGCTACTCTATTTTCTTTGCCCTTGATGTAACTGATTTCAAAATTGTAATCAAATACTAACTCCATCCATCTTCTTTGTTGGGCATTTAAGTTAGGTTGAGTAAATAAGTACTTTAAAGCATAATTCTGCTCATATTATTTCAGTTTTTGGGATTCGTATGCCACCACCTTCTCATCTTGCACCAATACTCCTCCTATCCGTCACTAGACACATTTGTGATTACCACAAAACAATCATTAGGGTCTGGTACAATCAATATAGGTGTTGTGGTTAACTTCTCCTTCAATGTATCAAAAGCCTCCTAACATTTTGCAATCCATTCAAACCTCTTTCCCTTTCTCTGAAGGGAGGTGATGGGGTGAGCAATTCTTGAAAAGTTTTTCACGAATCTTCGATAATACCCAGCTAGACCCATGAAGCTCCTAACCTCGTGCACATTCTTAGGTACCAGCCATTCTACTATAGCTTTTATCTTTGCAAGGTCTACAATTATTCCCTCAGCTGATATGATATGACCTAAATATTGTACCTCCTTCTGGAAGAAAGTGCATTTTGACAACTTACCATAAAGCTGGTGTTCTCTTAATCGTTGAAGGACTATCCAAAGATGTCGAAGATGTTCTTCCTCATTTTTGGAATAAATAAGAATATCGTCAAGAAATACCAATACAAACTTGTCTAGGCAATCGCGGAAAATGTTGTTCATCATATTCATAAATGTTGTTGGAGCATTGGTAAGTCCAAAAGGCAATATTGTGAATTCATAATGGTCGTAACTAGTTTTGAATATTATAAGAGTTGTCTGCTCTTGTCAAATGGCCTGATCTGTTGATAGTTTGATCGCGAATCTCACATGATTGCCTAGCCTGACTTATTCCCCAGGTTTAAATCTTAGCGTGTCCTTGAGAACTGCAAGAAGCATTTCAAGAACCAACAAGATGTACACCACTATAAGATGTGAATGAAAAAACACTTTCACTTAACCATCCATAAACATTACTTTTTCCATACCTTTTTTAGTGCACAATAATTCTTGCTAAGATAACAAGCTTTCAACAACTCAGGATTTTGCCTAACGTAATAGGAGAAAATAATCCTATAAAGACGTGTGAATTGATTAAAAAAATTAACAATCCTGTACTTGAAAAAAATTGATGTCAAAAGAGAATGAAAAAATATTTTGAAAGAATTCATTTTGCAAGGACATTAAGAAGATAAGTAAAATATTGATGAAAACGGATGGTAGGGATGAACAAAACATGGTATTATTTTCTGCAAGAATAAAGAGGAACTAGAAAACATTACTTGGACTTGCTCAGGAACAATTCAGCATTCAAAACAAATAAACTTGGAAACAACTTGGTAAACAGTTGACAAAACATTGAGTCAGATCATTTTAACTAAAACGAGTCAAATTTAATAATATGTTTTGAACACAATTTTATAAGATCTAAAACTCAAACTCTAAAAAGAGATCACCATTCTTTGAGAGCAGAGTTATACTCCAAGATATAAATACTCAAGAATATTATTGTAGCTATGATGCAAACTAAGATGAAGATTTGAATACTCAAAGAAGTAAGAATGATGCACAAAAAATAAGTTTTTTATCCTCAATTTCATTGCCAAATCTTTTGGGTCATGCTTGGAGAACAGCGAATTTGAATATATTATTTTAAACTCTTGATATTATTGACTGGCCCAACTTGTTCCCCGGTGTGAAATCTCGACATGTGTCCTCTAAAATTGTAGGAAGCATTTTGGAGCACCAATAGGTTGTACATTACTACCAGACATGAATGAAAAAACACTTTTACTTAACCATCAATTACCATTACTTTTTACATTAATCTTTTAGTGTGCAATCATTCTAACTAAGATAACAAGCTTTCAACTACTCATGATTTTTCCTAACGTGATAGGGGAAAATAATCCTATAAAGATGTGAGTTTAAATTTTTTAAATGTAGAGTTGCCATGCCCACGAAAAGGTGACACCAAACTAACACTAAAATGCCAATAATAAAATCAAGTAAATATAAAAATAAGAGATATCAATTTAAATATTTTAATGATAATTATCTTAATAACTTTATTGTATAATACAAATTTCTATAAATAACATTATCACATAATAAATACTAAAAATATATTAAATTAATGATATTATAATGGATATTATAGGATTCCATGAATATTCCTTAAACTGGCCGCTACCTGTGTTCTCAACCACGATCTTCAAGTCAACCATCAATACTCACTAGGTACGGGACAATGGAAGTCCGATGAGAGGCATCATTGGTTTGTATTGCTATATTATATAGTTGGGCAATCCTATATTAGACGTCAAAGATATAGCATAGCACCGCCTAGTAGAATACTATCAGGCCTTCTATCCAAAAGTAGCATTGGCACCTAAGATAATTCTACTTGATGTGGCTTGATAGTTTTGTAGTTTTTGTCTAGGTGACGTAGAGATAGAAAGCATGTGGATCATGTGCCTATCGAGGGTCGCCAGCAAGTGAGCATCTCACATAGAGCTTCATATGAATCATTCATTTTTTATTAGAAGACTTTAGGTCTACAGAGATATTGGTTTGGTATTCTCATATGCACTCACCCGATCAAGGCACTAATAAGATATTAACGAAAGCAGCAATTAATACTAAATCCTATTTCATGAGTAATAGTCATTAGTTTAAAAGCCACGATTCAAAATAGGTTAAGCAATGAGCAATCATCTAATCAAGAGGTACGCCCTTGGAAGGAAGACGAGTCACATAAGTCACGTCACTTGGTCACTCGAGGGTATTAAAGGAGGAAAAAGTTGTCCAAGGCAAGGGTATGAGAGAAGATGAGATGGGAATAAAGTCTAAGGATTGAATCTAGGCACTTCTAAAGAATCGAGTCATCCTCAACACAGTTGTGTAATAGCAGAGAATCCCCGTTCCAAGGGTATTCATCGATGAGTATCTAGCATTGATCAATAATCCCAGTTTGACGTGAAGGCTTAATGAGCATTTCTAACAAAGGCAGAGAAAATTATAGTCACCCACTGGGCTAATTACATATGCATGTAATCTATAAGAGGATATCAAAAATGGTATATAATTGATGGTGTCTGATCTGCATCTTTAGACAGGCATAATTGCAGATATACCCTCCCTCATAGAAGATACTTACTCCTACCCACATATCTTTAATTGTTATCATTGAATATAAATCTAGTGGTCGAGTGGGTCACCATTAAAACTATTCTTATGATATTTACAATTAGAGGTCTTAAGTCTTCTTAATATCTGATTTAGAAGATTAGGCTGTTAGTTTATGATCAGAAATTAGATAAGCAGATTTTAATTCAAAATCAGACAAATAGACACAGCATATACCCTGGGAAAACCCTCCACTTGAGGGAGAAAAACCCAGCAACAATATATCACTTATATATTGAATATGAAATAATTATCTCCTTTACAATGAGGCCGAATATGAGGCCAATCAACAGCACCACAACTGATGCAAACACAGAATAATATAAGACACCTTGCTGGTGATAATATCGAACTCCCTTAGTGATAAATTCGGCCTCCTTTCAGACTATGATCTGCTCTTAGAGAAATTCGCACTTGCTTGAAAACTCGAACTAATGAATAATGGATAATTGTGAAATGACAAATGATCAACTCCAATATATACAAGTGAGAGGGATAGGTCGCATCCCTTCAAGTCTTCATGTCGGACTTCTACAAAGAATCGTGTCTCCTTGAAACATGATGTGGCCTCCAAAGTACATCAATATATCTCCAAGAGGTGGCAGATGAGATAAGTCGTCCTCATTTAATTATTCACAATAATTAATTATTTGTTTAAGTTGCAAGTGAAGCACCTCTTCACATTGACATCGACTTGAATAAATTAAATAGCCGATAGGCAATATTGAATTTATTTCATCAAGTTCGTGGCGGGAAGGATAAGGCCTAAAGCTGCTATAACATCAACACTCCCTCTCAGCTAGGGAGGAATACTTCCAACTAA
This sequence comes from Sequoia sempervirens, assembly GCA_007258455.2. Lineage (NCBI taxonomy): Eukaryota > Viridiplantae > Streptophyta > Pinopsida > Cupressales > Cupressaceae > Sequoia > Sequoia sempervirens. Next base: position 115,160,096 of record VDFB02000363.1, on the reverse strand, counting down.
CCAATGTCATGAAATGACATCCACAATGGCTACACCCAAATGTGAAAGCAGCTCATCACGGAATCACTCAACGTGATATCAACCATCACGGCTACTCCCATGTATGGTAAAGCATATGTGCACAAAGGCCCATCACGAAATCACTCAACGTGATGTTGTCATCTCATCATGACGTTCACCATGGCTACTCCTAGAGGGTGAAAAGCACAAGTACAAGAAAATCATCAAGGACACTCTCACGTGATGTTGTCACGGAGTCACTCAACATGACATCCACCATGGCTAGTCTCAGAGGGTGGAAACAAGGGCATTCACCTCAAGGCCTCACCATTAATTACCTTGAAGTACAGGTTCGAATCAGCAACATTCTTGGAGAACCCCAAGCTCAACAGGAATCTATCAATTCTCTCATACCAAGCGTGAGGAGCTTGCTTAAGGCCATACAAAGCCTTCTTTAATCTGCAAACATGAGACTCCTTCCTATGAACTTCAAATCCATCAGGTTGCTCAATGTATACCTCTTCCTCAATTACACCATTTAGAAATGTTGTCTTCACGTCCATCTAGTGTAACTTCCATCCTTTAGCTGCTACAATAGCAATGATAGTCCTAATGGAGGTATAACGAGCAACTGGAGCAAATGTTTCCTCATAGTCTATTCCCTCTTTCTAAGAGAACCCCTTAGCCACAAATCTAGCCTTGTATTTCTCAATGCTTCCATCAACCGCATGCTTGATCTTGAACAGCCACTTAGAAGATACAACAGATTTTCCCTTTGGTCTAGGTACTATATCCCAAACATCGTTCTTGAGAATAGATTGATACTCTTCAGCCATAGCATCTCTCCATACTTGCTGACTAGAAGCTTCCTCAACACTGGAAGGCTCAGATTCAATCATTTGACTCATCAAAGCAACATAACTTGAAAACTTGTGAGGTCTTTTGCTCTCTCTGAATGTTCCTCTCGGGGCTGCAGACTTTTCTACCTCCTGCATTGTTTGCCTAGCCCAAAGAGGTCTCTTTTGACCAATAACAATGTCTGTAGACCCATCAGTAGGTTCCAAAGGCTCAACTGGATCATCATCTTCTTTAGGATTAGTAGCCTCACTCTGAATCTCAGGAGTATGATCAACTTCCATGTCCTGAGGAGACTCTTGGTCTTCATTGTCTATCTTTATGTGAGTGCCCTTAGATCTCTTAAATGCAACATCCTCTTCAAATGTAACATCCCTGCTGATCTCTATCAGTTTCTAACCTGGAATATAAACTTTGTAGGCTTTTGAAGACTCACTATAGCCCACAAATATTCCCTTCTTGCTAGATGGTTCCAATTTTGTCCTTTTATCTTTAGGCACATGAACATACACATGACAACCAAAGATTCTCAAATGACTTACTTCAGGTTTCACACCCATGAAAGCTTCTTCAGGAGTCATGTTCTCCAAGATACAATGAGGGCTTCAATTCTGAACATACACAGTTGTCCTAGATGCCTCGGCCCAAAGGAAGGTTTGTAGCTCTTGATCATGAATCATGGCTTTAGCTGCTTCTACAATAGATTTGTTCTTCCTTTCTGCTACACCGTTTTGTTGTGGATTGTAGGGAACACAAAACTCCCTCTTAATTCCTGCCTCAACACAAAAGTTACGAAAGCTTCCAGAGATGTATTCTCCTCTGTTGTCGGATCTCAGAACTTTGATCCTCTTCCTGGACAAGTTCTCTACTTGAGCTTTAAATTCCTTGAATCTCTCGAGTACTTCCTCAGATTCTTTAGTCTTTAAGAAATAAATCCAAGTCTTTCCAATGTGCATCCTCAACAAGTGCCTTCATGCTCCAAGCTGAGTTTAGGAATGCCAGTGACCATCTTCTCCATGGTTGGTAGTGCTCTAAAGTGAAGATGAGCAAGTCTTTTATGCCAAAGCTCACATGAACTTGATGAATCATGCAACAAAGCCTGGAATGGACAAGTGGAAAGTCTGTAGAGACTCTCATGTCGAACTCCAATCACTCGAGCAGTCTTGATACTTGAGTTCTTTGGCCATGCAAGAACTTTACCTTCATAGAATGCAACTTGATATCCCTTGTCATCCAAGGCTGAAATAGAGACAAGGTTCCGCTTGATGCCTGGTACAAATAGTACATCACTCAACTGCAAGGAGATGTTAGAATCTAAGTGAAGAGTGGAGGTCCCAACACCTTTCACAAAATAACATGCATCATCTCCAATTAAGACTTGAACACTTGAATCTCTTTCCACCAAATCAGATAGATGTTCTCTAAAACCCGTGATGTGGCGAGAAGCACCACTATCAAATAACCAAGTGTTGTTATCCGTTCGAACATTGCTTAATAAGGCAGAATAGAATAGAAAACCACTTGAATCCTTCTGAGGAGAGATCTCACCCACATCTGCAATTGAAGCCTGCTGCTTAGGTCTGGTTGGACAATCTTTTGCATAGTGACCAAACTTGTCACATCTGAAGCATTGCATGTAGGAGAGGTCCTTCTTCTTCTTAGATGCAAGGGCACCATCTGATCCTTTATCTCTATTCCTTTTGAAGTTGCCTTTCTTCCCTTCTCTTCCTTTCTTCTTTGAAGATTGAGCGGCAAGTACATGAATGTTTTCATTTGTAGAACTTTGCCCATTGCCTCTCGCAGCCAATCTTGATTCTTCTTGAATGCAATCTTCCCTCAAGCGATCAAACTTCGGTAGTTTTGATCTTCCACTAATACCTTGCATAAATGGCTCCCAAGATTGAGGAAGACCATTAAGTGCCAACATAGCCAAATCCTTATCATCAACCATATGCCCAATGGTAGAGAGTTGATCTCTCAATTCGGTGATCTTCATGAAGAATGAGATGACGGAGTCTCCTTTCGCCATCTTGATATGATGAAGTTGTTGTTTTAATGCAAGAGCTCTACTTGTATTGTTGAGCTCATACATTTCCTCCAAGGTCCTGAACATTTCCCTTGCTGTCTTCAACTTGGAGATGACTGGCACAAGGTGGTCCTTCACGGAGTCTACCAAAATCTTGTTCGTCTTAGTGCAATTCTTCTTCCATTGGGACTTCTCATTCTCATCGGAAGGTTCTAGAATTTCACTCTCCACGAACTCAGCAATCTCATTTTCTTCCAATGCAAGCATTACTCTAAACTTCCAAGATGTGAAATTGGAAGCACCTTCAAGCCTATCTTCAATCTTGAGCCCACTCATCATTTTAAAGATAAGATACACACAAACAGATGAGAACTCGAATGGAAGAACTTCGCTGCTTATAGAAATCTGATCACGATCTTCTTAAACCCGCTCTGATACCATGTTAGTTTTATGATCAGAAATTAGATAAGCAGATTTTAATTCAAAATCAGACAAATAGACACAGCATATACCTTGGGAAAACCCTCCCCTTGAGGGAGAAAAACCCAGCAACAATATATCACTTATATATTGAATATGAAATAATTATCTCCTTTACAATGAGGCAAAATATGAGGCCAATCAACAGCACCACAACTGATGCAAACACAGAATAATATAAGACACCTTGCTGCTGATAATATTGAACTCGCTTAGTGATAAACTTGGCCTCCTTTCAAACTATGATCTGCTCTTAGAGAAATTCGCACTTGCTTGAAAACTCCAACTAATGAATAATGGATGATTGTGAAATGACAAATGATCAACTCCAATATATACAAGTGAGAGGGATAGGTCGCATCCCTTCAAGTCTTCATGTTGGCCTTCTACAAAGAATCGTGTCTCCTTGAAACATGATGTCGGCCTCCAAAGTACATTGATTTATCTCCAAGAGGTGGCGGATGAGATAAGTAGTCCTCATTTAATTATTCACAATAATTAATTATTTGCTTAAGTTGCAAGTGAAGCACCTCTTCACATTGACATTGACTTGAATAAATTAAATAGCCGATAGGCTATATTGAATTTATTTCATCAAGTTCGTGGCGGAAGGATAAGGCCCGAAGCTGCTATAACATCAACATAGGCAAGGGTCCTCATAAACCTATAAGGGGACATTTCAAGGGGCCTAAAACCCAGAGTTATCTTATTAGAAGCATTTAAGTGGTAAGTTACAGCCTAACTGCATTGAGCTTGGGGGTTTTAGGATAAGTTTAGGCCAATCCTAAAAAGGAACATTATAGTGGTATCAGAGCATCTTTCCTGCCATCCCGTGGGAAATTAGGCAAACCTACCACCCAAAATAAATAAATTAAAAAAATTAGAAAAAAATCACTAAGAACACCAACCTAAGAAACAACCTCATGGGTGATCCATTAAGAGATGAACTTAAGGCCTTCATGGAGAATAGTGATAAGAAAACCCAAGCCCTAATGGAACAAAATGAAAAAACTAGCCAAGCTCTACTTAAAGCCCTCCAAAACCTAAGTAGCAATAATACAAGAGAGGCCAGCTCTAACCACTCCAAAAACAATCATTCTACACCTTCACGGGACTCTAGCTCTAGACCCACTCAACCCCCTTTCTTGCCAAGTGAAGAACCTACAAAAGAAAGTAATAGCAATAGACCCCCGATAGAGGATGTTGATGAGATTGTTGCAGCCTATTATAGACTAGAACCTGAAATGAGGGAGCTTGTGCCTTTTCAAGACTATTGTGAAGCCGAACAAAGAACCATCCCTAGAAGGGAGCGAAGGGACCCAACCAATAGAGAACTCAAGAATAAGGTAAGCAAATTAACCCTCCCCAACTTTGATGGAGAAGGAAAGACCACCACCCGATCATGAGTTCAAAAATTAGATACCTATCTATCCTTAAGTCCAGTGACAGAAGCAAATGCCATCAAGTTTGTTGTTTTACACTTAACCAAAATGGCCCATGATTGGTGGCATCACGGTCTCATAACTCAAGGCCATCAACAAGTTACCACGTATGATGACTTTACTCAAAGATTGATAAAAAGATTTGACCAAAGGCACCCAAAATGGTACTTTAGGGAACTTACACAGTTAAGGCAACAAGGCACTATAGAAAACTATGCCACCAAGTTTCAAAAGCTAGCGGTCATGGTTCCTGGAATTTCCCAAGAGAGACTCACATATTTGTTCATAGAGGGCCTAAGAGGATCGGTCAAAAGCATGGTGAGTGCACTAGAACCATCCAACTTAGATGAAGCCATTCAAAAAGCAATGAAATTTGAGGACACATCAAAAGATAGAACAAGAAATCTCCCTCCGAAGATAACACTAATTAACAAAATTTTCGAGAAGAAAGGTCTCGAGAAACCATATCTTCCTTACAACGAGCGTGAGGAATTAAGAAGGAAGGGCCTTTGTTTCGACTGTAAGGCAAAATGGAACAAAGGGCACATTTGTGGGCAAGACGAAAAGAGATGTGTAAAGTGCAAAGAAGTATGGAGGACAGGTCACAAGTGTAGGGAAGGAGTGTGCTTTAAATGCAAAGAAGAATGGACACCTGGTCATGCATGTGCACGAAAAAGAGGTCAAGCACACCATATAGAAGCGACACACAATCAAGATGGAGAAGGGCCAAATAAAAGAATGAGATACCAAGAAGAAGTAAGGAAGGGAGTAAATCTTCCCAAAAATGAGTTGAAGGAATGAAACTTTTGCAAGGAACCACATTCACCTTGACCGAGAGGAACTAAGGAGGAAGGACATTGCCTTGATTAAGGGCATCTATGGAAACCACGACAATGAAGATCTCTTCTAGATATGCCACCCAGGAGGGGACAAGATAAGTCCGCCTGGGCCAAGGGTGTACTTGCCTTTGGGATATCCAAGGGTCCTACCTTTGGGTCTAGGAGAGTTGAATCACCAAGACAATGAGGCCCTCTCTAGATATGCCACCCAAGTAGGGCCAAGATGAACCCACTTGTGCCAAGGGGGTACTTGCCTCTAGGATATCCAAGGGTACTGCCTTTGGGTCTAGGGAAGTTGAACCACTTGGACAATGAGGCCCTCCCTAGATACGCCACCTGGGTGGGGGACGTAATGAGCCCTCATGGGCCAAGGGGGTATTTGAGGGTACTACTTTTGGGTCTAGGGGAGTTGAGCCATCAAGACAATGAGGTCCTCTTCTAGATACGCCACCCGAGTGGGAGACGTAATGAGCCCTAATGGGCCGAACAGGTACTTGCCTTTGGGGTATTTGAGGGTACTACCTTTGGGTCTAGAAGAGTTGAGCCGCCATGTGTTCTATAATGGAGGACATTGCGTCCTATAATGGAGGTCATTACAACCTATAATGGAGAACTTTTTCTATAATGGGGAGACCAAGCAAAGAGGCTAAATCATAAGAGAAAGGGGAAGAGTTGGCATGATGGATTCTAGGCTCCCCATCAAGTCATGCTCCCTACACTCCCTTATGGTTGAACCCTCCAAGGACATTAGGATACTTTACTTAAGTTAGTAACACCTAAATGTCTACTACTTAGTATTGACGAGGCGAATGATCACAATGTGCTAACTAAATATAATGAGGGTGAATGATTCTACATTGTGTGCAAGCCCTCAATCATAACTTCAATCAGGTGGGAAATATTCTCTAATCATTCGTTTATTTAGATTGAAGATTTAGGACAAATCTGGGGCATCCTCAATTAAAGGAGACCAAGATGTTTTTGCTTGAGGACAAGCAAATTTGGGAGGGGAGGACTGTCATGCCCCTGAAAAGGTGACACCAAACTAACACTAAAATGCCAATAATAAAATCAAGTAAATATAAAAATAAGAAATCAATTTAAATATTATAATGATAATTATCTTAGATAACTTTATTGTATAATATAAATTTCTATAAATAACATTATTACATAATAAATACTAAAAATATATTAAATTAATGATATTATAATGGATATTACAGGGTTCCATGAATATTCCTTAAACTAGCCGCTACCTGTGTTCTCGGCCACGATCTTCAGGTCAAGCACCGATTCTCACCAGGTACAGGACTGTGGAAGTCCGATGAGAGGCATCATTGGTTTGTATCGCTATATTATATAGTTGGGCAATCCTATATTAGACGTCAAAGATATAGCATAGCACCACCTGTAGAATACTATCGGGCCTTCTATCCAAAAGTAGCATTAGCGCCTAAGATAATTCTACTTGATGTGGCTTGATAGTTTTGTAGCTTATGTCTAGGTGATGTAGAGACATAAAGCCTGTGGATTATATGCCTATCGAGGGTCGCTGGCAAGTGAGCATCTCACATAGAGCTTCATATGAATCATTCATTCTTTATTAGAAGACTTTAGGTCTACAAAGATATTGGTTTGGTATTCTCATACACACTCGCCCGATCAAGGCACTAATAAGATATTAACAGAAGCAGCAATTAATACTAAATCTTATTTCATGAGTAATAATCATTAGTTTAAAAGCCACGATTCAAAATAGGTTAAGCAATGAGCAATCATCCAATCAGGAGGTGCACCCTTGGAAGGAAGACGACTCACATAAGTCACATCACTTGGTCACTCGAGGGTATTAAAGGAGGAAAAAGTCGTCCAAGGCAAGGGTATGAGAGAAGATGAGATGGGAATAAAGTCTAAGGATTGAATCTAGGCACTTCTGAAGAATCAAGTCATCCTCAACATGGCTGTGTAATAGCAAAGAATCCCCGTTCTAAGGGTATTCATCGATGAGTATCTAGAATTGATCAATAATCCCAGTTTGACGTGAAGGCTTAATGAGCATTTATAAAAGAGGCATAGAAAATTATAGTCACCCACTGGGCTAATTACATATGCATGTAATCTATAAGAGGATATCAAAAATGGTATATAATTGATGGTGTCTGATCTGCATCTTTAGACAGGCATAATTGCAGATATACCCTCCCTCATAGAAGATACTTACTTACTCCTACCTACATATCTTTAATCGTTATCATTGAATATAAATCTAGTGGTCGAGTGGGTCACCATTAAAACTATTCTTATGATATTTACAATCAGAGGTCTTAAGTCTTCTTAATATCTGATTTAGAAGATTAGGCAAGGGTCCTCATAAACCTATAAGGGGACATTTCAAGGGGCCTAAAACCCAGAGTTATCTTATTAGAAGCATTTAAGTGGTAAGTTACAGCCTGACTGCACCAAGTTTTAGGATAAGTTTTAGGCCAATCCTAAAAGGGAACATTACAAGAGTACACTAAGAAGATAAGCAAAATGTTGAAAATGTTGAAAATGGAAAGTAGGAATGAACAAAACTTGATATTAGTTTCTGCAAGAATAAATTCAATAGAGGAAATAGAATATGTTACTTAGATTGATGCTCGGGAATAATTCAAGCATCAAAACAATCAAATAGACTTAGAAACAATTCAATAAACAGTTGACAAGATGTTGAATCAAATCATCTAACTAAAATGAATCAAATTAATAAATGGTTTTGACCTCAGTTTTATAATATCTAAAACTCAGTAATAACTCTAAAAAGAGAGTACCTTCTCATATTCTTTAAGAGCAGAGTTAAACTCTAGGGTATAAGTATTCAAGATTTATTATTGTAACTATGATGAAAACCAAGATAAAGATTTGAATACTCAAAGAAGTTAAAATGATGCATAAAAATAAGGTTTTTTATCCTCAATTTCAATTTTTTATTTCTTGGGTCCTGCTCGGAGGACAGGAGTGTGAATATATTATTCAATACTCTAGATATTGGTGGTGATTACCTTTTTGATATTTTCTTGGCAACAGAATATTTCATAACACAACTGCTTGTCATTCACCTACGGTACAATTTTGGCATCCCTAGTAACATGCAAAGAATGTCAGCCTGTTTATTAGCTTGTGCAATTAAACAAAAGTTCAAGACATAAGTAGGACTGAGGAAAAAAATCCAGCAGCAAGTTATAAAAATGAAACAATAGACCAAAACAGAGAGGGAATGTGAAGGTTTCAGAAATGATATTACTAGAGGGTAGTGAAAAATATTCAATGATAGTGGCAATAGCAATGGTTTGGTAGACAAAAACAAAACAAGAAGAGCTGGAACAAAGAGTAGAAAACCAATTACCAATTAAAAAAGCTTCTAGAAAAGGGAAAAAGAAAAAGAAAACAAGAAAATTACATCAACGTCCGCAAATGACCAAAAGAACATTGAGACTACTAAAGTACAAGCACGTAATAATATCAAAGAATAAGACTAACAAAGTACAAGCATGTAATAATATCAAAGTATGGGACTAACAAATTATAAGCAAGTAATAGCATCAGAGGACAAGGCATCTCTAAATTAACTACTTTTGTTTTCAGTAAAATATGTATAAATATAGAAAAAAGTTCAAGACAAAGGTAAAGAGACTGGCAGATTATATACTGACTGGCAAGGAATTGATACAAACAGAAAATAGTGCACCATGCCAAGCTGAGCTCAAACTAATCATCGTATTGGTACCTTATAATAAAACCCAATGTAAGATGTTTTGGAGACATAAAACATTACTAAAAGATGGCAAATATTAGATCTATGTAACTTGAGCATGCATTCCCTATTGGAAGAATGGATATAACTCCCACCCCCAACATTCCCCACTCTTCCTAAGATTGAAGGACAAGATAGGGATGTGCCAGGCCATCCCAAAAATGTGTGGAACACTAGGAGGATATCCCCAGGTTGATCCCAACTGAGCAGGGACATCATGCAATGCCTCCTATAAGGTGAAGGGACAACAAACCAACCCCCGTGGGGATTGGATGCTGCAAGTATCCCCCGTACTCTCCAGAAATAGATATTTATAATTAGAAAAAAAATATGTTGAATTCCACAATGCCTCCCACAATAGAACTTAAAAAAAAATAACAAAAACTTTTAGTTCTCATTGTTAGCAGATTCCTCAAGGCAGCGACCATCAGAGAAGAGATCGAGAAAAACATGGGGCAGCAGGATTTTTCAGCAGAAATTGGGATAGGAGAATGGACAGAAACCTTATTTCAGTTCTAGGAACCTTGCTTGATATGCTGCTAGAGTGTTTGGTGCAAGTTTCATTTTTATTCGTTTCCTTTCAAGTCAATCCACTAGCTCCCTCCTTCCACCACACACCCCCATCCCCCCCCTCCTTTTTTTTAAGTTTTCACTGCACAGCATAAGAAAACAATTTAAAACAAAACCCCAAAATCAAGATGCACAGTAGCACTTTGAATTCCAAAAGTGAACCGAAACACTAAGCAGACAAACAGATGAAACAAGCAGTTAGAATGGTATCGATGGTAAGAAGTGGAAATACTGCTGCAAACCCTTATACATGCCATAAATAAATTTAAATGCTAATGCAATGGGCTTGCAACTAAAAAAACTTACCTAGAAACAAAAGGCAGTGTAGGCTCACACCATTGGTTGTTTTTATCACTTATGTGATACTGGTTTTTAAGGAAGCTACAGAAAAGTACAAATCCTCCTCCACATCAGTGAATAAGGCATGAGAATTTGTAAAAACAAACCTTGAAGAAGGGCTGAATGCATCAGACTGCGAAGGAAGCAGAATCTAAGCACCATTCCAACAGCATTCCATTCCTTGTTGTTCATTCTCCTTATACAAGGAGATGTTCAGGGAAAAAGCAATTGCAAACCCCACATAAGTACCCCAAAAGATAACAAGCATTAAACAACTGTCCTTGAAAAGCCACCATCAGGAGATTAACTCACAGATAGAGGAGTTGAGGTAGACGTGTGAGGATAATGTGCTCTATTGTTATTGATGGGGATATGAATGGTAGACGCCATCAAGTCAGACATTATTGTCGCATCCATGGCAGTTTGATTGCATAGTAACTTACTGCTTGTTGCTTAAAAGGTTCATGTCTTGTCTTCATTAACCTACTCTGCGTATCAGCACAAAAACACCTAGTCACGACTGTCGACAAATAAAGATGAGGTGCAAGCTATCCATAAACCTCAATTTGGTTGTTTCAAACCCAAAAATCGTGATAATCGTAGAATGCACCAAATAAAATTATAAAACATGAAAGAAATAAAGATAATAGAAATTGAATACACCAACAACCTAGTGTCAGTGGAATTGATCAAAAACCCATATGACTGCACAAACTCCGGTAAGTAGACCACTTAAATAAGACCAATTTCGTCATTATCCATGTTATTTCTCAACAAATTAAAATATGGCCGGGGCTCATAATTTCATTATGAGCTGGTGGGGTTCAAGGATCAAATGCAAGCATGAACTTATTAGCCACCTAAGTTGGAAACTTGGCTACTACAAAAGATATCAAACGGGGAATGTGAACCAATTTCCAACCCGGATGTTCCCAGTGACCGCACAAGGGATCATCAAAAGCCCAATTGTCCCACTTCTGGGTGCCCAACAAGAGCGTTTGTCCTGCCCAATTGGTCTTTGTCTCATGAGAAATGCAGAGCCATCAACTGAGGTAGTTGTAGAGTTTAACAAGTTCTACTACCTATACAATATGGTAATTTTCAATAGTGCCCTATGACTGCCACGGCCAGCCTTATAACAATCTCATTCTCTCACAAGCTAAACCTCGTGCCCATGAAAAAAAATTAACTAGCTAAACCTCGTACAAATGTTAAAAAAGTATGAAAAAAGAAATTGCGAAGGTTGCGTTTGGCTTACCTGAAACCTTGACATCTCCTCTTCAATGGCATTATTGGCCTGAACAACTGGGACACTGCAGTATTCTACACAGTTACTTATTTCCTGTTGATTTCTCTGCCTGTCGAAGCAGTCATAAGCGCACTTGAAATAGGCTTTCTGCATTTGCATAAGTATTGAAGTAAGAAAGGATGCCATGACTCTGAACTTGAACAACCAAATTAAAGAAATGGGTATACCTGAAGATTGAAGTTGACATGGTCCTGGACTCCTGCAAGTTGCTGCTCAACTGCTTTCTGTACTTGATCAACTGATCTCTTTACTCTTTCTGCAAGAAACCTCTCTTCTGGAGAATAACTCATTTTTGTGTTTCCCTGTCCTGACTCTCTTCCTGACCACTTTGTATTGAAATCTCACAGATAAGCTAGGGTTTTGGGTTTAAGAAAAATATGAAACACTGTCCGTCGGTAGGGGTAGGTGTGTTAGTTTTGACGGAAAGTTTAAAAGCAAAAATTGTTTGAAAATATATAACACGCACTCTGTTCGAAAGTACGACTCAATGGTTCTTAAGAATGGAGATGAAGATGGTTGACATTAATATACGTATTGTTTTAATGGTGAAAATTGTAATATTTATATTTTTTAAATAGTTTTTATTTATTTTGATTAGAGTAATTTTGGAACAATTATAAGGTTATAAGTAGTTTTTTTTTGTGTGTGAATTAATTTTTGATATTATTTTTATTGAGATTTTGTTATCATTCATTTTTAGAGATAATCTTAAATTTTAGATCTCCATTCATATTTGTAGATCATATTTTTAGGTGTAAACTTGACTTAGATCATTTTTTTCAGTTGTAAAACGAAACACTCAACTTTTAAAATTCAAATTCAAATTAAATTTATGGACTCCCTCCTATTAGTTGTTATGAGTCAACCTAGTGCATGTTTGTGTTGATTTGTGCGTTATATCGTATTTAAAGACATTCATTTTGGATCGTAATAGAAATCGTCAAGGACATCCTAGGTATTTATCAATATAGGTATAATCAAAGAACATTTAGAGCAATTGCATTAGCATACATCATCTTAGACCCATTGCACGTTGGCTTCTTGTCCTTAATCATTATTCCAAAGTCATTAAATTAGAGATCCTGGGAGTTTGATTGGAAAGAACATGACCCTCACAATTCAATAAATTCCCTAATGGTGTTTATAAACATTGTTGATCCTTATTGAGTTTCAGACATAAAATGATCAAGGAAAGCAAGTTCCAATAATCATTTTTTACAAATATATTCTCATGGATACAAGTATTGTCCACGTGCCAATTCACTTCTATAATTGCATGTCTAAACCAAAATAATGTATAATTAGTTTACAAATTATAAGACACTTGTCTAGCCAATCCCTAAAATCCCAAGACTATGGCAATTCAATTCTTAACACCTTTGACGTCATTTTCTCATCTCTAGAAACTAATTAAGTACCACATTTAAATTCATATGATTTCTATAATGGTTTCAACATGTACTATTTAGAGTTCTAACTTTTCTAATGTCCCTGATCCTAAGTATGATGGTGTTTGAGTCACTTTCTAACCTTGGGCAAGATTTTGGACTTTCTCATATTGGCATGCCTCCCTTTCATCCCCTTTTGATGTTGAATATGTCAAAAACCCAATCCCTACTTCCTTCTTGCATTGATTATTATCTACTCTTGATCCCAACTCCCTCTTACATTGAATACCTCTTAAGCTCAATTCCCTATCCCTTTTATATCAAATATCCCTAGAATTTGATACTCTCTATCTCACTACTTGACCATTTAAACCCCCCAACCTTTGCATACCCTTGCACCCTAACATCCTTGCATCCCATTCCCTACGCCCCTAACCTTGAACATTTCAAGAGAATAATGACAACATAACAAATGGAGATATTTTAGAATGGCATCTTGACTCTCGACTCCCTGGTTGCACTCACCTTTGTGTACTTCTAGTATGTGTTTCGCCACACCCCACCTTTTGGAACACCTTTCCCTAGATCTTAATTATTTCAACAAAGGATTGCATCAATCACCATAGGCAAATAAGTCTATCACTAATGGGCCAAATTTGAACATAGAATGGCAAGAAACTTCCAAACAACTCTCAACATGTGTGGACCCACATTAGGCTAAATCAACCTTTACATAAAGTAGTAGTTTCATTTGTTTGGATCATCTTTTAATGTTTTCATCAAACCATAACCCTAGTTTGAGCACATATGTTCATATTTTGGACCTAAAAACAAAAACCCTTTGGTTTTAGAGATCGATGGATGAAACCCTATTAGTTTCTTGAAGTTCAAATAATGAAACCCCTTTAGATTCCTACGGGAAAATTCATATGGAGGTTGCTTTATGCTTCAATTTGAAGACTTTCAACAAATAGGAATTTTTGTATATTTGATTATTTTCATAATATATTTGTAATTGTTGTAGAAGAACATATTCGTAATCATTTACATCAAGAATGTATTTGAATGAAAGTTAAGTTCTAGCTAGTATTGCATGTGTAAATGTATTATATGTGTTGTGTGTATTTCAAATATAAATATTTTGATTGAATAATTATTGTGGGTGCTTTAGACATGAGTTTTGTTGGTGTGAATGGGGTATATTATCTAACTAGTTCATGTTTAGGTCATTTTCACATCTGTTAGTTAAGTTTACTTGGAGTACACATAGGATTATTATCTCTTTGTGTCTCATGCCATATGATTGTGACAAGTCTCATAAACTTGTAATCTCCTATCCTCACACCTTTCCTATATAAGTAGGGGATCTCTTGTACTTTATCTATCATTAATCTATTTGATCATTGTGTCATTATTGCATCCATAATCAAGCAATATATTCTTGCTACTCTCTTGTGGAAGGTTGTATTCCTAGTTTTGCAAGTGATCATAGGAGCTCGAGTCTTTGTGTGACTCTTACGAGTATTTTCTATAAATATTTTAGCTAAGGGTCATTACAACTTTCACATATCTAAGTCAATTATTTATTTAATTGCTTCATTTATTTATTTAACTTTTAGATTTTTTTTAAGTGGTTATTTCCCCTACATTTATTTGTGAATCCAACCTTTTTACATAACCTAGGGTTTTTTCCTTGGGGTTTAAACTTCCTTTATAAGGGTTTTAGGACTTGATTTTCTAATTGTATATTTCCTATTTTTAGATCATTAGAGTGTAGATTCTTGTTTTATTTATGCTTCATTATTTTACCATCCTTTGGTGTTTTATACTTCATTATGTGACCTTATTTTTTACTCCACCCAACCCACCCTTATTTTCACCTTTAAGATTTTATTTGTTGATTTATTTTCAAGATTGATCACTTGCTTTATTTTTTGAATTTTAAGGAGACCTTACATTTTATTTACATATTCTTTGGACTTTTAATGTTTTGTGGATTGTTCACATGCCAAGGCCTCATCTATATCCTCACAATTCCTTAAGAAGTCCTTGTTTGAATCCTCACATAAGCACATTTATCACATCTCATTTAATTGGCCTAGCTTAATTATTGAATTATTTTATGTTAATTATTTAATAGCAAACAATTAGGTAAGACAATTTGATTATGTTAAGTGTCTTTTAAAGAATAATTGAGAACGATTGTGACTAATTATGTTAGTTTGACAAGAACTAGTGACATTCTCTTATGTTGGAGAGAGAGTACCATCGAGGAAAAGGTTCTAACCAATGGAGGTAACTTGTCATGATGGAATCGACACACACTCACCTAGACTCGTGTGGTTAGGTTACATATGTGTGAATAAGATTAGGAATTTTGAGTTTTTATCACACACACACAAACGCACACGCGCACACACACACACATACACGCACACACGCACACACGCACACACATATATGTGTGTGTGTGTGTGTGGGTGTATATATATACATACATATATATATATATATATATATATATGTAATATACACACACACACACACATATATATATATATATATATACATATATATATATATATATATACATATATGTATATATATGTATATATATATATATATATGTATGTATATATATATATGTATGTATATATATATGTATGTATATGTATCTATATATATATATGTATATATATGTATGTATGTGTATATATATAAATATGTACATATATACATATATATATATAATAATATATACATATACATATATATATAATTATATATTATATATGCATTATATATACATGCATATATATGCATATATGTACATACATGTATATATATGCATATATGTATATATACATATACATATATACATATATATAGTATGTAAATATATGTATATATATATATGCATATATATATGTATATATATATACATATACATACATACACATATATATATGTATACATATGTATATATATATATATGTGTGTGTGTATGTGTGTGATACATATACACACATATATATGTGTGTGTATATATATGTGTGTATATATACATATATATACATACATATATATATATATATATTTTATGCACACACACATATATATGTATGTATGTATGTATATATGTAGTAATATAATGTATATATGCAAATCTCTAGTAATATAAGTGTGTGAAGGAGCATTTGCATGAAGGAGTAGTGTGGGGAAGATAGTTTCTTTCTACGAGGTGCTCAAGGCTACCAATGATGATGGGAGTGGGAAAAATGTATTCTAAAAATCCTCCTCCAAGTACTCGCTAGTGTGGATGGGCGAGTTTTCTTCATCCAACCATAATTTTAACCCTCTCGGTGCTACAATGAGCTATGTGCAGAAGGTCATCCCCCTTTTCCCCATGCTTCAATCCCTACAAGAGTCTCTCCTAACATAAAGTCTCAAACTCTTACAACCTATAAAAACAAATTGAATGCCTTCCATGTTTGTAGTGCCCTTTGTGTAGAATTAGCCAAGTGGTTGAACTCTACCCTCTCTCCCATTTTGTCTTCATTATCCCCTATTGCTTCTCCCATCCAGGTGTAGGATTGAACCTCAATTCTTGACCTCCTTTTGAAAACATTATTTTCTTCATTAGTGATGTAGATGGGCTATTTATAGATGAGCTCATTGATTCTCATATTCTATATTATTGCATTGATATAGCCTATATTGATGTTGGGAATAGATATTTGATTATCTATTTCTTGATGAAGAGTGCATCCTTTGACCAAGTGGTTGACTAGGTGAAAACAACATGGAGCAATTTGACTCTTTTGACTATTGATGCACTAAATTTTGGTTTATTTTTTATTCACTTTGATTTTGTGGAGGATTACAATTATGTGAAGCAGGGTGGCTCTTGGTTTTTTGGTCAACTAGGTCTCTTTGTTGTTCCTTGGTTCCCCTCCTTTGATCCTATTTCTGTAATATATTTGATATCCCATTATGGATCAAATTATATAATCTTCTCTTGATCATGCAAGATTTTGACCTCATAAAGAATTTAATTGATGAGGTGGGCTCCTTTATTATGCAAGATTCTAAATTTGTGGACCATTCTTACATATTCATTAGGGTTTGTGTTATAGTTGATATTTTGAAGCCTTTTCCTCTTTATATTAGAATTCATTCTTCTTGTGACACTTGGACACAAATTTTGAACTATGAATGCCTTTCGCTTAGTTATTTTGCAACATGTTGGAACATGAAATTGATGAGTGTTCTTCTAAAAGGTTCCCTAATTAAGGAAGATTAGTCTTAAAAATTGGATTCAAAATTCAAGCTCCCCTAGTAAGGATTTTAGTTGGAGGAAGTGTCCATAATCAGAGACACTCATACAAACTATTCATTGAATCTATAATTTTAAGCATTTGAGTATCCAATTGATACTCATGCAGTGGTATCTTTGATTTTGGTCTTATTTTTGTTGTAGTGTGGGATTCATCAATAATTCTTCATTAATAGTTACGACTTCATCTATTTTTAAGAGTTTGGACATAATTGGTTAAGAGTTTTGTTCCTAATAGATTTTCTAATTTCCCACCTATTTGTAAATGGGTGTATTTAGATCATTCTTGCTCCTTCTCCAAATTTGTATGCTTCCATAGTGATGGATTATGCAGATACTCATGAATTGATAGGGTCAACTCAATCTCCATTCATGTTGACATCTTCTGAAGTGGTACATGTTTCTTTACATTAGTGCTTGACACCATTTGGCATCTTTCTACTATAGTATTTGGAGGACTCACCATTATCTTTGGTCCATACTCTACACAAATCTTCATATTGTTCTACATTGGGACTCGTGACATTGTGACAGTTGAGCATATTCTAAAGACATTCCTTTTAAGAATGGGAAGATACCTTGCATGTATCATTGTCTTTATTTCTTCCTAACATGAGGAAAGTAGTTTTGTAATCTTGGACCCTCTTTAAAGTTTTGTGTCAATCATCCACCATCAATGCATGATATTGTATATCCAAGGGGTTCACTTGACCTTCTTTGTTTATTCTCTCTTATGGGGGGAATTTTTCCTTATATGGGGTTTTTTCCTTCATATTTTCTCAAGAGAATTTTTATATTTTTTTCTCTCTTTTTGAGAGGATTATTTTCCCACTAGGTTTTCTCCTTTTCTCCATTTGTGATAAATATCTTTGTACATGGGTACCTCGTTAGGCCTAGTAGTTGAGACCCATCTTTGCATCTTTGCATTGTCTATTTATCCCTAAGTTACACTTAAGGGGGTGTTGGTATGAAAAGGGATACTTTATCTAACTGTCTATCCACTTAGGTCCTTTTCACACCTTATTACTTAAGTTTACTTAAGGTCCACATGGGATATTTATCACCTTATCTCACATGTCATAAGATTAAGACACTTGTCACAATCTTATGATACTTATCCACTTTATGTCCCATATCATAAGATTAAGACACTTGTCATAATCTTATAATATCTTATCCCTCACCTTGACCTATATAACCAAGGGGTTCCCTTTGGAATCTCAACATGTAATAATAATAATTCACAAGCTCATTGTAAGCTTTGTATTCTCTTGAGTAGAATACACTTTGTTCTTTCTCATTTTTTGTTTCTATATTTGCTTTCCTTCATTTATTTGCTTCATGGGTAGGATTTTTAGCCAAATCTTACATTAGCAAATGAGGAAGTAAGATCTTTCATTCCTTGTATCAATTACTAATGAGTGGAATTAGTGAGTTATGGTTGGATTATAGATTTTTTTCCTTGGTGGACTATTCGGTAAATGTTATTTCCTTGGGAATACATTATTTGAACTAATGGCAGTATGGTCTTTGTCTTCCAGGTATTACTTTATCCTTCTTGAAGAAGGGAAATATATCATACTGAGTTGATCAAAACATTTTATGTTGTAAACATTAAGTATCATTGATTACTCACATAAGTGCATTACTTGGGCTTATTTACATTCTCTTACATAATATATCAATGGATGAGTGTAGTATATATGTGTTACATGGGTATATAGGCATGCTAGATTGATAATGATCCATTTAGCACCTAGATTCCATCGTGCATATTGGCCACATACTGCTAGATCTTTTGTGATAGGTCAAACTCCTCTAGTGGATTAACACAAGAAAGCTTGATCTTTCATGGCAAAGTGGATATCACCTTGATCATTCTTTCTCTCTCTTACACTTCAAGTCAGGAAAAAGGAAATGGTGCAGAGGTTTTGTAATGAAAATGATAATATATTATTTATCTTCTATCTTACCAATTGAGAGGAGTAGATGACTCCTACTTATTATCTTATATTTTCCATTTATAATACTATAGCTCTGAATTTTTATGAAAGAGCATGGTTCTATAATTAGGTTTGTTATATATGTCACCAATTTGGTTTTAAGGTGTGTGTACTTGCATTTCTAACATATAATTAAATTTTGTGCTTCTGTCAAAGTTTTGTAAATGGAATTGCACTAGTTGTGATGATTGTAGAATAATTTTATATATTTAGAAATAAAAAGAAATAGCCTAAGATTCAACTCTTTGACTTTGAGTGCCATTATGTTTACTTTATTAATTAATTTCTATAGCTATTAAGTGATTAAGGAGTGCATGTTACAACATTTTCATCACCACTACTATTGATGATGAGATTAAAGAATACAATCATGAAGCACATTTGGAACAACAAAAAATTACCCATGAGCTTGTTATCTTAGTTAAAATAGATAGTCTTGAATATTTGGTTTAATATTTTTATGATTTATTATTTACTAAGCCATTTAGATGACAAGTACTTCAATTATTGGTGTTGAGTTAACTCCTAGTTCATTAAGCGGTGCATCTTCTTCATAGATTTACCTTGGTTTTATGCATCCTCTTCATGGTTTCACAATATGAAACATGTATAATTATTGATTATTGGTTTGATACCAACTAACAGAGTGATGGTAATAGGTCAAATGAATAACCAATTATCACACACAAAGTATATAATGAACTACAAAAAAGAATACATTTTTGATAAATAATACAATTATTACCTTGATATAAATGTCATTACAAAACATGACTACTCATTCTAAATATATCACAATGTGAGTTATAAACTCTCTATATGTGAATCTAACAAATAGTTAACCAATAATCTATCCACTTCCTCCAAGCAACCAACCTTCATATTTCCAACTATAAAACCCTAAAACTACCAAACCCTTTACCATTTGTTATGATATAGTTATATATATTTCCCATCATGTTCTTCCTCAAAATATAAGTCCAAGATATATTCATTATATGTTGAAATGTTTTCCCTTCCCAAAGTAATTGATTTCAACTTTCGAGCACCATTTGAATGAGCAATTGATAAATATCATTATTTAATGTATGAATAGGTTAGTGAACAAATTAAATGTTAACACACATATGAAGATGCATGAGAATAAGAATGAATAGAATTATTTTAAATACATGGTCAAGGAAAGACTATCCTCTTCAAAGAATATGTGTACACAACACCAATTACACACCAAAAACTTAAGAGCATAATTTTAGAAGTCAACAACTCTCACATTTGTATTTGTCTTTGAATAGAGTATCCAATGAACAAACACATCAATAAAATGAAACAAAGCATGTGAACAAAAATGAGACTTGCATCCCTAAAAATATTTTTTGGTGACGTATGATTGCATGACTACTGAGATTCAACATTCCTACATCAAGCTAATACCTTAACACTCAAATGTCTATCATATAGGCTCCTCAATCTTCTTAAATAGAAATTTGTTTTTTAATATCATTCAAGTATATAAGCAATGAGCCATTATATCCCCTTTTATAAAGCACACAAGCAATAATCAAATATTTAGCAATACTTTTCCAAATACATATATAATAATTCTTCAAGTAATTAGGGGGAAATTCCCCCATTCCAAACAACTATAAATATCTAAAACCATTTGCCCCCTTTCAATGTAGCACAAACCTATATATCACTATCATGTATTACCAACTAGCATAATTTATAAATAAGAAAAGGAGGAAATGATTATTATCCTCAATTCTCATTAGAATTGCATTAAAAATGATAATTGCATCTCTATTATCTTTCCATGGAATAACATCAATGCTACAGCAATCAAAAGAATCTAGCAATTATATGACTAAATTATGATACTACACCAAGTTGATTTCCTTGGTTTTATAAGAGCCAAAAATCTATAGAGCTACCAACTATGGATCATTGTGAATAATGATAAATAAATCCCAAAGAAATAGTTGTGCACATAAAACTAAAATCATTACCTCATACTCAACAGTATTAATATTGCATGAAAAATCAAATAAAAATAACCCTAGCTCCTAAAGTAATCATGCATTGAGAACCATACAAAATGCTAGACCTAGTAGGATAAATATATACATGTGAAATGTGACTGTCCTAACAAATGTATCTATAAGAACATGAGAAAATAACTAATATACCACTACCTCTAAGTTGATGGATTTTTGAGAGATAAACTTAAAATCAAATTTTATAATTAATGCAATTCACCATGTTGTCTTACTATATAAATAATTATATATAAGTTTCATTTCAAAGGATTAATTTTTCACTCACATGTGTCTCTAAATGTGACATATATTATCACAAATTTTTAGAACAACAAAGCACCGCTCTCCATATTTTTTCCACTAGAGTATATCATGTCTCATGATTAAGTGATGTGTGACTAATATAATAAATCACATTCCAAGTTGCCATTACCATCATTATGTATTGGAAATTCACCAACCCTTACCTTACTAGTTGAAATATATAACAATAATAATGACTTTTATAATCAATATAAGAACAAGGAGATGCATCAAGTATTGCTTCATGTAATTAAACATTTTTTATACTATTTTTAGACTGTAGGAGTCAAGTATCCCCCCATAAACTACAGTGCGTCTAGTAAACTTTTTTAACATGATCGATGTTATTAGCACAACACACCCTCCAATACCACAGAGAAGGGAGAGATTGGACCTCTTAACCTCTTGTTTTATAATCTTTGTTCTACTCAAACTTTGAATATCTTTATCAACTTAGTAGAAGTGTAACAAACCGCAAAATATAACTAAGAAAAAATCTTAATTTTTACTAATAAGCAATGCATGTATTACACAAATTAAGAACAAGTGTAAATACAAATTATACAATAATCTATAATATAATCCATAATCATGCATATATTATCAAGTCTCTCAAAACATGACAAACAGAATCCATGATTTAGTTAGAATAAGATTCACAATAAAACATAATTAATGGTAAATTGTAATCTACTATAAATCAAGATGTATAATATACCATGTGTGGGCCCAAAAATTAAAGTAACGATAACATCCAAATATGATGCATAATCAATATTGTAATATATATCAATGATTCCTCCAACTCACCCTAGATACACTAGTTTTGTATGAGGAAGCTAAAATGAACCAACACATCAAAGGAAACGTGATCCTCTCCAATCATGAACTTGAACTAAAGAAATCAATTAGATCATCTAAATTATATTTAGCAATAGGTAAAATTATACTTAAGTTATTATCTTTCTCGGCTACGTTCACAAAAACATGATTTTAAGCTTTAAAATCTAATATAGATATTTTCTTTACATATGAGAACTTAAGCCTCAGTGAAAAACCATTGGATGTAAGTGAAATAGAAGGTTTCCTTCTTGCTCACATCTCATACGGTGTCTTATCAACCACACCTATACAAGGAGATCTATTTACCAAGTAATGGGTAGTACTCATAGCCTTGACCCAAAAATAGTGGCCTGATTGTTTGTCTTTAACATGCATCTATATTTGTTTATTAGTGTCTGATTTATTCATTTTACAATTACACTTTTTTTCCGGTGTCTATTAAGAGATTTTGGTTACACAATTCCTACACGTCTAGAAATTGTCAAATTCCCAAAAGCAACATTCACGTCCATTATTTGATCTCAAGAAATTAACCTTCCTATTTGATTATTTCTCAACAAATTATTTAAATTATTTAAACTTGCTACAAATATTCAAACTTGATATCTTATTTATAAAATCCCCTGTAATGTTGTGTTGCTCAATTTGACAACAATGTATAATGATAATTTTTCATGAATAACCAAAAGATTAGGTAAATAATGGGAACTAAATTAAATCTTATATTGATGATTAAAGCTTTCCTCAAAATATTTGTATATACCTTATATTTATATATTAGATCCCAAATATTTGTTTTTTGCATGAGTTTTCTTAAGATGATCATTGATACCATACACTTTAGGTGCTTTTATTGTAAGAGGAAAGATAGGATAAACTTGTGGCAAACTTGATTGGTTTGATATAGATTTATAACCTCTAGCCATCAATTAACAAGCATTCCCAACTAAAAGATAATTCTACATAGTAGATGCCATGTGTAGTGCAAGTTGTTTATGTAGTGTATGGAATTTGGGTCTTATAAAAGAAGATTGAATTTCCTTGAGAGAAATCCCATACAATATATTAGGATCAATCAACAACTTTAATCCTACTAAAGCTATTCTAATTATCTTGTTTACAAATTACTAAAATTGAATAAAAAGTTATAAGTTTACAAGTCCAAATGTTCAATTACAACAAATTGGTGAAAACATATTTTCATGGGAGAATTATTACAAAATTATATTGATATAAACAAAAACCACTAATGACAAAGGACCCATATATATTTTTTGGAATCCTCTATGTCAAACACCAATATGTTGTGTAGATGTCCTCGCATTACATTGTCGTCTAGTTGTAATGTCCCTTCCCAAAATTTTCAATGAAAATAACAATTTAGAACACAAACAACAATATTCACCAAATAACACAAACACAATCTTCACCAAACTATATCCAAACTAATGAGTCATAATAATGTCTTATTTCCTTTATCAAGTTACATACTTTTATCTTATTTTTTGTTGAACTCTAAAAGACATTACTAGAGATTTTATAACTCTAAGTAGTTTAAAGCATTTAAAGTTGATATGTGTTAATTTAATAAGTGTGTGTATGAGTTATGAATGTTTGTGAGTTTAGTAGGATTTCATGTTTAATTATAGTTGTTAGCAATGACAAATGCCTTGAAAAATAAGAAGTAACCCTTGCAGCAAGGAACCTGTCAACCTGCAACAATAGGCTTCTCAACCTACAACATAAGGATGACAATTTGATACAAAGGAGTTAATCTGATACAACATGATCACTTTCAAAAGAAGATGGAAGTAGCCATTTAAGGATCAAATCATGAATGACCAAGAGTCACTCTTATCTTTTAATAAGTCATGAAGGAGAAAAAGTATGCTCCCAATAAGCATAAGAATTATAACAGAATATGCTCTATTTGGGCACATTTTGGGTTATAATGGTTAATCTTGGTTGAGTATAGAGTCCTTGTTCAACTTCTATACTCTTGTTTTGATAGTTATTATTTTTTATTTTATAAAAATCAGTCCTCTTCCCATTCCTATGGGAGATTTGACATTTGCCTTCAAGTTTGTTTTTAGAACTTTCACAAATAGAATGGACTCTCATTAACCCTATATAATGGGGAACTTTGTCAAGAAGGACATCTAGATTTTACGTGTGTTATATTGAATAAGATTTCCTATTAGATTCTATTTGGCAGTTATGTGTATGGTTAGAATTCAATAAAGAGAAGATATTTCAATAACATGTTTTTTCTAAGTGAGTAATTGAAGAAGATTTTGTGGGTGCAACAACTCAAGCAAGGGCCACTTGAGGTACCACAAAACCACCTTAGTTTAGATTGATAGATTAGATTGTGAATTGAAAATTTAATTAATAGTTTTTAGTTTATGCAATTATGAATGATGTATTGTAAATTTTGAATTAGAAATATTTAGCTCATACTCTGTTCAACTAAGACAAGTATGCCTCTAGACCCATTATCTTACAATATGTCATTTCCAAGTAATAATTAAAACTTCTCACATTCAACCTTGAAATAACACACAAAATCCATCATGGACAATGGAGCAAACACCCAATTAGACTCAACAACAATAGGGGATATGGCCACCACAACTTACTAGGTCCCAAATTACAATTCCTAGTAGCCACCCCAACAAAACCAATGGTCATCGCAGTGGTGTGGGAGTCAGCAATGGCAAAATCAAAATACAAACTACCTGTAGACACAACCTTTATAATTGTAATAACTTGCTATAATTCCAAATCCAACCATGGCCATACCATCACAATCAAGAGCACCCCAACTGCCAGCCCAACCTACACCAAACCCTAACTAGTAGACTTATACTAATGCTCCACCATCCAATACCCAACTTGTGGGGTTGAGGTGAGTGATGTCCATCTCTGTTCAAGGGAAATGCTAGTCGATCCCTCATCTCCTCACATCCTAGAGCCTATTGATGAGGAGCCCCTAGTAGATATTATGGACAAACAAGAAAAGGAACCTAAATAAAGTAGGACTCAACATAATATCATGAGTCCAAAACCACCATTCCCTGAAAGACTAACTATAGAAAATCATTATTCTAAAACTAAATTTGACTTATTGGGCCAACTTAGAAATGTTTGCATAAAATACCCTTGATTGAAGCATTTAAGTGCTAATTTATACACAAAAAATGTATGAGATTTATGCCTTAAAAAGCAAGGGAGGAAATAGAAGGACCCCAAGATTTTACATGTCTTGGGATAGCTTGCTGACATCATGTTAGGAAATATATTTGCTACTAAATATGCAGACCCTGATAGCCTTGTAGCAGATGTCCAAATCAATGGAACTCTCGTTAAAAACACCTTAATTGACCTAGGAGCAACCATAAATGTTATGACAAAAGAAACTATGAAACAACTTTAGTTAATGGAACTTCAACCTATGCCTACCATTTTACAACTAGCAAATAGGTCAACCATTAAACTAGAGGGAATTATAGAATTAGTCATCTCATTGGACTCATGGGAATACCCTACATATTTTATGGTCTTACAACCTAATGGGTCCAATTAATGGTTAGTTTTCCTTTACTAATTTATGATTTTATCATTTCATTTGCTAAGTTTCATAGACATTCTGAAGACTTCATATATCATTTATATGCCTTTCATACACTTTAAAGTAGACTTAAGTGTGTGGAAATGAAAATATGATATGTTGACATATGTGTGTGTGAATGCATGAATGTTCGTGAGATTTAGTATAATTCTATGATTAAATTATTATTGTTAATAAAAGTGTATGCCTTAAGGATGAACTAACATCTTGTAGCTAGGACTGTAACCCACAACAATAGGATTTCCATCTTGTAGAAAAGGAACTACGAACGATTGCAAGGGAACCTGGGTCAAAGATAACAAAGTGTGACATTTCCAGAAGAGAATGAAGGTGATTGTTTAAAGATCCACCATGAGTCACCACAACATATCCTTGACCATTAAATAAGAATACTTGGAGGAGAATAAGTTTGTTCTAAGTGGGACTAAATCATGACATGACAACCCTCAAGCACATGTCTCTATCATGGCAGTTAACCGTTAGGCACAAAGTTATAATTCAATTTCTCTTCTTTTGTTTCATAATTATGGTTTCTTGTTTCAAGACTAAGTCCTCTCCTATATTTGAGGGAGAGTGGACAAATACTTTATGAATGTATTCAATCCTAGAGGAATAAGATTCCTCCCAGACTCTTCTATCTATCTGCATTGCATCCTAATGATGGATCATGGAGTATGATCTGAAACATAGATGTAAAAATTACAACACAGCTTTAATCCAGAAATCTTATTACAAGAAAATCTAGTGTTAATTGCTAGTAATTGTTGATAGTTGTTTTCTAGTTTTTAGTTGTTTTTGTTGTTACCAGTTGCAATGATAGATATGCATTGTTGAATAAGAAATCTTTAGCAGATTCTTGTCAAATTATATGTAAAAGTTCAGATTTTTTATGCAATAAAAGGAGTTAGTTAAACATCATGATTTGTTGATTAAGTAGTGAGTATTTAACATCTTCCGTGGAAGTAGCAACTCAAGCAAGGGCCACTTGAGGTACTATTATTCTACTCTATTTCATGTTATTAGAAATTAATTAATACATTTTTAAATTAGTAAAGGTAATTTCTAGTTACATGCATGTGGAGTTCATGAATGTGATTTTGTAATTTAGATTGAATTTTGTAGTTTCATGTTTGTTGCATATTTAAGAGAAATTAGTCATAGTCTAGTTTTAGTAGTTACGTCGAGAGACATTTTACAATGGCATTTGGTGTGTTCAGAAAAAACTCTACCTTAAATCAAGGAGAGATCTTGAAATCATCACCATTTATTTTTTATTAATTATTATCAACAAAATAATCACCCTCTTTTATTAAGCACATATCACAAATATGTAAGTGGCATTTTATCATTGGCGAAATGACTGTCTTTAAACACAGCCATAATAAAAAATATCTCCTTGATGGCATAAGTTTCGGAAGGCAAAGTGACTTATTCTTGGATGCGATAAAAAGGGAACTATAGTTTTGTTTGGCCAAGGTGGTGTCATTTCCTAGAATAACTGATGATGCTTCTGGAACTGTCTTTTGAATAACTGTTTTATTCTGAACGTACATTTTGCCACTAAAACTAACCACTTCATTTTTCTATTGCACAACAAACGGAGGCCTTTATTTGCGTCTGTTTAGGGAATCAAACGGAGAGGGAGTTATGGAACTTTGCGTAAGGTTTAAACAGGGTGGCTCTGTACACAGTCTACTTCCTCTGCATCTCATGCTCTTCCTTCAAGCTTTCCCATTTCTTTAATTCATTATTCTTTACAAAGTTAAAGAAAATTAGTGCAACTCTAGACAAATTGGTTACGGTTACCACACCTATGCCTTTTAGGATAATATATTTTTCCCATTAATTGTAACTTATGGTTTGAAAAGATGTGTTTTAGCTTCGAGGTGGGCCTGGTTTTGTTGCTCTGTCGCTCTTCTCTACGCCTTTACCATGGGAATAGTGTGGCCCTTTCTGTATATTTATATGCATTCATACTCATTCCATTTAACCGTTAATCACACACAATTTGTAGCAACACATAAATGAGCCAAGTTGTGTATTCCATTATCTCAACTGCAAGGAAATGGATTTTACTTTGTTGGTGATGTTTGTGGGGACTTCATTTTTGGTGTTTGTGGTGCTGCTATTGTTCTATGTATGGCTGGCCTTCAAGGAGGGAAACCAGGTGGTGTATTACCCAAACAGACTGCTCAGGGGAAAGGGCAAGGATGGCTATGTCTTCAAGACTTGCAACCCTTTTACGTGAATAGTGGAAACTTCCAAGCAAGCCTCTGAGGACAAGATTATCGCCATGGCTATTCTTGATGTTGTTGTTTACCTTACGTTGGTATTTTCATGTTGGGAAGTATTTCAAGCACGATTGAGTCATTGTGTTTACATGGTTGTATTCTATTAAATGCAGCAATTGTGTTTACATGGTTGTACTCTATTAAATGGCTACATTGACACTTGATGATTTACGCTATAGAGATTTGAATATTTACGCTATAGAGATTTGAATATTTTGGCCCTTGAGGTTTTGAGGATTCCCTCACAAATGTGAGAGAAAATATGTAATTCAATGTCGGTAAAAATATCTAGGATGAGAAGGGACCGATTCTCAATTACAGACAGTAGGGCAGGATGGTTTCTACTTGTAGAGATTATTGGGTGGTACTCTCTACCCATTGGTCATATCTGTAAGACTATACTTTATTCCTACTTGAGATTGTAAATGACATTGATAAAAATGATACATTTTTCATAGCGGTTCACAAACTGAATTTTATTTTTGGGGGAGTTTGTACCTAAATTCTAAGCAATAGAGTTTTTTTTTTTCAAAATAGAAACGCAAAATTTGATTCATTTGCAATATATCTGGCAGTGCACCACTGATCACAAGGATTCATACATATGCATAAGGTGCCCTTAATTTCTCTGAATAGTTTGTGAAAAAAATCTATACATTTTATTCATGATGCAAGCAGATGGTAGATACATTTTGCTATTTGAACCATTTTTTTTCTACTTGTAGTTGTGAAGCTCGATGTTTCACTCTTGAAGATTTTCTTAAGAACTTCTTGACCTAAAACATTCGAGGAAAAGAGTTTGAATAATTTCCCTTTTTTCAATGCATAATGATCTATGGGGCAACAGTTAAAAAAAAATCCATAGGATTACATAACCTCTTCAATTTTAACTTGTCACATTCTATTTTCCTCAATTTGATTGGTGATTATGGAATTTGGGATACTTTTATACCCTCAAACTTTTTGGAACCAGTTGCATAATGGTGCAGACGATATAAGTTAATGGGTTGCCGCATCTGTTTCATAATGCAATGGGTATAATGCCAAAAGGATATGTATACATGTGGTTTGTATGGTGTTATTTGGCTTCTCTTTTGTTCTTACTTATGGCAGAATATATTCTCTAGCTATGACAAAACATTATGTTATTGAGTGTTTAAATGTTTTTCCATTTTATCACTTGTATGCTAGAACTATTTAGAGGGAGAGGGAGAGATGTTGATATAAAGAGATAGAAAGGGATAGGAAAAGAATAAAGAGATAGGGAGATATATGTAGAGAAGGATATGGATAGAAAGAGATAGAGAGATGAGTGAGAGGGAGATTGAGTGAGAAATAAAGATAGAGATATAGGGTAGAAGAGATGGAGGGAGAGATGGAGTCAATAAGATAGAGAGAGGGAGACATTTCTAGAGATGGAGGGAGAGAGAGGAATATAGAGGTAGAAATAGAAATGAATATCGAGCAATAGAGGAAGAGTGAGACAAATAGATATAGGTAAAGATGAATATAGAACGAGGAAGAGGGAGAAAAAATGATAAATATAGAGAGAGGGAGATAAAGGGAGAAATAAAGATAATAGATAAATAGAGAGAGATAGAGGGAGAAATAAAGATAGAGAGAGATATGGAGATAGAGGGGGAAAGATAGAGAGTGATAGAGAGGAATAGATAAAGAGATAAGGAGGAAGAGGGAGAGATAGAGAGAGATATATGGTGAGATAGAGTGATATAAAGATGGAGATATAAGGAGATATATAGAGAGAGAGGGAGAAGGAGAGAGCTAAAGAGAAAAATAGAGATAAGTAGAGAAATACAAATAGATGGAGGGAGAGATGGAGTGAATAAGATAGAGAATGAAGAAGGGAGAGAGGGAAATCATATATATGTATAGGGACAGAGATAGATAAATAGATGTATAGGGATAGAGATATAGAAATAGATGTAGAGAGACATAGATAGAAAGAGATAGAGAGAGGCACGAGAGAGAAAGAGATAGAGGTAGTCATAATGAGGTATAGATAGAGAGGGGGAGGGAGAGATAGGGAGGTACAGATAGAGGGCGCAAGAGAGAGAGAGAGAAAGAAGGTGATAGAGATTAGTAATAGAGAGGTATAGATAGGTTGAAATATAAAGAGATGGAGATAGAGGTAGGGAAGAATAAAGAGGAAGTGTGTGTGTATGAGTGAGAGAGAGATATGGAGAGGGATATATATTTACAAATAGTTAGAGAGGGAGGGAGAGGGGGGAGAGAAATAGAGAAAGGAGAGAGAAGTAGAGAGAAATAGAAAGAGGGAGTGATAAGAAGAGAGGGGGAGACAGAGATACAGATATATATATAACTCGAGAAATATAGAAGTGGTGTGAGAAAGATAGATAAACATATAAAGAGGGGGCGATGGAATGAAAGAGAAAGAGGGAGAGGGAGCAATAGAGATAGAAAGAGGGAGACAATGAGATAGATTAAGCTATTAGCCTACACATTTTGGTCTATTTCCTTCCATTTGTGATTTGGAAAGTCTAATAACCGAGCTTATGTGTATCTTTTCGCATAACAAAGTAGATGATGATGACACCCTTATTGTATATTATAATATAATTCAATGATATTAAATTATGATGCAACTAATGAATATATTATTACAAACACAAAATATTAATATTATTGTCATTTTCAATTCCTACAATTGATATCTCTCGATGTTTTCTATATAGACTACACAATAGGATATATATGCTAGTTAATAGTTACAATCTTGAGTGATAGGTACTCGTAGTATAAGGTAACAACTTATATTTATTTCCCCTATTTTACAAATTAGCATTTCATTTCCTTTTCTAGCTTTTCCAGCTTTTTGTACATGTGTAATTACCTATACTCCATTGATATAGGATGTGTTTAGGATCCATGAATGCATATATTGTGCCAACACTATCTAAAGTTTACAAGTCCTTGGTTGATAATTAAATGAAGCCTCTTGTGTGAAAGATGAACTGTTTAGTTAGCAATCCACACTCTGAGTCATGTGCCTAGTAACACCAAGTTAATCAGACATTAGAGAGGCCCTACACAACCTAAAGCAAACCTTGCAAGATACACCTTAATCTTATGGAGGCCTTATTTGGCTAGTGTAGATGCATTCATTGGTTGTAGGTATAGAAATATGATCATTATCAATACAAATGTGACAAAAAAAATTGGCCCTTTACCCACCTACACAACCACATACAAATTTGGATCAAACTGTATGACCTTCCCAAGATGAGGATGACAAATATTCCTTACAAACACTCATGACTATTGAATGTAGATCAATATTGGAAACCCAAGATGAAGATGAAGTTCTTGAACATATTATGCAAAACTCTTATGGTAGGGACTCACAACGACAAAATTGTCTCACATGATTACATTATCCTTTACACAACATACTACTTGCAAATGCCTTTGTGACTACTTCTTAGATTTTTCATACACTACTACCCCAAAATTGTAATCCCAATATAGCAGGTCTTGATATTACTTATGTCAAGACATTAACCTTAACCATAGAAATCACATCAGGCATAACACTAAATGTCAACAACCAATTGAAAACTACACAACAATCTTCATTATTAATCATGCTTCAAGCACACACACCTGCATTCACATGAGGCTATCATGACATGAAAGTAATAAATCCTCACTTAAGCATTTCTAGGATTTATATTAATGAAGACTACAAGCTACTAAGGTAGCTTCAAAGAAGAATGAACCCATCTATGCATGACATAGTTAAACATAATTACAAAATTTGCTAGATGCAAGGTTTATTTATCCAATATCTAATAGCCAATGGGTATCCCCATAGGTGATTGTACAAAAGAAGGGAAGTAAATGGAGGGTATGTTTTGATTATAGAGAATTGAATGCATCAACAAGAAGAGACCATTTCCCCCTTCCTTTTATTGATGAAGTGCTAGATTCATTAGTAGGTAAGCAATATTTCTCCTTCTTAGATGCATTCAATGGGTATAATCAGATAAAAATAGCTCCAAAAGATTTGGAGAAGACAACTTTTACCTACCCATGGGGTACATATGTCTATTTTGTCTTACCATTTGGTTTATGTAATGCTTATGCAACATTTCAAAGAGCAGTCTTAAGTATATTCTCAGACTTTGCACATGATTCCATAGAAATTTACATCGATGATTTTACCACTTATGGGAATTATTTTGAAAAAGCATTGGCTAATTTGGAGAAAGTCCTACAAAGGTGTCAATATCACAACCTTTCCTGTAGTCATGAAAAATGTTTCACGATGATGGTTGAAGGAGTGGTCTTGGGACATTTTGTGACTAGTAAGGGAATACAGGTAGAACATAAAGATAGAAGTGATATCCACTTTGCCTATTCCTCAAAAGCAAAAGGATGCAAGTTTTCTTGGTCATGTTGATTACTATAGGAGGTTTATCCAAGATTTTAGTAAGATAGATAGCCCATTATTTGTTCTCCTCTCTAAAGATGTGGAATTTGATTAGACCCCTACATGCCAAAATGCCTTTAAATATCTTAAGGGAACACTTACTAAGACCCTTATCTTAAGAGGACCAAACTGAATAATACCTTTTTCACATACATATAGATGCATATGATTTTGCAATAGGTGTTGTCTATGATATAAAAATGGGAATTTAGAATATGTCATCTACTATATAAGCAAGAATCTTCAAGGTGCAAAGCTTAATTATATAGTAACTAAAAAGGAAATGTTGGCAATTTAGTATACGTCATTAATAAATTTTGATAAATTACATCATAGGATGCTCTGTCTTTATTCACACAAATCATACAACCATAAGATATTTGATGAATAAACTATTAGTTGGAGGAATACTTGCAAGGTGGTTATTACCAATACATGAATTTGATATCACAATTGTAGTTAAACTAAGGAAGGCCAACATAGTAGAAAATTTCCTCTCAATATTACTAATAAAATCAACAAAGGATATTGTTGATGACTCCTTTCTTAATGGACATTCATTTTACCTCTTTGTGCATACACTTTGGTATGTAGATATAGCTAATTATCTGGTTGCAAGGAATATACCACCACATCTCTCACCAAGAGAAAAGAGACATCTAGTTGAGCAAAGTTTTCCTTATTCATGGGTAGTTGGTTATCTCTTATATACAAGGTCTAATAACATAATGAGAAGATGCATCAAGGAGGATGAATTCTATGATATTCTAAAGGCATGTCATGATGAACCTTGTGGAGGGAACTTTGTAGCTAAAAGGGCAACTTTGAATGTTTTTGAACACTAGTTACTATTGGCCTACACTCCATAAGGATGCAACCTAGTACACAAGATGGTGTGACCGATGCCAAAGGATGGGAAGACCTACTAAGAGTGATAAAATTCCACTCCAACCCCAACTAGTCATTGCACCCTTTGACAAGTGAGGATTGGATTTTATTGGTCCCATAGCCCCAACATCCAATAATAAAGAATATATTTTGGTTTGCACAAATTGTCTCATAAAATGGGTGGTGGTAAAGACATTAAAATTTGTAGGGATGAAATTTTTGCTAAGTTTATTTATGAAGATATATTCACAAGATATGGTATTCTTAGAGAAATAATAACATACTAAGGGCCTCAATTCACTTTTGATATGATAAGAAAATTAGTAAAGGAGTATGAGATTAAACATAGGAAATCCACACCCTACCATCCCTAGGCTTATGGTCAAGTAGAAGTTACAAATAGGGAAATAGAGAGTATTCTTACCAAAATAGTACAACTTCACAAAAGGACTGGGCAACAGGTCTCCCTAAAGTAAGTTGGGCTTACAAGACAACCTGGAAAACCACAACACGGTTTACACCATACAAATTAGTGTATGGAAAGAAAGTTGTACTGCCAATTGAGTTTGAATGCAAAACACTTCATACAATATTTGCACTTGACATGGAGATATCAATAGCTTGGAAGGAATGACTGCACATCTTGAATTCTTTGGATGAAATTAGAATGGGGGCCATTCATCATACAAAAATCATGTAGAAGCAAAGAATGAAATGACATGACCAGTTCATAAAGAAAAAGGAGTTCAATATACGTGACTCGACATTGCTATATGATTCCAAGTTCAAAGATAACATGGGTAAATTACAAACATGTTGGCTTGGACCCTATGAAATCAAGCAATTTTCTCACAATGGAGCAAATCAACTCATTGCCATTGATTATGTAATATTCCCCCTCTTAGTAAATGACAACAAAATAAAACTTTACAAGAAGCCATTGCAAACTTGGAAGATTTATTATATAATCTACAACAGAAATTCAAGCCATTGTCACATGATCACCTACAAACCAAAGTGACACATCAAGTCAAATATCAACAAACGATCTAAAAAACTTGCCTATTGATGATCACCTGGTATAATTACTCACCAACATATCTCTCATGCACACACATGCACAAGTTATGATTGCCATCATTTATTTTTCTAGACATGCAATAGAAGTTCATGAGACTTATAGCAATAAGCCCTGAGGCACAACACTTATACAAGACATGTTGTTTAGCTACACGTAGCAATTTCCTACAATCCAATTCATTCATACTCATAACACTTGCATACATTCCCCTTCATTCATAACTGCAGCCACTCCCAATCACATTTCCTCCTATCATGCAACATATTCACTCCAACATACATTAAATGCAAAGCTAAATTTCACTATTCATAATACTCCTTTCAATAACCTTTCATTCACCACTACTAACTCTTGGACATGTGCCATAAATCATACTATGTTACTTTTTCTTGCACAACTACTCGCAATACTTCACCATAACTTCCCATCATTTAAAATATTTTCCAACAAGTTGCATGGCAATGTTCAGTTCCATTCACACGTGTCATCCTTCCATCGTGCTCCATAATAACAAGTACTCTTCTTGTTAAATATCTATAATTAACATTTAAACCTATTGATTTTCATATGCATTCACATTCATGCACATATTTAAAATTTCATGTATCATATCATTCAAATGATTTACAATTATCCTCCTCGTCATTTTCATACATACTATATGAGGACAAATATAGCGCACCTAAGTTGGGGAGAAACCAAAGGTTTTAATTATTATCATAAAACCTTTTAGAAACCCGACATATAATTCTCAATTTCTTCCACTTCCCTTTGTTGGTCACAAAGAAATGACAATAACAAGTGCAAAGCATATAATAAATAAAGGCAAGAAGAGAATATCTAAGAACATAGTATAGAAATAAAGGTTGATGGAGGTGGTTAAGTTGCAACAATGGGAGGAGATATTTTAAGAAGAGAACCTACAATGCATAATTTATTATTGGAAGATAAGCAATGTCTATCAAGCTTCCAACAAGCAGGGTGGTTAAATTATTTCCTCTGGCTTACTGAATAATGAACTCACGACTCAACAATTTACAAGTTCCTTACAAATGATGAATCCATTATTAGAGGACTAAGGGTAGATTTTTAAGAGGCAACAATGGTCGAAGTAACAAGATTATCAAGAACAAGGGAGAAATTTCTAGTAACAGCAAATGCAATTATAGCTTAAAATGATTTTTAATTACAGGAGAGAATTTAGAATTTACATCTCAAGGTACAAAACAACTCTATTTACCCTAGATTTGGGCTTCTATTGCTTCTTACATTGTTAAATACTTAACCTGTGATGGCAGAAAATCACTTTTATACATTGTGCATTTTAAAATCCTTAGCCATTTACACCATCATAGGACTTTGAATGTCCCTAATTTCTTGTGCAATATTTTGAAAAGAATGTATGTTGAATACAAGAAGAAAAGGAAACAATCTTCCTTATCACGTTTTTGTTTGATCATTTTGTTAATGAAATGAAGTCTCAAAACCCAATTTCCAAATATATCTTGCGAATATTTCTTAGCCTACAACAATGTCAGTGATGTTCTCACAAGGAAAAATGCAAAGGAAATGGAAAGAGAACAAGAAATGTGTAACAAGCCTAATTTTCTACTAAAAAAATTTCCTAAGTTTTAACCCACAAATGAAAAACTATGATGTCATAACATAGCAAAAAAAAAAGAAATTATTAAATGTAAATTACATGCAAATATGAAATAAACACTATTCTAAACTTTCATTGCATTCCATTGTAATTTCACAAATCTTTCCATAACATTTATTTCATATAGAATAACTTGAGTACAATATTCATGTTTACATTATTTCTTACAAATGGAAACAAAGTACATACACAACTCTTCTAAGCTTCTAACACTAGAAATACATATGGTCCAAGTTGTACACCTTCAAATCTTTGGTTGCCAATTGATGAGGAGAAGCATCATTCAAGGGCTTTTTTGCCAACCACGAGCTTACTGTAGTACCCCACGAATCTACCTGTCAGGTAAGATGGCCCTACCCTTCAACAAAGAGATTGGTTAGATAACCCCATAATACTATCCTTCCCCAAGCTTAGTATTGTGTCCTATGAACTATAACTTAATCATACGGTAGCTTCTACCTACAAGAATGACAATCCCGGACTAGAAAGTCTAAATAGAACACAATGAATAGACAGTGTAAAGAGTGGCAACTTACACTACTTTTGCCAAAGTATTCATCACCCCCAATTTAGAGTGGATGTCTTCCTATTCACACACCTCTATAGCTCGGTTTGTTAAGACCACATTTATTCTATGCATAGGAAATTACCTCCATTGGATAATCTTTAACCCCAAGAACAACCTATTTCCCCTTTACTTAACATTACTCTATGGTAACCAAATTGAAACATTAAGCAATCCATACTAACTCCCATACAAACAAGCTATAACTATTTAAGAATGTATCAAAATAACCTAAGTAGAACACATAAGAATTTATATTTACATACGTAGTATGCTAAGAGAGTTTCCTTATATGGGTATAAACGATCACATAGACATGTCTTTTCCTATTTCAATCAATTCAGTACTCATAAACAAGCAATCTTTTCAACTTAAACCATAAAAAGTAAAGAAGAGAACTAGCACGCCTATATCAAATAGCTCCACATTGGTAAATCAGGTTTCTAGCACAACCTCCACCAACAATTTGCAAATCCTTCCCTTGACCAAATCTCACAAAGACAACTCTCTAAAAACTTCACTAAACTCACACCAAAAACCTCTCAATCTCATAGCTCAGTATTGCAAAAAAGTAACACTCAGAAAATCAGAATTATGATAGCACTTGAATGTATCCCAAATGAAGTGAAAGACACTTCTATTTATACAAAATGATCAACAACAGAAGGCTGGAAATAAGGTAACAAAATTGACATCTCTCAGCTTGACTCAACAAAAATAATAAAATGTGATCTAGCAAAAAACAATGTACAAAAAACAAATACCCAAAAAAGAATGAGTTGCCCCATTCCAATGGACAACAAGAATGGTCAGTAAAAATGTAAGGTAATGGTCTCCTACAGATCAACCTATTTGGCCACCTTTCAAAATTGACCAATTCATATATTCTCATTGCTTCACATTTGTAATTTGTATTGCACATTAAGACTTCTACTTGGTTCGCTCTTCCTCAGTTTGGCACCACCAAAACAACATGTTTCCTATTCCTTTGGTCTACATTAAGCTTCTAGACTTAGTCAAAGTTTATTCCATGCATTGCAAATTGGTTTACTCCCAATGTCGACTTGGTCAATACCACGTATTAACCTTGGCTTATATTTCCTGCACGCATTTTATAGCGCTGCCTACTTTATAAACAACAGGTTTAATCTTTAACATTTGCATATAGTTTCATGCACTTTATTTTAAATATATGTATGAAATGCATTTCATGCATTCCATGCACTTTATATAATATACAATGCTTTCAATATTTATAATATATAAACTACGCTATCTATATTTATATTTATATAATATATCATATACATATATATAGTAATAATATTACATATTATATATATGTGTACATATACATACATACATACATACATACATATATATATATATATATATATATATATATATATATATCACCTTACACTATTATACCATGCATCTTTCGATATTTGAATGCATATACATATATATTCATTCATCCCATATAATAATAACGCACATGTGTAAATATATATACATATATACATATGTATATCTATATATGTATCAATACACTCGTATGGACATTTCCATCACGTCGATACATACACGTATATATATATATATATATGTACATATATATTGTATATTTATTTAACATTTCCTTTATACATACAATTTAACAACATCAATTTCAACATATATACATGAAGTATATATATGTGTGTATATGTATGTGTGTGTGTGTAAATTTGTACATGAGTATGCATAGATAGATGTATCTATGTATGCTTATGGACAAAATACCCATAGTCATGGGAACATTGAACATACAAGTATATATATAAGCTGCGCTATCTATATTTATATTTATATAATATATAATATATATAGTAATAATATTACATGTTATTATATATATATATATATATATATAACACATGTTATTAGTAATAATATCACATATTATTATATATATACTTGTATGATCGACATTCCCATGCATATGGGTATTCCGTCCATAAGCATACATAGATACATCTATTTATGCATACTCATGTGCATGAGTTCATCGTAGACATGTACATGTATACATATATATATGTTCAATGTATATATCACATTGATCAAATGAAAACACATTAAGAACTCATAATTGATAGATACTCAAACACTTAAACTAATTCAAGAATGATCACAAACAATTCCATAACCACTCCTAGTTCATCCACAAACAAGACTCAGGTAACCTACCTTTTTTCTGGCTAATGACTAGACTTAGAAGTGAGTGTGTGAAAGCTCAGTCAAACTCATTTTGGGGTTACTTGACCAATACTCCTCTCCTGAGTGATACTTCCCCTCTCTTATAAAGGATAAAATATGTCCCTACATCCAACTTTGTACATAGAAAACGTAGTTATCTGAATCAATTAAAACCTCATGCGTCATATATTTCATAAACATAATCATTTCATAAATTCACTTGAATCAAATATTCATTTATTATATTTTCAAATTTCATAATGCATAAACACACACATTTAAAGCATTTTCATTCAGCTAGGTAAAAGTAAATAAGCAATAGCACAATGGGGTGTAACATATCCCCCCTTGTGAATCATCATCCCCAATGATCTCAAGTATCTAACTCTAACAATAAAACATAGACTAAACAATATAGTTTTCAAGAAATCTCAAAATCATGTAAAACACTAGGAAACTTCTTGATCTCAGCATAGTCTTCCCAGGTGGTTGAATCTTCTGCGTATTGATCCCACCAGACTTTGCATTGCAAAACCTCTTTATTTTGCAAGCGAGGCTTACACATTCTGAGCACTCTGAGAGGCTCGATTGTTACCAACCCTAGGTCTTGAACATGTAAAGCATTCTGATCAATGACATGATTATCACTTGGTATATACTTCTTAAGGTAAGAGACATGAAAGACATCGTGCATTTGAGTAAGAGTTGGTGGCAAGACTATTCAATACGCAACAGGGTTAATCTCTTCAATAACCTCAAAAGGACATACATAGGGTGGAGTTAATTTGGATGATTTCCCACACTCAATAGAACTCTTATGAGGTTTAACCCTTAACAAAACATTTTCTCCTACTGAGAAATTTTTGGGTACTCGCTTGGAATTTGCATAACTTTTATGTCCATCATTAGCTTTTGTCAATCTTTGCTTAATAATTCCAACTTGCTTTTCTATTTTTGACATATTTGGTCCTAGGCTTACCCTATCTTTAAGCTTATCCCAACTTATAGGAGTTTGACATTTCTGACCATACAATGCTTCGAATGGAGCCAACTTAATTTCATAATGATAAGAATTGTTGTATGCAAACTCCACCAATGGTAGGTAATCTTCCCATTTCTATTGTTGATCCATACAATACATCCTTAGTAAATCTTCAAGTACCTGGTTAACTCTTTTAGTTTGACCATCCATTTCTAGATGACATGCTGAATTAATATTCAACTGGGTACCAAGTGAAGAAAACAAGGTTTGCCAAAAATTAGATGTCATTGGGGCATCCTTATCCAATATGATCTTCTCAGGAATTCCATGCAACCTAAACACTTCTTGAATAAACTTTCGTGTTATGCTAGGTGCTCCATCAATTAAATTTCTAGGTGTTACCTAATTTTTGCCCCCCCAATTTTAAACTTTTAATGTACTTTAGCCTACTAAATCATCAAATGAAATTAATTTTGAAAATATGTAATAGCTGGTGTGAAATCCTTTTGTAGACCTAATCTTGACCTCATTTTGTTCAATGTGGCCAATTTTCGTGCCAAAATTCCTTACCGTCTACGAGATTTTAAAGTTTCTAGTTTTAGCTGGCAATATATAAATATGGTCAAATTCTGGTTTTTGTGCATTTGGGTTTTACTTAGCAATGTCCGTACTTCTTGTTGTTCAAATTTCACGGAAAATGGAGTTTACAGTTGAGAGATACAAGATTTTTCAGCTCCAGGCTCAAAGAGGTGGTTACAAAGTCTTTTTAAGTTTAAAATTTTACAAAATTATGTTTTGGTGGCGATTTTCAAAGTCATCATAACTTCCTGCTAGAGTTCAAAATCCCGTCAATGGAGAGTTCACAAAAATCTTAACAACCTCACCAGGTATTGCAAAGGCAAGAATAGAAGTCAAAAAGTAAAAGTTTTTAACATATTATAAGTGGGCAGTATTTTGTTTGACACTACAAACCTGGGCGATGTTTGAAGTGGTTCTCATAACCACTAAAAAGGTCGTTGGAGACGAAAGGGAGTGTTTCATTGACGGAAAAACTTGTGTAATTCATTTGATGGCGGGCATTATTGGTTTCCTGACTGTTGCTAGAATCATAATCAATATGGCATTATCTTACTCACATAATTCATGATCCTCTAGAGGTGGATGCATATAAATTGGTGTTTGTCCATATTATTGAAATTATAAATTTTGGATAATCTTTACCCCTACATGAGTTTTATCAAAGGGATTTTTGTTCAGTATTGAGCACGCTATTCAAGAGTAGGGTTGACAACATACACATTCACTGAAGTTGAAGTCTTCTCTTACATCTGAGCACCTTTGATATTGCAGCATGATGTGTGTAAATCTATTATCTATGCTAGTTATTGTGGTAAGTAGGCATCACAGGAGGTGGGAACGTGTATTGAAGAAGGATAAACATCATGGGTTCAAGATGGAATATGAATCGTTTGATGGAATGATTGAACAAGGGTATTTCAAGCATGGAAGGTTCATAGATTTTTGTTGTCACAAAGGATCTAGGAACTTTAAGCAAATGCAACTATATATAGGCCGAACTCCATGATTTTCGTGAAATTGGAAGCATATTGTTATGGATAGAGTTGTGCTAATTGTTAAAGCAATAGTAATAGAACACCATGATTGTGAGGTTAAGCACATGATAGTTTTTTCAAAGGCAATAAATAAGGGCTCCATTATATGGTGAGCATGATCAACTTTAGATCATCGACATTATGAACGGTTTGGAGATGATGGACACAACAAGAGTGCTTTTTAAGTTCTATTCTTGCTAAAAAGACTCCTCACAGTAATGAAATAATTTCTATCCCAGATGAAGGGATTTATTAGGGGCACAAAATGCTACCTAATACAATGAAACACCATATGCGGGCTACCAATTAAAGGTGATTCAACTTGTGAATCAGTGGAGATCAAACTCTTTTATAATATCTAGCATTTTGGGGAGCACTTGAATATCTTCAACGACGTTAAGATATCTGGCTATGTAGAATTTATTAATCAAAGCATTGAATTACTTGCTTGATTTTTATAATATAATATGGGCCCATTTTGATACTTAATACAAAGATAAGAAGTTGCTCATCATGCTCATGGACAATAGACTCAAGGGATCTGGATTGGCACTAGCATGGATTCTTTTTATAAGTGCCTTTCGAAAGCATATTTGTTGCTTGGAGATTAAGAATATTCTTTATGTTTCAAGGGGCTTAAGCTGCCATACACGGACCTTATAAGGATCCATGGCAAACAA
Source organism: Sequoia sempervirens (assembly GCA_007258455.2). Classification (NCBI taxonomy): domain Eukaryota; kingdom Viridiplantae; phylum Streptophyta; class Pinopsida; order Cupressales; family Cupressaceae; genus Sequoia; species Sequoia sempervirens. The sequence continues at coordinate 115,117,422 of VDFB02000363.1, read as the reverse complement.
GAGGACCATAAGTCTTCAATAGAGTGGGAGTCTGTGTAGAAAAGAATCGAAGATCTAATTAACATATTGAAAGGGGGTTCTTAAACAACAATTCAATTCCAAAGACTACATGTATATGTGGAAGCCTACTCCAAAATTATCCACATCAACTCTATGACAGACTGCAATGGAACACATGTTGTTGGTTTCTAATTGCAATTTATATACTGGTAAGCATGGCTAATGCTAGAAGAACACTCTTCCATGACAGTGATTATGAATAAAGATCTTATGGGTGCAGTTTTCCATTTAATCAACATAGAAGCAAAACAATTGTTATCTATGAAGAAAATCGAAGAGTGGCAAGATTTCATTGCTAACATCAATCTTTAGTGAGGAATGGCTCTAAGATATTGACAAGGATATGAAATTCAACCATCTAATTTTGATTGATGTTGTGATACCAAACTCTCATATATAGCCAAGACGCATGTGAGCATAACAGAAAGAGGAATGTTTTTGTAAATTGACAAATCATTTTATCGCACAATGAAATACAAAGTCAATGAATTCCAAGCATCGACTCCTTTATTCATTGTCATAAGTTCATCAAATGCATTGCTGAAGAGCACTCGAAGGTTGCAATTAAATATGCTCATTTGGAGTTACAAAGACTTTATGGGGCATTTAGCTGCATATAATGCTCTAGATTTAAAGATAAAAAGGGAAGTTGATACTTCAAGAAGACATTTTTCTATCCACATGGAGGGAAACATGAAAGAATCCAGAATCTCTCAAACAAGGAGGAACCTTCAGATTCAATTATGAAGAGAATTTCTTTAAACCATTTTCTTAAAGAATTGGCCAACAAGACTTAACAAATAAAACAAATGTTGAACTTCTAGATTACTGCCACATCAACAATGAATATCCAACTCTTAGAGCGATGGAATCATTGGATTACACTTGTATTTATTTTAGCTCTTAGTTTTTAGGATTTTTTTTTAAAAGAAAAGAAAAGAAAAAGAGTTGACTACTAAATGGTTTTACACTTAAACTTTCAAGGGGAGAGAACGTTTATATATATGTAACCTGACAATGTAAAGGGGGATCTTTTTGCTGTTGAACAAGAGCCTCTGCAAGGGCTTGGGGGATTACAGTGATTAGATATCTGATCTTTTTTTGTTGTTCGTTTGGGGAAGAAGGAGCAGAGTTATTTTCTTTCAACATAGTTTGTTGTACAGGAGCATTGAGTATGTGAACTTATGTTTTTACATTAGAGGAGTAAAGAGATGTTTTGAATATGTGTATTTGTTAATGTTTCTTTTTAGCTGTAAACGTCATATGTGTCTTCTGTAGTCACTCTTCAACGTATTTTTTGATATATTAGACTGTGAATGTGTTTATTGTTGAATATGTGAATTCCAATGAACTTATTGAAAGACTTGTTGTTCGTCTTTCCTAGTTATCACTTGTGAGTGTGAAGTGGATGATTAGTGCATCATTTATCTGTGCTCTCTTTGTTCCATGCTTGTAAATCACATTTGTGTCATTGTTATGCACAAATGTTTGCCTTCCTTTTCTACTTTTTGGTCAAAAGAATACCTAAAAAAACCAATTAAATCATATGAGGGAGCTATACCTCTAAAATTCAGAGGAAAATCACAAATGAAATTGTGATCTTTCTAGAGATGTTGGGGAACAATTGCACTTTTCAGGGCAAAGAGCCATAAAACTTCAAGGTGCCCAATATGTTAACCAACATAGGGATAAAATGTGCTACATTGGTTACCTTATCCACTACCACAAGAATGGCATTATGTTTGTTCCTAAACATAGGTAGTCCTTGCACAAATTCCATGCAGATATAAAAGTCCTGCAGGGTGATGATGTTTTGTATTTACCCTTTGACATTCTAAGAACTTTGCTTCAAAATTGGTAGCATCTCTCTTCATTCCCTTCCAAAAATACAAAGGTGTCGCATCTGCCAACATCTTGGTTACACCAGGATGTTTAGAGTATGGTGCATTGTGAACTTCTTTCCATACCAAGTTTCTTAATTCTTCATAATTAGGCACGTATATCCTTCCATTAAACCTTAACAATCCACTAGGTTCAAAATGGAATCCATCATACTTGGTGTCTTGCAGATTATTCGAGAGTGCTTTCTTGACTTTCTCATAATAATCATCACCCTTGGATTTTTGCAACACTTAGTCCTTGAAGTCAGTTTGAATTGCCACTAATGAAGTGATATGCCTCATATGACTTAGAGCATCGGTAAACTGATTTTCTTTCCCCTTTATGTAGTTAATGTTGAAGTTATAATCAATTATTAGCTATGACCATCTCCTCTATCGTGTGTTGAGGTTAGGCTAGGTGAACAAATACTTTAGACTGTGATGATCTATCTTCAATTCAAATGGTCTACTCATCAGATAATGTCTCTACATTTGCAATGTGTGAACTATTGTTGCTAGCTCTAAATCATGTGACACATATTTTTACTCACAGGGCTTCATATCTCTTGATTCATAAGTTATAAATCTCCATTCTTGCATCAAGACTCCACCTAATCCTTCACCCCATGCATTCATAATGACAACAAAGTTATCTTTTGGATTGGGTACCTTCAAGATTGGTGTCGTAGTCAATTTCTCCTTGAGTGGGTCAAATGTTGCTTGACACTTTTTAGATCACTCAAACTTTTTCCCTTTCCTTTGCAATGAAGTAATAGGAAAAGCTATCTTAGAAAAATTCACCACAAACTTCTGATAGTAACCTACCAAACCCATAAAAACTTCTAACCTCGGGTACATTCTTTAGCACAAGCCAATCAAGTACTAGTTTTATCTTTGCAGGATCTATTGCTATTCCATCAGTCGTAATCATGTGAACAAGATATACTAAAATTTCTTCTGGAATAAGGTGCACTTGGAAATTTTTTGATAAATTTTATCCCTTAACCGTTGTAAGACAATTTCAAAATGTTTACACTACTCTTCTTCATTCTTGGAATAGATTAATATATTGTCTAAAAAAACTAATACAAATCTATCCAAATAGTCTCTAAATACATTGTTCATTAGGTTCATGAATGTTGCAGGTGCATTTGTAAGTCTAAAAGGTAAGACTGTGAACTCATAATGACTATATCTAGTCCTCAATGCAAATTTGAAACTGTCTTCCTCCTTGATCCTCAATTGATGATAACCTGATTGTAAATCAATTTTAGAAAACACTGTCGCTCCTCACATCTGATCGAAAAGATCATCAATGCATGACAAAGGGTACGTATTTTTTATCATCACTTTGTTAAGCATTTGATAATCTATACATAAACGTAGTGTACAATCTTTCTTTTTTACAAAGATTATTGGCACTCCCCGGGGCAAAACACTGGGTTTGATTAGCCCTTTTGACAACAACTCTTCTAACTATGCCTTAAGTTCCACAAGTTCCATTGTGGTCATCCTATAGGGTGCTTTGGATATAGGTTATGTTCCAAGTGAAAGGTCAATGGTGAAATCAAACACTCTTTTGGGAGACATCCCAGGTAATTCATCTGGAAGGACATCCACAAATTTTTGAAGAATAGGATAATTTTCCATATCCATTTCTCTTGATTCTACCATTTCACCTTCCTCTACTTCTTGAGAAATGGATTCCTCATTTTCCTCCAATTTTTCCATTTTAACTACAAAGAGTTGACATCCTTTCTTCTTCATCTTATGCATCTGCACAACTGATATTTGGCACAATTTTATTTCCCTAGGTGTTCCTTGCAAAGATACTTGATTACCTAGGTCATCTAAGAATTCTATAGTCTTAGCATGAAAATCCACCTTAGCTCTATGCTTCCAAAGCCAATTCATCCCTAAGATTACATCATAGGATCCTAAGGGTGCTATGTACAAATTGACCTCTATAGAAAAACATGGAAGTTCAACCCTAGCCTCAAAAAGACATTGCCTCACCTCAACTCTTGTCTGGTTTGCATATTCCACAACCTGAGTTTTCCATATAACCAACCTGTTATGCCTTGCATAACCACCCCACTTTGATCTGGATCAAAATGGGTCCCCCTTCTCTTTTTGGTTTCTATGCTTTTTGTTATTTTCTTTCCTCTTGGGAGTTCTTCTGCTTTCTGCCTAAGTTTGTCTTCTTGTTTTGGTTAAATTTTGATTATGTCTCTGCCTAGGTTGGTTTCTTTCTTGCCAAGCATTCAATGAAATAATTGTAAACAGTAGGATAGTTTATTTTAATATACTTTATATCCATTGGGGACTAATGGAAGCATTTGTTTTGTAGGAACAGGCCACACACATGATGATATTCCTTATTTGAGTTCACTTGGAAGGCTTTCCTCAGCCCAGTTGGTCATAATTTTTCCTTGAGGAAGAAAGTCGGCAAGACCTTGCAGGTGTCTTGCCGACTACTAGTGCATTCTGTCGATATGCATCTGTGTTGCCTATCGGCAAGACCTCGAGATTGTCACAGCGAGTGGAATTTATATGCAGGCATCTATCGGCAAGGCAAAGGTCATCGTCCCGGCGACATGGAGTTTCCTATCGGCATGAGGGGTTTCCTTCAGAGAAAGGTCTCGGCAAGATATTCGGGTCTCATCGACCAGCGGCAGAGGGATTCATATATCAGTGAAAGGTTTTCCCTTCGCCAAGAAGTCTTGGTGAATTCATGAAGTCTCACCGACTACCGCACAACAAGTAAACACTTCGGCGGGAGTCATCTTCTTCGGCATATGGTCTTGGTGAAATCTTTTGGTCTTGTCGATTGACGGTAAAATTCCACATCGGTGAGAAATCTTTCATCAGTATAGGGTCTCAGCAAACCCACAATGTCTTACCGACCGCCAACAAAGTAATCACTTCGGCAAGACTCAACTGCATCGAAAAAATGTCTCATCGAGCGGCTCCGGTCACACCAACGCGGCACATGGGGATTCTATCGATGGTCTTCGATGAGAGAATCAATGTCACGGCAACAAAAGTGGCTTCAGGTAATGGTTTGGGCTCGCTATGATGTCTCCCTGACCTCGGGATGTCCTACCGACTAGTGAACAACTCAGCAAAAGAGAAGACCTCAGTGTAAGGTCTTGGCGAAGAAAGGAAGTCTCGCCGAAAAGAAATGAGCTTGTCGAAGGATATGGGACTTGGTGTAATGTCTCACTGACTCATGAGAGTCATGCCAAAGCAAAAGGAGTTCGATGAGAACAAGAGGAAATCAGGGAGACTCTAAACAAAAGAAGGGGCTTTGCTATGAGGTCACAGTGACAAGCGATAGTCTCGCCAACATGAAGAAACCCATTAAAAGGTTTGCATCCTCACTAGGAGGTCTCAGCAACATTGAGGAGTCTTGCCGATAATGAAGGAGGGGCTCGATAAGAAAAGAGGAGTTTGGGGTAAAGTCTCCCCAACATGATAAAGTCTCCCTGATACAAAATGTGCTCGCCGAGAGAAGAGCAACTTCGCCATGTGTTCTTGCCAATAGGTTTTGCGAGCTCGATATGACTTCTTCAGCTCACTGAAACCTCTTGTCGACTGTCTAATGTCATGCCTATAGTTGATAGAAGCGATAATCACATCGGCGAGACACAATTAGTGTCTCATTGACATGCGATGCCATTCAAACCACCTTTGACCGCCTAAGGAGCTCCTGTGGCGTATGCCCGACCAATCAGACGAAGCTAACAGAATGACCCATTGACTGATTGATTGCCACCTTGAAGAAGACCAACAAAATGAAAACCAGATGAACTCCTTTTGAGAACAAATGACGATGGATTGGCTCGAACGGTGCAAAGATCTACATGGAGGCCCGATGGTGCTTCCGGAAGATGGTCAACTGACAGAAAGGTCCAGAACATGAAGGAGGCCAAGAAGAATGAAGAAACCATGACTCAGAGGGACAGCTGTGGCGACCACTGACAAAGGCAGATTAGTATTAATGGTGATATTCTGGAGCATTCAAGATAGCTCTGTGAAGAAGTTCAAGGATGGACATGGAGACAAAAGAGTAAATGCTGCAGCAACAAAAGATCTACAGATCTTTCCCTGGAGCAATTTTTCATCACCATGGACAACGAGGATTCACATTGAATGCACAACTAACTTTCTTCAAAAGATTTGAGAGCCGACTCTCCTAGAAGCAAAAAAAATTTAAACCCTAATACAGGGGGACAACGCATCTTTTTTTGTGATATTTTGTATATAAGGCATTCTTGCCTCTTTGTAAAGGTTAGAATTAAGAACTTTTAGACTAAGAACTTTTTAGCGTTAGAACTGTTAGAATAGATAGTCAGAAGAAAATTTAGGAGTTAGTTAGTTAACAGAAGGAGATAGAGTTGCATCTTGATTCTTAGTAATGAGAGCTTCTTTTGTCTTCTTGTTTAGCAGTTAGATTTAGTATAGACTGTAATGTATTTTCCAAGTTCTCTTAGTGTAGTTGGAAACAATCTGGAGACGCAGATTCTTTGTACACTGGTGATTGTGCCAGCTTTGTAAATATTGCTTATCTGTTTTACTAACAGTAGAAGCAATCAGAGTTTAATCTACTTCATATTGTGTTCCTGAATGGTGTTTGTCTTGAATTAATCATCTGATTTAGGAAGATTTCAAGGAATGAAGTTTGGTTTTATGTTTTGTTTGAATGGTAACTTGCAATATGCTGTTGAAATCAACACTGTGAATGAATGAAACTATGTTAGTCACAAGTTAACTTTGTTCTGCAGTTTTAGGTTAGGAATTCCTTGGAAGGTGACAGGTCTGGTTAATTAGGATGAAGTATCATTCTTTTATGTTCCAAAGCCCTGATCTATCTTTTTCTGTTTCTTTAAAAACCCCGGTTAGAGTAGATTTAAATTTATGCTTACCCCCATAACAATCCAAAAGCTCAACACCAGCAGGCCCCTTGAATATTAGTGTTGCATTGACCACTAAGTAACATTAGCACAGTTGAGACCCAACTATAAAGACCTTGGGAGCTAAGGCATCCATGTGTTGCCTTTCTCTTTTAGGAGAAGCAGCATAGCAATATTCTTCTTGCATTGTTGTGGTGCCAAAATCGCCATCAACACAACCTTCCTATAAATTTGACTAGCTACTTTAGGATTTTTTTTTTGTGGCTCCATTATTGAAATAAGAATAGAAATAGGTATACCAAAAAAATACTTGGAGTTTCTATTGGAGTGATTTGGAACTCAACTTGTCGATTATCTACAACAACATGGATCCTTTGTTGGTAAGGAACACATTGGGGAGGTAGAGAATTTCCTTGAGACTGTGATCCTAATGGCTTTTTGGGACAACTAATAGCATAATGATCCCCAACACATGTGAAACATCCTTTTGTTGGTTCTTTTCTCCTTGCATGTTTATCAGTATTAATGACATTTCCTCTATCGTTGTTATTGTTGTTAAAGTTTCTTCCTCCATGATCCCTTCTAGGTTCACTCCAATTGTTTCTGGGTCTTTTTTTCCCTTGCTTCTAAGAATCTAGTCATCCACTAAACTTCTTTGGATTTTAATTTTCCTAAATCCTTTTGAACTTCTTTCAACTCCTTTCAAGATAGTTTGAGATAGCTTTAAGTTTTTGCTCCTACTTAACTGCTTTCTCATAAACTAGATCCATTATTGTTGGACTGTGAACATTAACTTCACCACCTATTTGATTATTCAACCCCATGATGAATTTTTTGATTTTAAATCACTTGTATTCTTGATAAATAGGAGTGTATCTCAAAAGACGGGTGAATTTCTCCTAGTTCTCATTCACCGATGAGTCTCCTTGCTTTAAATTTTGAAAATCAATGAGCTTTTGATCATAGAAAATTTGGGATAACCATCTTTTGTGAACTATTTCAACAAACTTACTCCAAGTTAGCCTTAATTAACTAAGTACTAATTCCATAATTTTGTTCATCTACCAATTAGAAGCTTCTCCAGATAATTAGAAGGCTCCCCAAGCAAATTTCGTGACCTCATAATAGTTTCTAATCTAAAAGTATTTTTCCATTCGTATCAACCAAGCTTCTGCCTCATCTCCACTGGTACTTCCTTCAAATTTGGGAGGGGTAATTTTTCTCATATCTTTGGATAATTAAGTTGCCACACGTCTTCTCTTACTACTTTCAGTTTTGGATTGAGATTGTGTTTTATCAACCTCATGCTCATTAACATGGGTATGATCTCAAGAATTTTATCCCTCTTCCTCTACCTCATGAGGCACTTCCTCATCTTCTTTTGGTATATCTTCTTCCACCCTATCTTTATCCCTTCTTGTTCAAGATTACCTATTTGTTCCCTGGTTTTGTCTATCATTGCCAAAATGTGATCCAACTTGGCTTCAACATTATTAGTCCCCTACCCTACTTCCTGACTCTCTCCAAGGTTAGTGCGAGTTCTAACCATTTTTAAGTCAAAGTACACCTAGAGGGTTTCATGGTATTAGATCTAAGAAAGTTTACTAATTGTTTCCAGAACATCATAAATGAGCTTATTTTCATGTATAAACAATTTATTGAAAAGTTTTGCACAAGTTTGATAAGAACATGATTTTCATTTATTCACTTAAGGATTTAAATATCCTTTTTACATTGAATGACTATTCAAGTAGTCAAGAGGAGAATATCCTTCAGATTCACTCTCAGATACATACCTCAACAAGGTATACCCTTCAAATTTTTGCTTATCTCTCATTTGCTCTTCCCTATCCCAAAAAGGATAGTATCCCTCAGATTTATCTTTTGATACATAATTTTGAGGTACGTAACCCTCAGACTCACCACTTGAGGCTATTACAATGATTTCAACCATGGGTATCACACGAGGGTCTCTAAACAACATATCTAGACTGACGCTACATTTTGAGGGAATATCCCTAGAAAGTGATAACAAGTCTAATTTTTGTAGAGAGACAAGAGGTAAATGATTGTAGTTGGCTTCATCTTTCACCCTTCTCTTTTCTTGGCTAATTCATGATAAGGTATGAATGAATGTCTCGGTATCACTTAGCCAAATGGAATTGTCATAGTTGTTTCCCTCTGGTATGAGAAAGGGTTTCTTTCTCCTTCTTGGCCCACAAGTAGCGCTCATTCCCGATCACTGACTTTCTTGCAGTTAACCTGAGATGCACCATTCTAGCACAATAATTCCAAACATTAGACTAATTTAATGTTGGAGGGAAAACATAGCGAGCACATAGGTTCTAGAGTTAAACCTGGTTGCTCTGATACCATGTCTAACAAGCCCAATGTTTTACTTGAAATTTTTCCTGAGTTTTAACCCACAAGTGAAAAACCATGATGCCATAACATAGCAATAATTTTTTTCTTTTATTAAATGTAAATTACATGCACATATGAAATAAAAACTATTTCAAACTTCCATTGGAATTTCACAAATCTCTCCATAACATTGATTTCATATAGAATAACTCAAGTACAACATTCATGTTTACATCTTTTCTTACAAACAGAAACAAAGTACATACATAGCTCTTATGAGCTTCCAACACTAGAAATAAATATGGTCAAGGTTATCCACCTTCAAATCTTTGGCTACCAACTGATGAGGAGAAGCATCACTTAAGCGCTTTTTCCTCAACCGTAGACTTATTGCAATCCCCTACACATCTACCTATCAGGTAAGATGACCCTACCCTTCAATGAAGAGATCGGTTGGATAACCCCATAATATTAGCCTTCCCTGAGCTTAGTGTTGTGTCCTATAAACTAGAAGTTAATCATATGATAGCTTCTACGTACGAGTATGACAATCCTGGACTAGAAATTCTAACTAGAACATAGTGAATTGACAGTGTACAAACAGTGGCAAGCTACACTACTTTGGCCAAAGTATTCATCAACCCCAATTTAGAGTGGATGTCTTCCTACTCACACACCTCTATAGCTTGATTTTTTATGACCGCATATATTTTATGCATAGGAAATTCCCTCCATTGGGTAATCTTTAACTCTAGGAACAACCTATTTCCTCTCACTTAACATTACTCTATGATAACCAAATTAAAACATTAAGCAATCCATACTAACTCCCTTACAAACAAGTTATGACTATTTAAGCATGTATCAACATAGCCTAAGTAGAACACATAAACATTTACATCTATATACGTACTATGCTAAGATAATTCCCTTATATGGGTATAAATGATCACATAGACATCTCTTTTCCTATTTTAATCAATTTGAGAAACACTCATAAACAAGAAATCTTTTCAACTTAAACCATAAAAGTAAAGAAGAGAACTAGCATGCTTGTATCAAATAGCTCCAAATTGGCAAATCAAGTTTCTAGCATAGCCTCCACCAATAGATTGCAAATCCTTCCCTTGACCAAATCTCACAAAGATAACTCTCTAAAAACTTCACTAAACTCACACCAAAAATCTCTCAATCTCATAGCTCAATATTGCACTAGAGTAACACTCAAAAAATTAGAATTATGATAGCAAGAATGCATCCCAAATGAAGTGAAAGGAACTTCTATTTATACAAAATGATCAACAATAGAAGGCTAGAAATAAGGTAAAAAAATTGACATCTCTCAGCTAGACTTGACAAAAATAACAAAAGGTGGCAACAAAAAACAATGTACAAGAAACAAATACCCAACAAAGAATGAGTCACCCCATTCCATTGGAAAACAAGAATGATCGGTAAAAATGCAAGGTGATGGTCTCCTATAGATCGACCTATTTGGCCAACTTCAAATTTGATCAATTCATATGTTCTCATTGCTTCACATTTGTAACTTGTATTGTAGGTTAAGACTTCTACAAGTGGTTTGATCTTCCTTAGTTTGGCACCACCAAAACAACATGTTTCATATTCCTTTGGTTTGCATTAAGCTTCTAGCCAATTTTTATTCCATTCATTGAAAATTGGTTTACTCCCAATGTCGACTTGGTCAGTATCACGTATTAACCTTGGTTTATATTTCCTATGTGCATTTTATAGCATTGCCTACTTTATAAACAACATGTTTAATCTTTAACATTTGCATATAGTTTCATGCGCTTTATAGAATATACAATGCTTTCAATATTTATATTTATATAATATATATAATATATAGTATACATACATATATATATATATACACACATGTATACATATATATATAGTAATAACATGACATGTTATTATATATATGTGTGTGTGTATATATGTATATATTTGATGTTATTAAATATATGTGTGTGTGTGTATGTATGTATGTACATATATATATATATATATCAACTTACATAATTATACCATTCATCTTTCGATATTTGAATGCATATACATATATTCATTCATCCCATATAATAATAACGCACATGTGTAAATATACATATGTATATCTATATATGTATCGATACATTCTTATGGATGTTTTCATTACATTGATACATATGCATATATCAATACATATATGTACATATATATTGTATATTTATTTAACATTACCTTCATACATACAATTTAACAACATCAATTGACATATATACATGAAGTATATATATATATATATACTTGTCTGTTCGATGTTCCCAAGCATATGGGTATTATGTCCATAAGCATACATAGATAAGTCTATTTATGTATACTCATGTGTATGAGTTCATCGTAGACATGTACATGCATATGTATATATACATTCAATGTATCTATCACATTGATCAAATGAAGACACATTAAGAAGAACTCATAATTGATAGATACCCAAACACAAACTAATTCACGAATGGTCACAAACAAACCCATAACCTCTCCTAGTTCATCCACAAACATGACTCGGGTAACTTACCTTTTCCTGGCTAATGACTAGACTTAGAAGTGAGAGTGTGAAAGCTCAGTTATACTCATTTTGGGGTTACTTGACAAATACTCCTCTCCTGAGTGATACTTCCCCTGTCTTCTAGAGGATCAAATTTGTCCTTGCATCCAACTTAGTACATAGAAAATGTAGTTATCTGAATCAATTAAAGGCTCTTGCATCATACATTTCATAAACATAATCATTTCATAACTTCACTTGAATGAAATATTCTATTGTATTTTTGAATTTCATAAAGCATAAACACACACACATTTAAAGCATTTTCACTCAACTGGGTAAAAGTAAATAAGCAATAGCACAATGGAGTGTAACAAAATGGGAGAACCTTCTAGGGTTGTTGTAGGGTCTTAAACTAATGTGTTGTAAACTTGGTAGAACCTACACAATTCAAAGGTTTATCTTGCTGAATAGTTCACTCAACATTGCAAATACTACATTAAAATGTCAACCCAAGGTTTGTAAACTTGTGATGATGCAACATTATATATGCTTTCAAAGACTCAAAACTACCTAAGCTATCTTATTCAAGTTATTCTACTTGCTGGAAATTACCAAATTGCATAACAATGAAAGAATAAGCCAAAACTAATGGCTACAGGTACTTATAACTAAAACTATAACTGAATAGTTGTAAATAAAAGATCAATGTATCAACTCAAAACTAATCAAAACTAACAAGTCAACTAATTTAATCTCCAAAGTATTACTGGTTAACCATTATGTGCATATTCATGAACATTCATTACCAATAAGCAAATTATGAGATTCTAGTTTAACTTGCATGTAGTTCATGAAACAATGATAAACAAGAAACAACTATTTAAAAAAGATAAACAACTAGAAAATGAAGTGAAGAATAGTTACCTTGAGTGGCTTGCTCAAGTGGTTGTTCTCACTTAACTAAAACAAAATATAACTAACAGATTCTATGCATCTAGTGAAATTGACTTCATCCATTGCATATCATGAAAGATTGTATAAGATCTCTTTCACATATTATATTCAATCATTCTGAATATCCATCATGTCTTGAAACTGAAAATAGCTAATAATAAAGAACTAAAAACCAACCAACTTTTCTACAGATTCAACCATCAACTATATACAAGTTTGAGGGAATCTTATTCAAAGCAACAACTAACCGCAATTATTAACACCCACTCTTAAATATCAAAGCATATAGGTAAGACTAAATTATTCAAACCATAACTGAGAAGAAAGAAGAATCCTAATAGGAATGAAACTTTGTAAAACATGATTACATGTAAAACACACAAACATTTTTCAAAATCCTATCAGTAAAGGAGTCCTTCCTTTTTAGCGCTTATTAACTTGTTATAATGATGCATGTTTCATCTCCAACATGTGTCTTCAACAATAGCTATTTCATTTTAGCTTAATCTGGAACTCCCCTGTTTTGTTGTCCCAGTCTTCCTTTTGTTGCAGGTTCAGCTTCCAACTGCTATGTGCTATAGTTCCTCCTTGGCTGCAAAAAGGTTAATTCACAAAGCATGTACACAAGACTAACTACCATAATTAAAACATTAAATTCTATCATATAAACCATGTGTAAGATTTGGCTATGGAGATAGCCACCCAAGATCTAAAGGCCTACGAAAAGCACAAAATACTCAGAAGATCAATATGACAAAAATAAAATGTATTCCTGTCAATGAATGCAAAAAGAGTCAATGTAGTTGTGTGTACAATGTAGTAGAGACCTCTTGGTTATATAGCCAAGGTGATACACAAGATGTCATAGGATTATGACAAGTGTCTTAATCATATGACATGAGACAACTTGACATAACTACCTTGGTCACATGTGTTAATTGTCAAAAGATAAGATAAAAACTAATGACAACTAACACCTTATAGAAAGAATCTTAGGACCTACGTAAACTTAACATGTGAATATGTACACTAAGTCCCTAGTAAGTGAAATAACTAGGTACAAGACATTTATTCACACCAACACCATGCAATACTATTATATCATAACCATATTTCCATCATTATATTTTAGGTCCAAGTCTACATAATAAGTATGAAAAGGCAGTATAATATAGGAGTATTTTCTAGAACATATATCTAAAAGTATTTGAAAATAGGCATGAAAGTAATAGAAAACAAGCTAATAACTAGACCCATCAATTGTCGAAGACGGAAATATACCCTTTGTTTCTCCTATTGCCTCACCTACCTGTAGCATTGGGGAACATACAAAGTAGAAAGTGCAGGAAACTCAACCTATAACTTATGAGGAACAACTTGTAGCAAAAGGAGCCACAAAAACCCCTACATTTCCAAGAACCCTTCTAAGACCAAAAAAAGAAAAAGTGTGGCTTTTGCTTCTGAACCCAAGAAGAAGTAGAAGAAGCCCTCACAACCAAGGAGGTGATCACACCACCTTAGAAGGAAAAATCCTGTAAAGGGGAAGACCAAAAATAAAAAAATAAAAGATTGTTGTGGTTGAAACTGAAACTGATTTTGAAGAAGAAAGGGTTTCTGACTGTGACAAACAACCTAAAATTTTACAACCTCTGTATTTGAGTAGTAGTTCAAATTTAAATTCAGAGGACTTATTTACAACTAAAAAGAAGAACAAACCTCCAAGAATCCCTATTTTTGAAGAAGGGTTTATGCCATTAGAGGAGGTTGGAGAAGAAATATTTTTGGAAAAAGAAGAGGAGTTCCTTTCGAAAGGAAGAAATGAAATCAAGGAGTTACAAGAAGCCTTGTAGAGAATTAAAGAGTTAGAAGAACAACTTAAAGGATACCAACAAAGGGAGACAATTTTAGACAACAAATTTCAAGAGTTGGAGAAAAGGTTGCATTCCTTTGATCAACAAGGATCAAGATTGGAGAATTTGGCACATTTGGTTATATATGAAGTTAACAATATGACTCCACATCCTATGAATTAGATTGCAACCCCAAGAATGTCTGAAAGTCCTTATGTGGTGACCCTTGGAATTTAGTTGTGGAATAATATTAGGGAATTCTCTTGGAAACAAAAATATTGGGAGAGGAAAAACTTTGAATTTATAACAACACATGACAAAAAAATTGATAGGAGAGATACAAATATTAGGAAACTAAAGGTCAAAATAGAAGAATTAGTTGACAAGGCAATAAAAATTTTAAAATCCAGACCTCCTACTAGGTTTATATGTTATATTTACAAGAAAAGTTTTTTAAGTTTTCAATTTAGTCAAATAATTAGTGATCTTACAGTCTCTTTGTCCTTACCTACTCTCTTCTTGAAAACATATAAGCAATCAACCTTAGATATGCAGGATTAGTTATGTGAATTTTATTTACATAACTTAGATATCCCTCATGATTTTGCATGGAATCCACTCATGTTTTTTGGATATGTTCATATAAAAGTATTTGCTTCATTTATAAGGAATGAGCATCAAAGAGGACAAATGCAGAGGGATCGTCAAGAAAGGGAAAAGTCATTTCCCCTCCTAATTAGGGCAGAAGCTAAAAATCCTCATGAGGTGGTTGATGAATGGATTAGATTAGTATAATGGAAAAGGGTAAGAGAGAAGATTTTTTAATGTAGAGAACAAGATTACAAAAGGTTTCAAGAGCTTACAATAAGAATTGGGAAGGAGGCACTTGAGTTCTCTCAGGACAGATGGAGATAATTGACATTAGAGTTGAGAAAAAAAAACCCCACTTAGTTTTTATCTACCTCACAATAGTGAAAGTGGCCCATAAATATATATCAGCCTCCCTTGAAAATGACATCACTTGGCTCTCCTTGACTTTGTTAGATTTCCAGAATCTGTTGCTTGACCAAAATACTTCCACACAAGAGAGATTGATGGCGAGAATGCTTGCTATCAATATGCAAGATTGATTCACGATTAATTGATACAAATGTACAAGATGAGGCTTGCTTATAAAAGGCAAGCATGCAACAACCAAATCTTATCTTGAGCAAAAAGATAGCTCGATAAGATAAAGATGAGATCCTATAACTTAGGAATTAAAGATTGCCTAAGTAAACTTATGACGATGTAATTAAATAGTTAATTACACCAACACCCCCCCATAAGTGCAAACTTAGGGAGAAGATTATAATGCAAACTACTATGGGTCCCGGCAACTAGGCCATGTTAGGTACCCATTTACAGATGCAAATGAAATGCAATCTCCATAAAGCAGAGAAAAGGGGAAAACCCAGTGGGAAAAAACCCCTCTCCAAAAGAGAGAAAACAAGAAAAAAAGGCATGACGAATGTAAACATGATGTATGGAGGACTCAATGATACCCCCCAAGGATTACATCCATCATGAATATACAATAAATTACCCCCCATAAGAGGGAAGTAAAGAGATAAGATATCCCCCCCATGATGTATGATCTCCTGCAAGTATGGTTAATGTCTGAAGACAAAACAAAATCCAATGCCTACAAACAATGTTTCTCCCCTTAGGAAGAAGATACACCAAGTACAACTGCAAAATGATTCCCATTCTGGATAGGAAGAAGGAAGAGGAATCCATATGTATGAAGATTGTGTCTCTGAAATCTGCTCATGTGTTGCCAAGTTCTTGGATGATAAAGATGATGCCACAATCCAATCAGGTACATGCCCAATCACAAAAACTGTGACAAACCAGGAACAAGTGGAAACTGATCTTGAACAAACTCCATAGACAAACATGAAGTGATAATAGTGGACCCATGACTATCATCAAATAAGAGAGATAAACCCTCAAATTGGTCCTCCAAATCTGAAATGTGAGACTCCACAAACAAAGAAGCAATGTCTGTCAAATAGGAATCCCAATCAGAAAGACTATCAGGAACCTCTGAAACATCTGCAATCTTGTCCAAAGGATCACAATCATGGGTTATCAACTCTGAAGAATGAACAAGCACATGTGAGTTGGAAAGAGGAGCTTCAAGAGATGGAGAAGAATCATGGTCTCCATATACCTCTCTAATGTGAGTCCAAAGAGTATGAGGACATTCGAAGTGAATAAGAGTCTCCAAAATGTCATCATTTACATTTTCAAAAATAACTCTAAAGACTCTAGCCCTAAAGCCTATCCAATTGCAATACTCAACACCTGTGCTAGGAAAAGGAACTGTATTAAACAAATAGGGCAATAGATTTATCTCACCAAGATGAGTGAGAATTAAATTGCTCCATTGCCTATAGTTCCCATTCTCCAAAGTAATTAAAAAACCCATTTACAAACTATGAGCTCCGAAAGCCAAAAAGGGAGATTTGTCTTCAACTTGGAAAATATGGCACAAAACTGCAAAATCCCTGCAAAATATCTGCACCACTGAAAAGATGACTCTTCCAGCTTTCCGACGATATCTCGTTTCTGGAAAATGGCCTCCGTATGCAAAAGTTATGATAAAATGAAAAAAAGGCCTATAAAAGGCACTTTGGGGCAATTACGAGGCTAAAATGGAGCAAATTTTCGGCACCTGAGGCTAAAGATTTGGCTCTCCATGTGACCGTATTGTAAAAAATAAGGAAACCGCCGGCAATACAATACACTCGGCCTACCAATGGCTTTGTAAAAAAACCTTATAGCCGGCCTAACAAACTTGTGGGTATACAAATGATTTTTAATAAAAACAAACTTTATTAATAGTAATACCCTAGCCGATCTAATTCGTACCCACCATGGTCGTTGGATATGATTGGTACGATGGTATAACCAGCAACTGATTTACAGGATAAGGCTGAAAATCTCATAAGCCGATGATAAATGGTAGCCGTCGGTAATAGAACGCCAAGAGATCAGATCAAGGCCGATGTTGAGACCGTTGGTATGAAGGGACTCTGATCACTGAGGGCACTCGAGTAAACGATTTGGAACCCGCCGATGACTGATGAATACCCACCAATATTGTCGATGGAAGGTACCCGCTGCTCAGGGATCTTTACGGAGTGGACGCAGACCCAATAACCATCGATGGATGCCGTGCAATGCAAACAGTCAGAGATATGACCTTGTACCATCCGCCGAGTATGCCAATGTAAATAGGACAAGACCGCTGGTAGACAGCCAAATAACCGATGGTAAAGATGGCAGATTAGATCTGTGATGGATGTTGATGTGACCAGCGGACCATTAAATCATGCAACTACCGATGTACCATGTACCAGATCAGGATCTGACGCAGGCCAGTATTCGGCCTTACGACAGCCGACAGGATTGTACAGTGGACGGAGGGTGGTACAGTGCCAACGCAGATTTATTCAAAAGCCCACAATAATTTGACAATACCCGAATCAATACAATTAGCCCAAAATAATTTTGCCCCAAAATTATAAGAAACAGATCACAGAAAATATTTGACAAATATTTTTTTTTTGCGAAAATAGAAAATTGTACCGCTTGGGATGCTGTTTCAACAAAAAAAAAAATTGCTTCAAAAACAACTTTACCCAATATAGGCGAATTTACAGTCAAAATTCGTCTGCGGAACCTTCTGATCTCAACCGCGAGGTTCTTGAAACCCCAATCTGCACCCAGCAAAAAACTTCAAGCCAGAATGAAACCCTCAGATCTGGGAAGGAGTCCGCAACCCTGGATGCTCTGATACCATGTTAGATTTCCAGAATCTGTTGCTTGACCAAAATACTTCCACACAAGAGAGATTGATCGCGAGAATGCTTGCTATCAATATGCAAGATTGATTCACGATTAATTGATACAAATGTACAAGATGAGGCTTGCTTATAAAAGGAAAGCATGCAACAACTAAATCTTATCTTGAGCAAAAAGATAGCTCGATAAGATAAAGATGAGATCCTATAACTTAGGAATTAAAGATTGCCTAAGTAAACTTATGACGATGTAATTAAATAGTTAATTACACCAACACCCCCCCATAAGTGCAACTTAGGGAGAAGATTAAAATGCAAATTACTATGGGTCCCGGCAACTAGGCCATGTTAGGTACCCATTTACAGATGCAAATGAAATGCAATCTCTCATAAAGCAGAGAAAAAAAGGGAAAACCCAGTGGGAAAAAACCCTTCTCCAAAAGAGAGAAAAACAAGAAAAAAAGGCATGACGAATGTAAACATGATGTATGGAGGACTCAATGATACCCCCCAAGGACTACATCCATCATGAATATACAATAAATTACCCCCCCATAAGAGGGAAGTAAAGAGATAAGATATCCCCCCCATGATGTATGATCTCCTGCAAGTATGGTTAATGTCTGAAGACAAAACAAAATCCAATGCCTACAAACAATGTTTCTCCCCTTAGGAAGAAGATACACCAAGTACAACTGCAAAAATGATTCCCATTCTGGATAGGAAGAAGGAAGAGGAATCCATATGTATGAAGATTGTGTCTCTGAAATCTGCTCATGTGTTGCCAAGTTCTTGGATGATAAAGATGATGCCATAATCCAATCAGGTACATGCCCAATCACAAAAAACTGTGACAAACCAGGAACAAGTGGAAACTGTTCTTGAACAAACTCCATAGACAAACATGAAGTAATAATAGTGGACCCATGACTATCATCAAATAAGAGAGATAAACCCTCAAATTGGTCCTCCAAATCTGAAATGTGAGACTCCACAAACAAAGAAGCAATGTCTGTCAAATAGGAATCCCAATCAGGAAGACTGTCAAAAACCTCTGAAACATCTGCAATCTTGTCCAAAGGATCACAATCATGGGTTATCAACTCTGAAGAATGAACAAGCACATGTGAGTTGGAAAGAGGAGCTTCAAGAGATGGAGAAGAATCATGGTCTCCATATACCTCTCTAATGTGAATCCAAAGAGTATGAGGACATTTGAAGTGAATAAGAGTCTCCAAAATGTCATCATTTACATTTTCAAAAATAACTCTAAAGACTCTAGCCCTAAAGCCTATCCAATTGCAATACTCAACACCTGTGCTAGGAAAAGGAACTGTATTAAACAAATAGGGCAATAGATTTATCTCACCAAGATGAGTGAGAATTAAATTGCTCCATTGCCTATAGTTCCCATTCTCCAAAGTAATTAAAAAACCCATTTACAAACTATGAGCTCCTAAAGCCAAAAAGGGAGATTTGTCTTCAACTTGGAAAATATGGCACAAAACTGCAAAATCCCTGCAAAATATCTGCACCACTGAAAAGATGACTCTTCCAGCTTTCCGACGATATCTCGTTTCTGGAAAATGGCCTCCGTATGCAAAAGTTATGATAAAATGAAAAAAAGGCCTATAAAAGGCACTTGGGGCAATTACGAGCTAAATGAGTAAATTTTCTGCAGACCAGGCTAAAGATTTAGCTCTCCATGTGACCGACATAAAAATATGGTACCGGGCAATACAATACAAATACCACCAATGGCTTTAAAACCTATAGTCGGCTCCAATAAACTTGTGGTATACAAAATGATTTTTAATAAAAACAAACTCATTAATAGTAATACCGATCTAATTCAGTAATTCTACCATGGTCGCTGATGATTGGCACGATGGTATAACCAGCAAACTGATTTCACATGTGATATGTCAAAATCTCATAAGCCGATGATAAATGGTAGCCGTCGGTAATAGAACGCCAAGAGATCAGATCAAGGCCGATGTTCAGACCGTTGGTATGAAGGGACTCTGATCACTGAGGGCACTCGAGTAAACGATTTGGAACCCGCCGATGACTGATGAATACCCACCAATATTGTCGATGGAAGGTACCCGCTGCTCAGGGATCTTTACGGAGTGGACGCAGACCCAATAACCATCGATGGATGCCGTGCAATGCAAACAGTCAGAGATATGACCTTGTACCATCCGCCGAGTATGCCAATGTAAATAGGACAAGACCGCTGGCAGACAGCCAAATAACCGATGGTAAAGATGGCAGATTAGATCTGTGATGGATGTTGATGTGACCAGCGGACCATTAAATCATGCAACTACCGATGTACCATGTACCAGATCAGGATCTGACGCAGGCCAGTATTCGGCCTTACGACAGCCGACAGGATTGTACAGTGGACGGAGGGTGGTACAGTGCCAACGCAGATTTATTCAAAAGCCCACAATAATTTGACAATACCCGAATCAATACAATTAGCCCAAAATAATTTTGCCCCAAAATTATAAGAAACAGATCACAGAAAATATTTGACAAATATTTTTTTTTTTCGAAAATAGAAAATTGTACCGCTTGGGATGCTGTTTCAACAAAAAAAAAAATTGCTTCAAAAACAACTTTACCCAATATAGGCGAATTTAGAGTCAAAATTCGTCTGCGGAACCTTCTGATTTCAACCGTGAGGTTCTTGAAACCCCAATCTGCACCCAACAAAAAACTTCAAGCCAGAATGAAACCCTCAGATCTGGGAAGGAGTCCGCAACCCTGGATGCTCTGATACCATGTTAGATTTCCAGAATCTGTTGCTAGACTAAAATACTTCCACAAGAGAGAGATAATGGCAAGAATGTTTGCTATCAATATGCTAGATTGATTCACGATTAATTGATACAAATGTACAAGATGAGGCTTGCTTATAAAAGGAAAGCATGCAACAACCAAATCTTATCTTGAGCAAAAAGATAGCTTGATAAGATAAAGATGAGATCCTATAACTTAGGAATTAAAGATTGCCTAAGTAAACTTATGAAGATGTAATTAAATAGTTAATTACACCAACACCCCCCCATAAGTGCAACTTAGGGAGAAGATTATAATGCAAACTACTATGGGTCCCGACAACTAGGCCATGTTAGGTACCCATTTACAGATGCAAATGAAATGCAATCTCTCATAAAGCAGAGAAAAGGGGAAAACCCAGTGGGAAAAAACCCCTCTCCAAAAGAGAGAAAACAAGAAAAAGGCATGACGAATGTAAACATGATGTATGGAGGACTCAATGATACCCCCCAAGGATTACATCCATCATGAATATACAATAAATTCCCCCCCCATAAGAGGGAAGTAAAGAGATAAGATATCCCCCCCATGATGTATGATCTCCTGCAAGTATGGTTAATGTTTGAAGACAAAACAAAATCCAATGCCTACAAACAATGTTTCTCCCCTTAGGAAGAAGATACACCAAGTACAACTGCAAGAATGATTCCCATTCTGGATAGGAAGAAGGAAGAGGAATCCATATGTATGAAGATTGTGTCTCTAAAATCTGCTCATGTGCTGCCAAGTTCTTGGATGATGTAGATGATGCCACAATCCAATCAGGTACATGCCCAATCACAACAAACTGTGACAAACCAGGAACAAGTGGAAACTGATCTTGAACAAACTCCATAGACAAACATGAAGTGATAATAGTGGACCCATGACTATCATCAAATAAGAGAGATAAACCCTCAAATTGGTCCTCCAAATCTGAAATGTGAGACTCCACAAACAAAGAAGCAATGTCTGTCAAATAGGAATCCCAATCAGGAAGACTATCAGGAACCTCTGAAACATCTGCAATCTTGTCCAAAGGATCACAATCATGGGTTATCAACTCTGAAGAATGAACAAGCACATGTGAGTTGGAAAGAGGAGCTTCAAGAGATGGAGAAGAATCATGGTCTCCATATACCTCTCTAATGTGAATCCAAAGAGTATGAGGACATTTGAAGTGAATAAGAGTCTCCAAAATGTCATCATTTACATTTTCAAAAATAACTCTAAAGACTCTAGCCCTAAAGCCTATCCAATTGCAATACTCAACACCTGTGCTAGGAAAAGGAACTGTATTAAACAAATAGGGCAATAGATTTATCTCACCAAGATGAGTGAGAATTAAATTACTCCATTGCCTATAGTTCCCATTCTCCAAAGTAATTAAGTCACCCATTTACAAATATATGAGCTCCGAAAGCCAAAAAAGAGATCTGTCTTCAACCTGGAAAATATGGCACAAAACTGCAAAATCCCTGCAAAATATCTGCACCACTGAAAAGTTGACTCTTCCAGCTTTCCAACGATATCTCGTTTCTGAAAATTTTCCTTCGTATGCAAAAGTTATGATAAAATGAAGAAAAGGCCTATAAATAGGCACTTGGGGGCAAATCACAAAGTCTAAAAAGACTAAATAGGTGCAATTTTTCGGCACCAGGGGCTTAACTAAGGTCAGCCATATGACCGAGGGTAGAGACAAGGCAAAAATATAAGCCTTTTAATAGACACCGACCATAATACATCCACCGGCCTTTGCAACAATAATACCATCAATAAAAAATATCGGCTTTTACAAGCTTTATAAAAGATTTATAATACCATGATGGAAAATCTCCATACCCGACTTGGCTGCCAGAGAAAGGTACGCCGATGATGATGGGATCGATGATCAGTGCAAAGGCAAATCTGACCGATGACCAAGGCACTGCCGATGACCACGAGTGACAGAGATGTAATTCGACCAGAGAGTACAAGGAATGGGCGAATACCCGCCCGCTGTAGCCACAACACGGACACCACACCACTAATGTACCAGGCCTGCAGTTGCAGCGACAATGCAGATTCGGACAGACTTGGAAAATCCACCGATGAATGACAAGCGGATGATAGCCGAAGGCTCGGGATCGGTACGCTGATGGCAGAATGGGCCGACCAAGGAATCCGATGGATTAACTCATGGCCTTTGCTTGATCAGATCTGACGCACTGATGTGACCGTCGCCGGACGATGGATGATCAGAGTCTTCGTACCCGTCAATGAAGCCTCCGACCGATGTGATCCACAATGCCGATGTAACTTTAGATTGACCGACCACGGATGATAGAGACAGCGACCTTGATAGCTGGTTAAAAGCTTAGTACCCGCCGATGATGATAAAGGATGCTGACCGCTGATGATAGATCTGACCCTTGTACCTTCCGAACGGAGTATTTACACCGGACCAAAAGTAGATTTGACCGCCGATTTGAGTGATAATGGTACCGTAAAGATGTGATGGGGGGCCACACAATAAAACCCTTGACAGCAGTCGATAGGCCAATGTGACCATGGACAGTACACTGACCTGCAGAGTACAAATGTGGTGGATTCCGGGAATATTCCCCCGGACTTTGTAGATCACCGCAGAAATTTCTTTAAAAGCCCCATCAAATATTTAAAAAATTGCACCATACAAATATAAATTTGCCCGATAAAACAATTTTTGCCCCAAAAATTATAGATAAATCGCAGAAAACATTTTCAGAAATATTTTTTTGCGAAAATAGAAAATCGTACCGCACAGGTAGTTATTCCAGCAAAAAAATTTTGCTTCAAAAACAACTTTACCCAATATAGGCGAATTTACAGTCAAAATTCGTCTGCGGAACCTTCTGATCTCAACCGTGAGGTTCTTGAAACCCCAATCTGCACCCAGCAAAATCTTCAAGCCAGAATGAAACCCTCAGATCTGGGAAGGAGCCCGCAACCCTGGAAGCTCTGATACCATGTTAGATTTCCAGAATCTGTTGCTTGACCAAAATACTTCCACACAAGAGAGATTGATGGCGAGAATGCTTGCTATCAATATGCAAGATTGATTCACGATTAATTGATACAAATGTACAAGATGAGGCTTGCTTATAAAAGGCAAGCATGCAACAACTAAATCTTATCTTGAGCAAAAAGATAGCTCGATAAGATAAAGATAAGATCCTATAACTTAGGAATTAAAGATTGCCTAAGTAAACTTATGAAGATGTAATTAAATAGTTAATTACACCAACACTAATATCTTCAAATTGGGTAGTAGATAGGTATGTGCAAATGTCTGAAATTTTACCATGGACAAGATCTGATCATTTTCCTACTTGCTTAAGTCTTGCAGACAGTAATTCTCCTCAAAAGTGGAGAGCTTCTTTTAAGTTTGAATCAATGTGGTTTAGACATAGTGAATTCATTCCTTTATTGAAAACATAGTGGTTGGAAGCACCGTATGAGCAAGGTCCCATCATGTATAGACTCAACATGAAAATGTAGTTTTTGAAAGGAAAAATAAAACTGTGGAATATACATGTGTTTAAAAATATTTTTCATCAAAAAGATCTAATTTCCAAGTAGTTGGTAGATGTAAATGAGCAAATTATAAGTTAGGGGTTGACTCTGTAGTCTTTTGAACTTCATAAAAGTCTTCAATCAGAATGGGAAGAATTAGTTTTGCATGAGGAGTTGCATTTGCGTCAGAAATCTCATGAATTGTGGCTTAGAGAAGTTGATAAGAATACCAATTTTTTTGATATGTTAGCTCAGGTTAAGAAAGCTAAGAATGCAATGTTTCAAATCCAAGAGAGTGCATCGATAAAGTGGTTAAACAGTGAAGTGGACATACAAAATGAAGGGATTAAATTCTTTTCTAACTTATTATCAACACTAGTACAACAATCAGGTCATATTGGAATTGAAAGAGATGACATGTTGCAAGCAATTCCTACACTAGTCATTGAGCAAGATAATGTACAACTTAAGAAGCCTTTTACACTTGATGAAGTGAAAGAAATTTTTTTCTCACTCAAGCTTGATAAGGATCTAGGACTAGATGGTTTTACAACAATGTTTTTCCAAAAAATGCTGGGATTTCATAGGAAAAGATCTTAAGGCCTTGGAAGAGTCTCGAAAATCTTGTTCCATGCTTAAGCAGTTTAATGTAACACAATTGCATTAATTCCAAAGGTAAAGGGTCCAAATTATTTCTCATAATTTTGACCTATATCTCTTTGTAACACACTTTACAAGATATTTACCAAAGCAATCTATCTTCAATTGCTTCCCATCATTCCTAAGTTAATTTCAGAAGAACAAGGTGGTTTTGTTCCTAGTAGGGAGACAACGAAGGGTGCTTTAGTGGCACATGGGGTATTTCATTCAATTTCATTGCACAAAATATCTTCATGTATAATCAAGCTTGACATGATGAAAGCTTATGATAAAGTGGATTGGGTTTTTTTGATTCAAGTATTAAAAAAAATTGGCTTCAATAATAAATGGTGCAAATGTTTCTTATCTTTCCTGAATGGTGCAAAAAATTTAGTTCTAATTAATGGTACAACATCAGGTTTTTTTAGTTCTACTCAAGGTGATCCTTTATTTCCTTTTTTGATCATAATATTGGCTGAAGCTCTTAGCAAAATAGTCAAAAAATCACACTTTCAAGGTTTGTGGAAGGGTATTTCAATACCTTCCACTGATGTATCCATAACACATTCTTTGTTTGCGGATGACACATTATTATTTGATTCAGCTCAGCTTCAAGAGGTTAAGCACATTAAGGCTATTTTAGATAAATACTCACTTGCACCAGGTCAGAAAATAAATGTGGAAATATAAGATATATAATTTTAATATCAAATTGGGTTTACAAAAGAAAATTGTTAATCATCTTGGATTTCAAACATAAGTACCTTGGGATACCATTCTTTATTGGTGCAAATAAAGTTTCTTATTGGGATAAAGTCATTCAAAGTATTCAAAATAGGATTGCAACATGGAAGGACATGTCGTTGTCATTATCTGGGCATATATTATTGATAAAATCAATCCTTTCTGCCATTCCAAATTATTATATGGCAGCATTAAAAGCACCAAAGTCTGTGATTTTGTTCATTGAAAAATTAACTAGGAATTTTTTATGGAAGGGTAACACGGGAAACAAAAAGAAGATCTCGCTTATTTCATTGGAAAATATTTGTGAAGATAAACTAAAAGGTGGTGTTGGGATACATAAATTACATAAAGAAATTAGGCATTAGGTACAAAATTAGTGTAGTATATGTATGCTAAGCCACACACAAAATGGTGTAAACTTATGCAAGCAAAGTACTTAGATAACATAGATCCAAAGAGAATATTCACAGTAGAAAATCCACCACAAGGCTCTACAATGTGGAATTTCTTGGTTGAATGTAGAAAGGTAATCACCCTGTACCTTGGGAAGTTCACAATGGTTTGCAAACAAAATTTTTGGTAGATTCTTGGGGAGGACATGCACCTTTGAACACAATATATAATCTGCAAAGTATTCAAAATCTTCTTATCAGGGATTGGGGGAGTAATATGAATGACTATTTTGAGAGCATAGATGAGTGTACTGGGAAAGTAAAATAGAAACATGTTTCAAATATTGTTTGTTTAGATGTTTAGAAAGTGGGATTTAGGAACATTTTAAGTGAAAAGGGTTGTTTTTGTGTTAGTCGGGGAAGATAAGTTGATATGGGCTCCATCAAGATCTAGTATCTACATAGTCAAAATAGGTTATAAGGCAATAATGTGTCAAAGGGAAAGTATCAAGCCTCAAAGAGCTTTGTCTTTCTATTAGGATTCAACATTTTTTCCAAAAGTGGGATGTTTTTCATGGTTGACAATTAAAAGGAGAATATTGACAAGTGATAGACTTGCTAAATTTGGGATAGCAGCTCAGTTTACATGTGTCCTATGTGATAATGAGATAGAAGAGGTGAATCACTTGTTTATTCATTTTCCTTTTGCATCTCATTGTTGGTCCTTTATTAAAAAAAAATTAAGTTGGTATGCTCCATTACCAAAAAAATTTATGGGACCTTTTTTCAAGCTAGACAGTGTAGTATAAATCAGCATTGTTTGCATGCATTTCGAGAGTGATTCCATCTGTGGTATTGTTTGCATGCATTTCGATAGGATTTTTAGAAAGGAAAAATTGAAGGTTGATCAAGTGTTGGAGAAATTAGAAGCTTCAATAACAGAGATTACAAATTCATATGTTTAGAAAGCCAAAAGCATTGGGTCTCTATTCATAGATTGGGATTCAAAGGTAATGCAAAAGTGGAGTAATATTGTTCTACCATTTAAAGGAAGCTGGCATCAAAATCCAAGTCAAAAAATAGATAGAAGCAAAATAGCTTGGATTCCACCTATAGAAGGTTTCTTCAAGTTGAATTTTGATCGTGCATCACGTGGAAACCCAGGTATTTCAGGGGTGCGGGTTTTAATAAGATACCATAAAGGGTTAATAATGTCATCCAAGTCAGTAAAACTTCCAAGAGGAACTCATAGTATTGTGGAGGCACAAACATTACTTCATGGGTTGCAACTAGCATATGATATGAAAATTAAAGACCTGGAAATTGAAGGTGACTCACTAATCATTGTGAATGCATGTAAAGAAATTAAAAAAAAATGTTGGAAAATCAGATATCTGTTGCAGCAAGTATGGAAGTTGTTGCCTAAGTTAAAAAATGTGCAAATTAAACATACTTATAGGGAAGGTAATCAAGTTGCAAACAAATTTGTAAATATTGGGTGTGAGCAAAATCAGAGTGTGCAGATATATGGAAATAGTATGAAAAATATTTCTTAGGATTTGATTGAAATTATTAAAAGGGTAAGTGTTGGATTCTAAATAATGAAATGGAGTTATTTAAAAGCACTTTGGTTATTTAAGAATTTGCAAAGTTCTTTTACCATCAATATTATTTAAATGCAATGTGGCGGATTACATCAGCATAATGTGATGATTTAGAAGTTTTAGGTATTTGCAATATTGTCAAGGTGGATAGTATAAATTCTATCCTAGTGCAAAGGTACAAGGAGTACATATTGTATAATATCATATCCTTCTTTTCCCACATGGATATTTTGTTTCTCACTTGTAAATTGAGAAACATAGGAATTTGATCACACAATCAAATCTGTGTGGGTACTTATAGTTTGTCAGTTATATTGAAATCAACACGTATGATCCAAATAGGTGGCATCATCAATGGGCAGATCTGCAATTTTTGAAATATTTTTTAAGGTGTATTCTTTTTACTAACATGGTCTTTGTTTTGCAAGAATATATGCTCAAAAATTGAATGTGTCTTGAATCTTAATGAATAGGCCATAGCAAATGTGAGGTGTATGCCAAGTGGGCATAATACACAAATAAGAACGCCATTCCTTAGCATCTCAACCAATGAAATTCAAATCATCCTTGCTTCATTTTATGTGGGCTGCACAAGTCTACCTATGTGACAAAGCTATTGTCTGAGGCAAAATCTTTTCCAAAATTGAAACAATGCCAAAGCTAACATCTGTAATTATAAGTGTGCAATGAGCTAAATCAAATGACATAATTGTGATTTCATCCATTTCACATAGCATATGATGTAAACATATATTATGATTTTTTCTGACAACTATCGGTATTTTGTAACGTCAAAATGTGACAAAATGCCTATCAGGAAAATGAAGCTTTCAAGGTTATCTTTTCAGTGTTCGAGTGACAAGCTGGCCCACTCTTTTAGTCATGGGATTTAAGCATTTTAGTATAATCGAAATAGTTGAATCTTGAGGTGCAAGTAACAAGGTAAAGTGAAAATTTCCTATTGTCTTCACTTAAAAGTTGGTGTTTAGGCTTTCCAAAATCGTTTCCAAAATTCTCTTGGTATTTCAAATCAGAATTATTGCAAGAGTTTCAAGGATGTTTTCATGAAAGCTATCTTTGTTGGATGTGTTAGTTTCTACTTAATGAATATTCTATAAGTTAATGCTTTATTCTTTGTTTTTCAAAAGCCATATACCAATTTGTGTTTTTCGTCAAAAGCTATATAGCAGTTTGGGAAACTGTGTTGACATTTCTACATCTTGGGTCAACTATGAGTGCTTTCACCACTAGCATAGTTCTCGAAGGGAATTCTTCATATTGTATTTGAGTTTTGAGTTCTTATTACTAGTGATATGGGTGTATCTTCAATGCAATTTCTCCCAAGAAATCACAGAGCACCTTTTCAAGTGCAGCAGTGGGAATTGCCCTTCTCCAAAGGGCTAGATAGAGAACAATTGTTTTATGTTTTTAAAATAGATTGTATACCTATTTTGAAATGTGTGAAGGATATAATTGGAGATGACATATTATAGCCATCAGCACAGAGAATCATTTTTCCTTCCAATTTGGTATCAATATTTGTTTCAAATGTCATGGATTTGAACCTGAACTATCAGGATATGCAAAAGATAGCAAATGTAGTCATTAAAGAGGTTTTCTTGCAAGAAAATGCTCTACTCACAAGTATTCATAAGTGTGAATTTTAGCTTGGATAAGCGTACATTGGAAGTGTATTTCCTAGACATTGCTTGCATCATAAAGTGAGTTTCAGAAACATCTATATAGGTATCAAGTTGGAACTTGAACTTAACTCCTCAAGTTACCTATATAGGGAGTTGAACAGGTATCATGTTGAATTGGGTAATGACATGATAAGGAGCTTCAAAACCAAATATCATGTGATTTCATTCCTTCTTACACATCATTATCATCAAGCAACTTTACTCAGTCATCCAATCCCCCCACAACAAGGAGAGGTTGAAACTAAAGAGTCAAATGTAGCACCAGGGCCATCAAATGCTCAACCACTCATTCAAAGGTGTCAGCCAACCCTCCCAAACATGAACATTATTGCAAACTCTATAACATCTCCTCCACTGAATCAACTTATAAACAAAGAAGGGAAAGAAGACAACTTCTCAGTATAGAAGGCATGAAGTAAATTGTTAAAACATATTGGTCTTTGTAAAATTCAACTAATTTTGTTATTATGGACAGTTGACATCTCCATAATGTTCCATATTTAGCAAAAAAATTGTTGTAAAAAAGGAAGGGTCTATCAACAGAGGGTCTGTCAACTGTTGGCAACAGTTTGTTATTCTCAAAATGTATTAGTTGACATTTTGTATCTATCTATAAAGATGCTACATAGTAATATTGTAACCTTTATGATTACATAATATAAATAGTCAGCCTAAAAGCCTTTTATAAAAAAAAAGAGTTGAAATCAAGATTAAAATCATCAAGGCCTTCAACAAGGCTCTTATTTTTTATGGCTCTAAGACCCCTCTCACCAATGTGAATGAGTCATTGGTGCCACAAAATTGTCTTCTCCACAAGAAGCTTAGTTTCCAATGAATGAGCACCCTTAGGTAATTAAAATCCATGACTATCAAATGTAGCTACAAAAAAATTATTCTCTACATAATTTTATGGTGAGTATGAAGAATCCAAAGGTCTCTTATTTAGTGTATTAAGATAAATATTACACTGAACCATGCATGCATCCATCTTGTACAAGGGTAAACCCACAAAAGTGGTTTACAATTTGAGTGAGGAAGGAAAAGTGGAAAAAAATGACCCCATACCAAAATTTTTGGTTTTTGGGGTTTGAATGAACCTGTTGGTTCGAGCAAAGCAAAAAAGGGTTTGAATGAACCTTGGTTCGTACGAACCAATTAAATGCAAGGTGGACCCCATCTCGCCAAAAAAATAATGAAAAATCCTTTTTGAAAGGGGGTTCGAATGAACCAGGGTTTGAATGAACCTTGGTTCACTAGAATCCCCCTGGTTCTAGCGAACCCCCCTTTTCCCACCTCCCTGCTCTCTGGCACAAAAAAAACCAGAATTTTTGTCCTTTGAAGCTCGGGTTGAGGATGAAAATGGAGGAGACTTCACGAGCCCAACTAGAATCAGGTAATCCTCAAAACAAGCTATCCAACGAATATAATTTTAATATGTTTTGGTTTTATTATGTATTTGTTTTTTTATTTTTATTAAACATAAGTTTTCATCGAAAATGAAGGTCTCTGTTTTGTACATGTGGAAAAATAGCAAATTATCAAATTTGTTTTTTGAAAAATATGAGTGTACCAGATATTGAAGTCCTTGATCCAACAATTTTTTTTTTGAATTTCAATATATACAAAAAAAATTGTGCGTTATACAGTTGCACTATGTTTGAACTGTAATTGGTTTGACTTCAAAACTCGATTAAAGAAAAAATATTCAATAAAAACTATCAAACCAAGTGGAAGCACTAGATATCGAAGTTACAAATCTAAATTCTAAAGAAGTAGAATTTTATCCTTCATGGAAAAAAAGTTATGCATTATATGGTGTGCGTCACTTTTTAAAAATGTTGTTTTTTGAAAAAAACCATTTTTTGTGGGAGATGGAAAAAAAGTGCAATATGATTCCAAAAATTTTGAAAAAAATATTTTTAGAATCTATAGACAAAATTTGACGAGACTCTAGTTTGAATCATCTTCAAATTCCTCACGGTTTAGCCGCTATAGGTGCCCGAATGTGAAGATTTAGTTAAAAAAAATTATTTCAGTGTCCAGTTTGGCCAAAAATTGTAAACCACTATTGTTGGATCACCCACAGGGTGTCAATCAAAACACCCTTAACCAACACCATAGCTCCTCTCATCATCTTGCATCCTCCACTCAAGAAAATAACTTGCACTCCTAAATCATTCAATTTACTCAAAGAAAGTAGGTTTTGTGCCAAACCTGGGATATACAAGACACCATCAATCCCCTTCACTCTTCCATGACCAAGAATCTTTAGGTGAGAATCATCACTTAGGTACACCTTCCCACTATCATATTCTTCATACTTCAAGAACAAGCCTCTCTAAAAGGTCATGTGAAAAGAAGCACTCGAGTCTATCAACCACACATCTTCTGATGCATGGGTTGAAAAGGCTAATACAAATTAATCTACATCATCTTGAGAGGAGTTATCATAGTCAAAACATGAGAAATGCTTCTTTCATTTCTTCTTCTTCTCTTGCCCTCTTTTTCTAAAATGACCAGATTTATCATAGTTCCAAGATTTTTCCTTGGACTTGCCAAGAGATGTAGATCTCCTTAGAGATTTTGATTTTGACTTCTTGTCCTTATTCTTTCCTTTCTCCTTTGATCTTCCATGAACAACAAGGGCCTCCTTAGCCATCGTGAAATAATTTATTTGTATCTCTTTAGAAAATAGCATAGCAACCACTTCATCCATCTTGAAATTGGTGGTAGTACTTCCAATGGCCATTACCAGATGATCCCACGAGTCTAGAAAAGAACACAACAAATGTTGTAAAATATTCCTCAAGTTACTAGCTTGATATTCTATTTGCAGTGTTGTGTGTTTATTCCTTCATTAGCTTGACTTTTCATTTTCGATGGGATCTTATTCATATTCTCCTCGATGGACTGATAACACTTCTTATTTTGGCATTATGTATTTTTTCATTGGGATTTGTTCACTTAGGGGGAGCTTCTAAAATTTCCCCTCGACAGCCCAATACAAAGCATTGGCTCTTCATCGATGTGACCTAGTGTTGTCGATGAGACTCTGTCTTGAGTCTCCTCAATGGTCGGATGGAGATATGAGCTTTGTGTGAAGGAATCCTATTAGAAGGACTAAAGAACATCGTAGGGACCTTGGTTTAAGTCTCATCAATAGGCCGATGGACTATTGTGTGCACCACTCACCAACCCGTGGTGTCCTTGGTTGGATCCAGGTAGTTCCTTATGGGGAAGTGCAATTTGGTGTAAGAGGTAATGACATGGTAGTGGGGACTACATGGAGCATTATGATCTTCATCGAAGTGACATCCTTGAGTTGGTGGGAGACAATATATTTTCCCATCAATATGATGATATATATTGGACTATGTAACTTGCTAGCCCATGGGTGCCTTGGTGGGACCTAGCGGGTGCTTAGTAGGAGAGCACAGATAGGATGATGTTGACAGAGGATGTTTGACTGGGTGATTTGGAAAATAATATGGATATCTATGTGACTTTGGGAGTTCAGGCAGAGCTTGCATGAAGTCCCATCGACAATTCGACATGTTTGGATAGTTAGATAGTTTGTGTATAGTTGCATATGGGATTCGAATCGAATCAACTCCTTGGATAAATGGAAAACATAGAATGAATATGAATACACATTGGAATGTTCTAAAAAAAGGTTGGAAGTACTATATAGTACAATTAGAGAGCGAGGTTGATCAAGGAAATGTAATGCTACTATAGTTGATATTGTGAATTAACATCTGGAAGCACAAGTCCGTAACTTTGTATGTAAACATCATTTACTGTAATACAAATTGACTTTTCTTGGTGTGTGGGTTTTTCTCTTGTAAGGGTTTTCCCACGTAAATCTAGTGTTGATTTTGTGTGTTGTTTAAATTTTCTACTCTATTATTCTATTTAATGTCCATCTTTAATGAATTGTAATTGAAAATTAAATGTACTTTCTACATTTCTCTTCTAAGAATCACATTAGGAAGGTGGTTCCACATTAAGCTTTCCTTAAAAGTGGTATTAGAGCCTATCCATGTGTTATCCTTATGGTTAGGATGGGTTTTTTGTGCTAATTTTTTATAGTGGGAGTCTTGCAGAGAAAACTAGTTTTCTTGATTGCAGATTTGAGATGGAAAGCACATCAAGAAGAGTAGAAATTTAAAAGTTAAATGGTGGAAATTTTGAGTTGTGGAAAATAAAAATGGAATATTTTCTTGTGGATAGAGATATTTGGATTGATGTTTTGGGATCAAAACCATTAGGAATGAAGTAAGAAGATTGGGACCTCACAGATAGAAAATCCAAAGGTTTGATAAGACTCTGTTCTCCTGAACACCCATGAGGAGAAGAATGCAATTTCCTTGTAGAAGTAACTTGGTGACATTTATTAGTGGAAGTCCCTGGTGAATAAGTTATTCCCAAGGAAGAAGTATATTCCTTGAAGATGGAGGAAGGAGAATCTGTTGTAGAACATCTGAATTCATTTAACATGATTGTTGCTTAGTTAGCTTATATAGGTGTAAAGATTGATGACGAGGATCTCTATATGCTTCTATTGTGTTATTTTCTTGAAAAATGGGATTAGTTAGTAATGGCTATTGGGAGTACAACAACCACTTTCAAGATGGAAGATGTGGTTGCTTCGCTACTATCATAAGAAATGCGAAGGAAATCTTCTGAGATTTCCAAGGAGGCCCTTGTTGTTTGAGGTAGATCAAAGGAGAGAGGCAAGAAGAAAGACACGAAGTCTAAATTCAAGTTAGAGGGGAGATCAAAGTCTCCTAGTAAAAATTCCAAGGTGAAATGTTGGAATTGTGGGTAGACTAGACATATTCAGAAAGATTGTAAAGAGGAGAAAAATAAGAAAAGGAAGAACAAATCTTTTGATAATGATTCTTCTCACAGTGATGTAGATTCCTTCATGGCAGCCTTGGCAATTTAGGCATAAAATGATGTTTGGCTGATTGATTCAAGTGCATCTTTTCACATGACATCTCACAAAGATTGGTTCACAAAGTATGAAAAGTATGATGGTGGAAAGGTGTATCTTGCAAGTGATTCATACCTTGAAATTTTTGGTCATGGAAGATTTAGAATTCAATTTCCTAATGGAAGAATTAAAGGAATTAATGATGTAATGCACATACCAGGTTTGGCTCATAATCTACTTTCTATAAGTAAGCTAAATGATGTTGGCATGCAAGTTTCTTTCTCGAATGGTGGTTGTAAAATGACTAGAGGATATATGGTGTTGGCCAAGGGTGCATGCATTGGCACTTTGTAGAAGTTGGATGCACATGTTGTTTAATGTTACAGTGTCTCTACAAATTCAAGAAAAGCTACTCATGTAGGGAAGGAGAACGTTGTTCCTCTAGGTGAAAATTCCTTGGAGGTGAAACTCCCAATAGAAAATACAATTTTGTGGCATCAAAGGCTCGACGACATTGGTGAAAAAGGCTTAAAATCCTTGAAAAATAAAAGCCTGGTTGAAGGGCTTGATGATTTTAACCTTGAATTTGAATTATGTGAACATTGCATTTATGGAAAGCAACACTATGTTTCTTTCTACTCTACTCCTCATAAATCTTTTGGGATACTGGATTATGTTCACTCTCATGTATTTGGTCCAGTGAATGTTCCTTTGTTATTGAAATAAAAATATTGTGTTTCATTTATAGATGATTATTTGAGGACATTTGTGTATTTCCTAAGAAGTAAAACTAAAGTTTCCAGTCAATTTAAGGAATTTAAAACCTTGGTGGAAAATCAGACTGGAAAAAAAATGCTTGAGGATGGATAATGGTGGTGAATTTTGTTATGTTTATTTTGAAAGGTATTGCAAAGACCATGGAATTAAAAGGCATAAAACTACACCTTACACTCCACAATAGAATGGAGTTGTTGAAAGGTTGAATAGAACGTTGATGGAAAGGGTGAGAAGTATGTTGAGTGGTGCTGGTCTGGAACAAAAAATTTGGGCCGAGGTTGTGGCTACAACATGTTATGTGGTAAATAGATCTCCCACTTCAACGCTCATGGACAAGACACCTTTGGAAGCATGGTCTGGTAAGAATCCGTCTTTGAGACATCTTTGTGTCTTTGGATGTGAGGCATATGCATATGTGCCTAGTGAAAAAAGGTCTAAGTTGGAGAACAAGGTTGTTAAATGTATATTCATTGGCTATGGCATTGGTGTGAAAGGATTCAATATTTGGAATCCTATTATTGAGAAGGTATTGTATAGCAGAAGTGTAATCTTTTGTGAGTTGAAACATTCTATAGTGGATCTACAGTTAGAAATGAAAGAAGATAAGAAGAAGGATGTGGTTGAAATCCCTCTTACTCCATAGAAGGAAGACCTATGGATTCCTCATGTACCTAAAAGTGAGGAGAGCTCTAGTAGCTCTGAGAATTCTAAACAAGAAGATGAACTCAACCTTAGCTTGTGAGGAGGTCTACACATGAGAAGCGACAAGCCAACAAGTTTGGATATTTTATGTTGGATTCTAGTTGTACTTATGCTTTGATTACTAACACTGATGATCCTAGGATTGTTAGAGAGGCCATTGATATGTTTGATTTAGATTCTTGGTTGGAAGCCATGAATGAGGAAATGACATCATTGAAGAAAAATGAAACTTGGGATCTAGTGCCCTTGCCCGAAGGTCGAAAGCCTATTGGTTGTAAATGGGTATTTAAAAAGAAAATCAGTCTGGATGGTAGTGTTGAGCAACATAAATCAAAGTTGGTTGTGAAAGGGTATTCCCAAGTGGAAAGAATTGATTATAGAGAAATATTTTCTCCTGTAGCTAAGTTGGCATCTATCATATTTCTATTGTCACTTACAACAACATATGACTTAGAGATTGAGCAGATGGATGTGAAGACAAAATTTCTTCATGGAGATTTGGAAGAAGAAATTTGTGTCCCAGTTAAAGCACTTCATTGAAAAAGGTAAGGAAAATATAGTTTGCAGGTTGAAGAAATCTCTATATGGTTTAAAACAATTGCCTAGAATGTGGTACCAAAAGTTTGACACATGTGTGTTGTCATTGGGATTTGTGAGATCAAAATATGATCAATGTGTATATTTCAAAACTGAAAATGGTCAATTGCTTATTATTTTCATGTATGTGGATGATATATTATTCATAGGGAATAGTAAGGTTATGATTTCTTAATTAAAATATTAGTTGTCAACATAGTTTGAAATGAGAGATTTAGGTGAATATAGGTATATTATGGGGATGGAAATTAGAAGGGATAGGAGAGTTAGAAAAATTTGGCTCAGCTAGAGTAAGTCTATTAATGTTGTCCTTGAGAGATTTAGTATGACAGATTGCAAGCAGTTAGTTGCTCCAATGTTGCAGGGAATGAAACTCTCTGTTGAAGATTGTCCAAAATCTCCTACTGAGATGGATGACATGACTAGGGTTTCTTATGCAAGTGCAGTTGGAAGCTTAATGTATGTAATGGTTTGTACTAGGCCTAACATTTCCCAAGCAGTGGGAGCACTTAGTCGGTTTATGGCTAATCTAGGAAGGTCGCATTGGGATGCTGTGAAACGATTTTTTAGATATTTGAAGGGTACTTATTAGTATGCTTTATGTTATCATGGTAAATCAGTTGGGTCACAAAGATCTGTTAGCATTCATGTATATGTGGATTCTAATTGGGAAAGGGACATTAATAGTAGAAGATCCACTAGTGGATGCATTTTCACGTTATTTGATGGTGCAGTTAGTTGGATGAGAGAGCGGTAGGCTATAGTCACTTTATCTACTGTTGAGGCTAAGTACATGGTAACAACTCATTCCTGCAAGGAAGCCATTTGGCTCAGACATTTGTGTTTTGATATTGGGTTTAATGCATGGTAGATTACTATTTGTTGTGATAGTCAGAGTGTTATTTGTTTAGTGAAAAAACCCACTTTCCATGCCAGGATGAAGCATATTGATGTTTAGTATCATTTCATTCATGATATGGTAGATGATGGGAAGGTTAATCTGGAAAAGTGAATACTCTAGAAAATGTTGTTGATGCATTGACTAAGCTTGTGAGCGTAGATAAGTACAGATGGTGTGCCAATTCGATGGGCCTTGGGGCCTATGAAATTCAATAACTTTAATCATTGGAAGGAGCC
The DNA here is from genome assembly GCA_007258455.2 of Sequoia sempervirens. Taxonomy (NCBI): domain Eukaryota; kingdom Viridiplantae; phylum Streptophyta; class Pinopsida; order Cupressales; family Cupressaceae; genus Sequoia; species Sequoia sempervirens. Next base: position 115,079,384 of record VDFB02000363.1, on the reverse strand, counting down.
AATAAGTTCTCATCAAGTAGGAGCATGTTGGAAAATGCGCCTCAAATTACTAGCTTGATATTCTATTTGTAGTGTTGTGTGTTTATTCCTTCATCGGCCTAACTGTTCATTTTCGGTGGGATCTTATTCATAGTCTCCTCAATGGACCAATAACACTTCTTGTTTTGGCATTATGTATTCTGTTGGTGGGATTTGTTCACTTTGGGGGGAGCTTCTAAGTTGTCCCCTCAACAGCCCAATACAAATCATTGAATCTTCATCAGTGTGACCTAGTGTTGTCAACGGGACTCTATCTTGAGTCTCCTCGATGGTCTGTTGGAGTTGTAAGCTTTGTGTGAATGACTCCTATAAAAAGGAATAAAGAAAATTGTAGGGACCTTGGTTTAATTCTCATTGATGGGCTGATGGACTATTGTGTGTGCCACCCAACCCATGGTGTATGTCGTAGGACCCAAGAAATTCCTTGTGGGGAAGTGGAATTTGGTGTAAGTAGTAATAACATGGTAGTGGGGTCTTCATAGAGAATTATGATCTTCATTGAAGTGACATCCTTGTGTCAGTGGGAGATGATATATTGTCCCATCAATATGGCAATATATACTAGACTATGTAACTTGCTAGCCTGTGGGTGCCTTGTTGGGACCTGGTCAATGCTAAGAGGGAGAGTGTGGATTGGATGATGTCAGTAGAGGATGTTTGACTAGGTGATTTGGAAAACAATGTGGATATCGATGTGATTTTGGGAGTTCAGGGAGAGCTTGAATGAAGTCCCATCTACAGTTTGACATGTTTAGACAGTTAGATAGTTTGTGTAAAGTTGCATATGGGATTCGAATAGAACCAACTCCTTGGTTGAATGGAAAACATAGAATGAATGTGAATACACATTGGAACTTTCTGAAAAAAGGTTGGAAGTACTATACATTTGATTGGAGAACAAGGTTGATCAAGGAAATGTAATGTTGTTGAAGTTGATACTGTGAATTAACATCTAAAAGCACAAGTTTGTAACTCTGTATGTAAAAATCATTTACTATAATATAAAGTGACTTTGCTTGGCATGTGGGTTTTTCTCCCATAAGGGTTTTCCCACACAAATATGGTGTTCATTTGTGTGTTTAAATTTTCTACTTTTTTATTCTGTTTAATGTGAATCTTTAATGACTTGTAGTTGAAAATTAAATTTACTTTCTACATTTCTCTTCTAAGAATCAACATTAGGAAGGTGATTTTGCACTAAGCTTTCGTTACAAAAAAAGCATGCATCGATCTTGGTCTTCAATGTTATCTCCAATAGAACCTAGTTGAGCTATCAACATGTTGAATGCATTCAAGTGATTTTCTATGGATCCTCCATTTTCCATCTTTGGAAAATGCAATTTCTTTCTCAAGAATATTTTTTTTACTAGGGATTTAGCCTAATCAATGTCTCCAAGTTTCTTCTATAAAGAAGAATCAATTTTCTCTTCATGAACATTCAAGAGAATGGAATCAGCCAAGTAGATTCTTATTAGACCCTTGGCTTTCTAATCCATCAGATCCCAATCTGTTTGGGTTATAGTACTAGTTGGTTTTGTGTTGGATATTGTAGCCCACATATCTTTTCCTACAAGCATATCCTCCATTTTTAACTTCCACAACTCAAAGTTTTTATTTTTAAACTTCTCCATTTTGATTATTTCATATTTTATTTCCATATTTTTCTTGCAACAAGATCATGAAACATTCTTTTGCAAAAATCCCACTGAAACAAAGATCAACTCAAAAAACCTACAAACCCAACAAAGGAATCAAGGCTAACCAGGCTCTAATACCAAGTGAAAGGAAGCCATGTGAGTGGAAGTATCTTCCTACACTAATATAAGTATAGGAGAGTTGAAAAAGTTTCCTTATATCACCTTATATAGCTACAGATATAGAAAGATGCACATTCAAAATTTAAACAACATAAAGGAAAATGCAAACCATAACATAGTGTTTATGTGGGAAATCCCTTTTGGTAAAAATCCACACTCCAAAATACATAGCTCAATTTGTATTATCAATAACACTAATAGTTATAATACAATCTCAAGAGAAATGCTCAGGATTCTCACTACGATAGAATTATGGAGCAATTTTAGTAGCATAATGATATCTCAACAATCTTCAACCTATCATATTGAAAATGCACCATGGTGTCAATTATTTATAGCCTTTCAACATGAAGAGAAAGTGAAAAACTTTCCATAACCAAAATACACACCTATGTGAACATGAGTTCATTATGACATGTTGTCATAATAAGAACTCATAACTAAGGAAATCTTCCATTTCTCAACCCTGTATCCTTGAAATTAGCCACCATTGTACATGCAATGAGCCTGCATGCATGCAAATTCCTTGCATGTGTAGGCGCCCTCATCACATGGATCCCACCTATCATAGTTAACTGGCAATCTGTTATACATGACTCTTCCACCATCATAATTAGTCATAAATTGACATAGCAAGTTGTCATAGCCCATTACATAGAAACTTATGACAAATTCCACCAAGTTAGGCACAAATCTAGGTCCTCCAAAGTGGACACCTACCTCCATAAATATATCCTAAAAATCTTACATGTCACCTTTAATGTAGGATTCCACATCACCGATGGGTCCCACAAAGTGACTACATATTTGGTAGGAAAATAAATATTATAGAATACATGAATACAACAAATGAAAAAAATTATACTCTAGAACTCTAAGTTTGAGACACCCTAATCCCAAAAATACCATGGTGAACATGTGATCACTAATTTTGTAGAAGTATTTATTTCCTTATGTGTGGGATAGAGAATGGAAAATGAAGGGTTTTGTACTTAGACTTATTCAAATTACACACTTCTCTCCATTTTTGTATCATGGAGACAAGTAGAAATATTTTTTGTCAATGCAACTTTGTACCATGGGTATTTTTAAGTCCATAATTTTTCATAATTTATATGGGAGACTCTAGAGAGGGACTCCTTCCTCTTCTATTCAATTTCCATACTAATACTAAACTATAAATAATCTAATAAATGCATAACAAAAGATATCCCTATCTCTTTCTTATCTTATACTCCTTCTAACCCTTATCTAGTAAATGTGAATTAGACATATACACCAATTTTTCTCTTGATTTTTCTCCTCACTACATCAACAAAATCGAAAGGAACTTTTTTTCGCCTTAGTGGTTACCTTCTTCAACTAATTTTCTACTTACTTCTCAATGTATATGTAGACACTAAAATAACTTCTCTTATTATTGTATTATTTATTCACATTATCATCCACTATTAATTATTTATTATCATTAATTATCCACTATCACATTATCAAATTAGTAACTTCCTCATTGATTTTTCATTTAATGAATTAATAAATTTATTATTATCTTCTCACAAATTCAAAATATAAGTTTTCCTTTTTAATTGTAACTAACTAATTTATCTTTCAAAGTAACTCCACAATTGATGGAGTTAAGTCTCCATCATTGATCAAATATACATTGTTTGTCTAATCTTGTAAAACCCTATAAGTTCATCATTATAATCAATAATATTCTTGAAAAATTAGTCCATCATTTTCATTACTCAAAAATCATTAATTTTATGTTTTAGAGTTGGGCATTCACAATATTCAATTCTTGAGAAAATTGCCTCAATACACTCAATCTAAGGTGTTAATTTAAGTATATTATGTAACTAGACTAGTACTATAATTGTGGTATATTATGTAATTACTTATTATATATAATACAATATCGACTTTGACCTTTTTCTTAAAAAAGGTGTAAATTTAAGTTTGAAAATAGGACTTTAAATTTATAATTTCAATACTAATTTTATGTTTTAAAATTTTATTGCATACAATCTGTATACCTAAATATGAAATCCATAGACCTTATTCTCTTGCATCATTCTAAATATTCACAAGTATTTTTTTTCCCCTTGGTGCACACATAGTCTCTCATGCACTTAAGAACCCAACCTTCCAAAGGCACTATAAAACTCTTAGATTTTGAGGTGATAAAAATGACCATTTAAGCCTAAAAGTGTATGAATGTATAAATAATTCATTTCCCTTCAAATACAACCTATATTTATTGTTACACTTAGAATAAACATCTATCATATGTAAGTAGGAACTACTAAAAATTATATCATGGGTTTATAATGGCACAATATAAAATAAAACTTTATCCTTATACTCTAAAATTAGGTTAAATACCAAGTTTAAATAATTAAATAGTATTGAAGATATCATATTGGGTTGATAATATGATTCAAATAGATAATTCATCTTCTTATATTTTATGAGGACTCTTTCTTGACACAATTGGATAAGATCCTCTTCATCATGATGGATTTCATGTGCCTTCAAAAATCCCTTATTGAGTGTACAACAATAAATGTTCCTTTCTTCATCCAAGGATTCTAAGTCTCTATGAATTTCTTTGCCCTTATCCATGATGAAAACAATGCTATATTTTTTCTTCCTCCTCTAAGAAGGCATTAAGTTAGGATGTAGCTACTAACATTTCTCCTCCAAGTGACTATCATTCACATTGAGAGCAATAGAAATTTCTCTTGGAATTTTAGTTATGATTTGACATGGAATTATAACTATTCTTGTCTTTTTCCTCTAATTTCTTCTTACCACCTTGTTGTTATCCACAACCTTTTCTATAATTATAAGAGGCCACCCACTTTTTATGTAACTCTATGTAATGTCCTTATACACATGACTCATAGATATTCTTAGGTTTGGTCATAAGAACTATACTTTGTAGATGGTCTACTAAACTCCAACATAGTCAATTAAAAAATCACACTACACTATGTCCTTCCCAAGTTGAACCACTCATTTCTAGAACTTGATAGTATAATATTGCATACCTTTCTTTTGCTCTTGCTTCAAATGATGCCATTACATCACCTAATTTTATTCATGGAAAACCAAGTAGAATTTATTTTGAAGAAACTCCCTAAAATCTTCTCACTTGGACATTGGTGCTACTTTTTGAATCTCAAAGAGTAAGCATAACTCTCATACCATGTGATCATGCATAGAAAAATTCAACCATGTAAATGAAATATATTGATTCAGATTTATCTTGTGAAATATAAAATATACCTTCATTTGTGAGAGCCTTTGATCATCTTCCCTTCACATTTTCACCACTATAGAGATAAATTATTTTTTCTCTTCAACTTTAAATAATATTCTATGTGATGACTCTTCTTGTACATGTTTCTCTTCTTTGTCTCCTCTTATTTTAAATGATCTTTTAGAATCATGCTCTCAAACCTATCAATATTCCCTTCAACATGGTTGATCCTTGAAACATCTACTTCCAACCTCATAAAATGTGCCTTTCTATCACCCTCTAACATATTCATTTCCATACTCTTCTTAACCAACTTCTTGACTCAATTTTAGGTTAAAACAATAAAATTCATTTTCCACTTGACTTCATAGATGAAATAAAGTTGCACAAATAAAATTATATTTGCCAATGGAAATTACTAATTTTATACCACTTGATCCATAAATAGGGTGGTTATGCCACACTCTACTCATTTAGAAATGAATTTAATTTATTTTCAATACCTAAAATGAAGGAAAACTACCAATCAATCTCATTCAAAATGGATGCACTAACACATTCATTATGTATTATTGACTTGAATGGAGAAATTAGACATTAAAAATATAAAAAAAAAATAAAAAAAATGTGTAAATATAGAAAAATGTATTTAATCTAGAGAAAACTCACTCTAGATCAAAAACTCCAATCTAGGAAAAAAATACTTTCTATTCCACTATATAGAAATGAGGTATAAAACTTATGATCAAAATGGTCTTAAAATGATCCAAATGTAATAACAAAGCTCACAAATATGTTAATGAACACTTCCCTACTGTATTAGACTTGTATACATATCCTATTGTAAGGTAAAATACCTATATACACCTTCTATTATCCTATGATTTTCTGAATTAGATATTCAATATAGAAAATACAACCACATTACTAATGTTCCCTAAATTAGTGTTACACCATGTTGTTTATTTACCAAATATTATTACCTTTATGAGTAAATATGTTTTTAATACATGATTATGTCTTGATGAATTTCAATGGATGAATGGAATGTATGAATATGCATTATGATGAAATTACTTTTTAAAGCTTTAATGATGCTTATGTTATATAATGAATGTGATTTATATGTTATAAGTTAACTACAAACATGTTGCTCTAAGTTGGATACAAGAAAGTTTTGAACCCTCCAGTGGGGGGAGGGAGAGTATTACCTAGGAGAGGAGGTTGGTATGAGAACCATTAGTATATCTATATGAGTAGACACACACACTCACTTGCATAGGTTAGAGGAACCTTGTCAAGTCAACCTGAGTTTTGTATTGGTAAGTGTTAAACCTAAGTTGATAGCTTTTTGTTTGATCTAGGAAAGTTAGGTTTGGTTGTCTTTAATCCTCCTTGATCGTTTAGTCAATTTGAGTTAGAGTATTAAAACTCTTGTGATTAGCTTATGTTATATATTTTGTATCTAAATATATGTATGGATACGTATATATAGAATATATATATGTGTGTGTATGTGTGTGGTGGCACATATATATGTATGTGTGTAGGTATGAGCATACGTAGATAGTAATATCTATGTATAGCCATATGTAGATACATAACACATATGTGAACATTCACATGGATATATATATATACTGTATATATAAATATTAATATATATAATTAAGTAACCATTATATATATTAATATATGTATATTAAAGTGATTGTTATATACATATATTATTGTTATAGAAATATACATGTGGTAGCCATAATAATGGAAAATATGTCATACAAATATGGAAGTAAATGGTAGTTTATAAAGGTAGCTTTATATGGCTAATGAATCACCAACTTAGATGCCTCGTACAAAATTTTTAGAAACATCATTGAAGCTGAGTTTATTGCTCAATTTATAGCTATTAAAATAGTCATGCAGGGTGGTGTTTGACTGAGTAAAACACATGAGTATTGGTTATCATTTCAGCCCATGACTTGGGTGATAGAATGGGAGATGGAGTTTTCTTTTGATTGGGACTCAATGTGAGAGTTAGTAGACTATTTCTATAACAATAAAACCATTAACAAATATAGATGTTGTGCCCAACCAGGCCATGACATAAAGAGCATGAAGTCAATTTTATTTTGAAGTATTATTAACTAAACTTGCATTGTGTCAATATTGCAAGGTTTGATTGAGTGGTGGCAGTATGGGAGTTCTTTGAGCATTCTCTTAGCAATAGATTTTTATCCATTTTCATTATAAAAGGAGAGTAGTTGCTCATCATTTGGGTTGTTCATTAGTACATTCATTTTGATATTCTAAGAAAAATATTATTCAAGAGATTAGTGAGGAAACCATAGAGTATTCATTATTTTGGTAGGAGATAGTAGTTTTGAGAGCAAGAGTAATTAGAAATATGTATTCCAATTTGTCATAAGAGTGAGGAAAAGTTGTTATATTTGGTTGTGCATTTCTTGGTAGTTGTAGTTATCATTTTAAAAGCAAGGGAGAGAAGCAAAAGTAGAGTGGAGAGATGAGAATTAAGGAGGCAACAGTTGTAGGATGAGCCATTGAGCAGATTTGAAGCAAGGAATAGCAAGAATTCAAATTGATCTATTTTAATCTAGTCATAATTAAAATATATCTTTCTCTTCCTTATTTTAATTATGAATCTAAGCTTTACTATTTTTAAAATTTTCTTATGCTATCATTGTGTGCAAATTATTGCTATTATAAAGTATGCTAGTGCAAGTACAAATATCTAGAATATCTATGCATAAAGCTAAATTAGAAATACAAGAGATAAGTTGGATTGGGGAATTAGAAGAGCATGATAAGTAGTTATCTTGAATTACATTGCTTGATTAACATAACAAAGGAAGTTAAGTAGGGTAATATGATATTATCCCAATAATACAACATTTTATTTATATTGTTTGAATAAGTTTATAATGTTTCTCAACAAGAGGTTTTGAAATCATATTGGAAGTATTTTGGTCTCTATTGTCCATTGAATGATATTATCTTATATATATATTGTTGAATGAACAAGACAACTAAGAGGGGGGTGAATCAGTTGTATCTTATCAAAACACCAAAACCCTCATTAACATTCAGATCCATAAGAATTCATTAAACCCTTAATCTGTTATGATGAATTAGCATGGAAAACAAATAATAAAAAATTAAAAAACTCAACACCATCCATAAGACAACTCTAGATTTACGTGAAAAAACCCAAGAAGGGAAAAACCACGATGAGGATTAGCTTACAATATAAGTAATTACAAAATCAGTACAAAGATCACTACCAAAATAGGACATGCTATCTAGAAAGGATCACAACCAAAATAGGACACACTATCTAGAAAGGCTCACAAACAAGGCTCACTGATGAAGTACAAAAAGAAGATAGAGAAGAAATGTTAAACAAAGAACACAATCTCAACGCAACAAAAGATCCACCACAATAGATCCAAAACCTTTACAGTTTGATTGAATGATTGTAGACACCTTCTACTAACTACATCTAGTAATCCAACACTTAAGATTTCATATTTCTCTACTCAATTTTGCATCACTCTCATCATATACTTCGCTCACACATCTATCTTTCACCTATCTTAACCTCCTTCATCAATTAAACTAATACTTATACCATCCTCAACCTTGAAACCCTTTCCAAGGTTGTAAATGCACCTCAAATGTGCAAATTCAAATTAGGTTGGCACCAAAACATTCTTGCTGTGGATAGGAATGAAGGAAAACATGGACTAGAAAAATCCTTAGCTACAACCCAAATCTACCCTAACATGCCTCAACATGCTTCCACAAACTTCAAATATTCTTTGCATGTAGTGTAAACACCAGGTCGATCGTTACCCATGCAAACACCATTAATCAATTAAGTGCACACTTCATCAATATCAAGAAAAATTCCAAACCACACACCACGCTTCAACACAATCTAGAATATTCCTACCAAATCCTGAAATCCATCAAACTCCTTCGCAAAAACTTCCACTTGAAGAATGTATAAGCCCAGTACATCCAAACAATAGTGTAAAACATTGTAACTCATAAGACCATCTTCTAGAACAAAAAACCATGAATCCTCTTGACACAAACAAGAGACCAACACCATAAACATACCTTCATAATCACAAGACCTAAAGCACAACTATGGAGAAATATGGAGCCAAAATATTTCTCCCAAACACCTCTATAATACACAATCCACACATTGGTGAACACAACTTTTGCTGTACAATGATCTAGCATACCATCTCTTGAATATAGCATCTCTGAACATCTCTCACCAACATATCTAAACTGTATAGGCATAGCATCAACATAGAAGAAACATGGAGCACATCTCAGAGCACATTTTGAACCACTGAACACACCTTCATCACATTGTTTTCTCTTTTCGTAACTTTTCTCAAAATCACTTGGAAACCAAGTACCAGAGACACCATCTCAGCATTTCACATTATAAAGATAGCTCCATGTACTCACAACACTTCCTTAATATCTTAACTATACTTCCATACCTAGACAATTTAATTAATGCCTCTTGTATCAACCAACTAACACCAATGACAACACAAGCTTGTTGACATCAATGACAACACCAATCTTCTCATACTTGCAACTATCTCCCCCTTTGTCATTTATGGAAACATAAGATGTGAAAAAACATCAAAGAAAACTCTCCTTTCTTTTTTATTGATTAGACAACTTACACAATATTTGTCTCTCAACATAGTTCTCTCTCCCTTTGATTATAATGATTAGACAACATACATAGCTTTCTTCCCTTGATACCTTGCACTTTTTTAACATGCTTCTCTCTCCCCCTTTGAAATAAATGGCAAAGGATTATTTTTTTGCATTTTTCTCCTCCTTTGAAATTGCACAACTTACTTTCAACTGATCTAAATAAACCCCCTTAGGAGCACACACCAACCTGTACGAAATCAACAACCTCTACATAATGACAAAACTCACTCCATACTGCAACAATGTCACTACCTAATCCCCCTAAGAGGTAACCACCAACATCAGTCTGAAATAAAGGATAGATCATGAGATCCATTGGACTGATGCATCTCCTTATGCATCTAGTTCAAAGGAGGGGCAATGACCCCCAACTTCTCCTAGAGATACTCAAAATTATCCTTAGGAAGAGCCTTAGTGAATATGTCTACAATTTGATCCTTTGTAGGTACATGTTCAAGCTTTACTTCATTCTCCACCACCTTCTCTCGAAGAAAGTGATATTTTATTGAAATATGTTTTTCCTTGAATGCATCATTGGGTTCCTTGAAATGTTTATTGCACTTGTATTATCACAAAAGATAGAAATAGGCTCATCATACACCACTCTGATGTCCTTCAATGTTTGTCTCATCCACAACACTTGCATGTAGCAAGATGTTATTGCAATATACTCAACCTATGCAGTAGATAAAGAAACTTAATATTTTCTCTTACTTAGCCATGACACCAATCTACATCCAAGAAAGAATGCACCACCACTTGTACTTTTTTTGTCATCCACACAACCATCCCAATCTGCATTTGTATAAGCACTCAATGTGAAATTAGTATCTTTTGGATACCATAATCCATGATCCAAAGTGCCATTTAGGTATCTAAATATCCACTTCACTGCTGCAACATTTGACTCTCTAGGATCTTCTTTAAATCTAGCCACAAGAAAAATTGTATGCATGATATATGGTCTAGTAGTAGTTAGATATATCAATCCACCAATCATAGATTTATACTTGCTCTAATCAATCTTAGGGGATTCATCATTCTTGCTCATTTTGCAACTAGTAACCATAAGAGTACATACCAGTTTGGAGTCTTCCATTCCAAACTTTTTCAAAATTTCTTTGACATACTTTGACTATGAAATGAATATGCCTTTATTTTTTTGTTTGATTTGTAGCCCAAGAAAGAAATTCATCTCCCCAAACATAGACATATCAAACTCCTTATGCATCTCTTCTGCAAACTTCTTACACACAACTCCATTGCCTCCAAATATCATGTCATCAACATACACAACTACAATCAAGATTTTATCTTTCTCCACCTTAAAGTAAATGTTACTATATATGGTGCCTTTATTGAATCCTTGTTGTATCAAATACTTATCCAACCTTTCATACCAAGCTCTACAAGCTTGCTTCAATCCATACAATACCTTCTTCAATTTAAAAACCATATTAGGTTTATTTGAAAACTAAAATCATTTTGGTTGTTCCATGTATACTTCCTCTTCCAAATCTCCATTCAAGAAAGCATACTTCACAACCATCTATAAACTTTGAAATCCTTATGTGCTACAAAAGCCAAAAACATCCTGATTTCCTCCATTCTAGCCACTAAAGTAAATGTCTCTTCAAATTTTATTCCTTCAACTTGTGCATAGCATTTACAAACAAGTCTTACCTTATTTCTAACCACTTCTCCATTATCATTCAATTTTTTTTTGAACACCTACTTAGATCCAATTATGTTTTTGTTTGTAGGTCTTGGGACAAGTTCCCAAGTTTGATTCTTCTCAATCTGCATAAGTTCTTCTTCCATAGCTTTTATCCAATGTTCATCTAAGATGCCTTAATCACTGTCTTAGGTTCAACTTTAGAAAGTAAACACATATTTACCTCTACTTTAGCAACTCTTCTTCTAGTTAACACACCTTTTTCTGTTTGTCTCCAATGATCTATTCTTCAAAATTATTTCTCTTCACATACTTACGGGTTCTAGGGGTCTTTTCTAGAGCTTCTTCATCTTTATCCTATGCCTCATGTTCCTTATCTTTTTCTTCTTCTCTGCAGGTAGGTTCATCTAATTCATATGCATTTATCAGCACTAAATTCTATAGATCTTCATCCACATTGACACTTGCACTCTCAACAATATTTATCAATATTTTAATGTAACATTTGTAAGCTTTGCATTTAGAATAATATCCAAGGAAGATACCTTCATCAGACCTTGCATCAAAATTTCCTAAGTTTTCTTTATCTCTTTTGATATAGCATTTTCTTCCAAACACACTGAAGTAATTGAAAATAGGGATCCTCTCTTACCATAACTCATAGGGAGTCTTTGTGTTGTTTTCCTTTGCTTGAAATTTTTTAAGTATGTAAACAAAAGTATGAATTGCTTCTCTCCAGTAGACTTCTAGTAGGTTAGCTTCTTTCATCATAGTCCTTGCAGATTCTTGAAAAGTCATATTTTTCCTTTCAACAACTCCATTTTGTTGAGGAATTCTATGAGCATACAAGTGCCTCTTTATGCCATGATTCTCAAAAAACATGTTAAATTCATTAATTGGAGGTGAATTCTCCAACTCTATCAGACCTCAAAATTTTTATTTTCAAATCCATTTCATTCTCAACCATAAATTTAAATGCTTTGAATCTATCTAGGGCTTTATATTTTTCTCTAAGAAAAGTAACCCATGTCATTCTAGAATAGTTATCAATAAAAAGAATGAAATACATATCACCTTGTAGACTTCTCACTATTGTAGGACCACAAAGTTTTATATCCACCAATACCAACAATTTGATAAAAAGATTGTTCTTTACCCTTGAAATTTCTTGTTTTCTTTCCAATCTAACACTCCTTGAAAATAACATTGACAGGCTTTGTAATCCTTGGAAAATATCTCACTGCTTGAATTGAACTAATTCTAACCAAGTTATCCAAATTGATGTGACACATTCTTATGTTCCATAACCATCTTTAATTAATCTAAGTCATAAAATAATAACCATCAACACCCTCGAGCTTATAAAAATTTCCATCTATCCTTTTTCCAACAACAATCACAGTTTTAGACCCTTTTCTAATCTCACATCCATCATCCTAAAACATAATATTATATCCTTTGCTAAACATATGTCCAACACTTAAAATATTATGGCTTAAACTCTTGATATAGTAAACATCATCAATATTATGCTTTCCGTCAAAACTAATTGATCCTATTCAACAAATCTTAGCACCTAAATCATCTCCAAATTTAACAAGTCCTCCATCATATTTTTCAAGTTTGAAAAAATTACTCTTGTCTCTGGTCATATGATTTGAGCAGCCACTATCAATGATCCAATAGTTATTATCCGGTCTAATATGAAAAGTAGATACTAAAGTACCTTCAACCTTAACCTTTGTCTCCAGGAAACTTTCCTTCACACATCTTTCAGATTTAACAAAAATAGATTCATCTTTTAAAGCCAAGAACAAGAATTCATTATCATCATAGTCTCCATAATCAGATTCATCATAAAAAATACCAGCATCTTCTCTCACATAATAGCTTTTCTTGATCATCTTACCTTTGTTTTCCTTATTATTATTGTTAAAACTTTTGTTTGGACATCTTGAAGCATAGTGACCTATTTTTCAACAATTGAAACATTTGAAAGGTAATTTACCTTTGTACTTACTAGTTCCCTTTTGCATCCTTACAAATTTAGCTTCCACATCATCAAGATCATCTCCATTTAAATCTTCAATATTTTCTAATTTTTGAGCCTTGAAAGAAGTCTCCACTTTTGCACCATTATTCAAACCAATTTTTCTCATTTCAAATGTGGTTAATGTGCCAAACAACTAATCTCTAGTGTAAGTATTGAAATTTGCAAATTTTTCAATAGCAGAAACTTTTTGACCATAAGAATCAAGAAGAGTTCTGAGAATTTTCTTTACCACTTTAGGTTCTTTGAATTTTTCACCAAGACCTCTCATTGGACTAACAAGTTCATCAACCCTTTTTATGTAACTTGTAACTATTTCATATTCAGACATTCATAAGTTCTAAAATTATGTCTTTAGATTCTACATCTTTTCTTGTTTAACCTTATCATCTCCTTCATACATACTTTCTAGCTTATCCCAAATTTCTTTAGAATTTTTTAGATCCATAATTTTCACTAATTTAGAATTTGCAAGTCTACTCAAAAGAACAAACCTTGCCTTACCATTGGTTTCATAGGACTTGATCTCATCACTTGTGCTTGGTACATTTTGAGGTATAGTGTAACTAGTCTTCACTAACTACAAAACATCATCTCCAAGGTAAACCAGATAGCCTTCAATCTTCACTTTCCAGAATGCATAGTATGTGCCATCAAACATAGGGATTTCCTTCTTGTTCGCCATTCCAGATCTACCTCAAGTTATTTAAGCTTTTCTCCAAGGAACCTTGCTTTGATACCAATTGTTGAATGAACAAGACAACTCAGAGGGGGGTGAATTAGTTGTATCTTATCAAAACACCAAAACCCTCATTAACATTCAGATCCACAAGCATTCATTAAAACCTTAATCTATTATGATGAATTAGCATGAAAAGAAAATAATAAAAACTTAAACAACTCAACACCATGCACAAGACAACACTATATTTATGTGGAAAACCTAAGAAGGGAAAAACCATGGTGAGGATTAGCTCACAATATAAGTAATTGAAAAACTAGTACAAAGGATCACTGCTAGAGTACAAAAAGAAGATAGAGAAGAAATATTACATATAGAACATGATCTCAATGCAACAAAAGATCCACCAGAATAGTTCCAACACCTTCACAATCTGTTTGAATGATTGTAGACACCTTCTTCTCACTACATCTAGTATTGTAACACTTGATAGTTTTCACTACTCTACTCAATTTCGCATCAATCACATCATATACTTTGTAGACACATCTATCTTTCATCTATCTTAACCTCCATCAAATCAACTTATACTTATATTGTCCTCAACCTTGAAACCCTTTCCAAGGTTTCCAATGCACCTTAAATGTGCAAATTCAAATTAGTTCATTTCCAAAAAATTCTCGCGATGGATAGGAATGAAGGCAGACCACACAAATTTGTCCTAACACACCTCAACTTGCTTCCACAAACTTTGAAGATTCTTCACATGTAGTGTAAACACGGGGTCGATTGTTACCCATGCAAACACCATTAATCAATTAAGTGCACACTTGATCAATCTCAAGACAACTTGCAAACCACACACCATGCTTCAACAAAATCTAGAATATTCCTCCAACATCTTGAAATCTATCAAACTCCTTCACAACAACTTTCACCTGAAGAATGTATAAGCCCAATATATCTAGACAACATAGTCAAACACTATAACTTGGAAGACCATCTTCCAAAATGCCAAACCATGAATCCTCTTGACAAAAAAAAGAGACCAACACCACCAAAATACCTTCAGAATCACAAGACTTGAAGCACAACTACAGAGAATTGTGGAGCCAAAAAATTTCTCCCAGACAACTTTGTAATACATAGTTCACACACTGGTGAACATAAATTTTTTTTAATACTAATCCAACATACCATCTCTTGAATATAGAATCTCTAAACATCTCTCACCAGCATATTTGAACCACACATGCATAGCATCAACACAGAAGAAATGTGGAGCACATCCTGGAGCACATTCTAAACTATTGAACACACTTTCATCACATTATTTTCTCTTTTCTTCAACTTTTCTCAAGCACTTGGAAACCAAGTATGAGAGACATCATCTTAGCATTTCACATCATAAAGATAAATCCATGTACTCACAACACTTCCTCAATATCTTAAACCTTATTACCTATGTATGGCAGCTTAAGCCTTGAGAAGAGAACTTATGTTCTCAGAGGCTTATAACCCTTGAAAATAGGATGATAGGTTATTCCCTTGAGTTAGGTTAAACACTTGAATAAGAGGTAGTTTCTAGACCCAAAATTGCTACAAGTATGTGATAGGGTATTCAAGAGATTGATTCAAACCTATTTTTTTGATTAAATCGACATTTGTGTGTCATCACTTTTGAATGAAATCTTGTTTATGATAGTTATCCTTGGGGTCAAACCAAGAGAAGATTTAAACATAGGTCAATAGGGGATCCAAGTCAAGTAGGAGGTGGTTGAAATTACAACACCACTTCTTTAGAAAGTGGATTGATTATATATATCAAAACTTTGGCCAAAGTAGGTGTAAAAGTCACTGCTTACACTATGTTGATTCACTGTGTTCTGAGTTTACATAGCTAGTTAGTAGTGTCATGCATGGTTGGAGGTTATCCATAGTTGTATGATCATACTTGTTATGTAGGACACAATATTAAATAATCAAATAGGCATTACTAGAGTTCCATACCAAACTCCATCAAAGGGTATGACCACTTCAAATTAGGAAGGTGTGTGGGGGACCACTAAGTCTGTGGTTGGAGGAAAAACACCTAGGTGATTCTCTCCCTCTTGAAAACAGTAGTTGAGACTTGTGAAATAGAAGAAGTGTGATTCGTATGAGGATACCTTGACCTTGAACTCTTGTAAGTTATGAATTTGAGTATATGATCATTTATCTATTATAATATATATTTGAAAAGATGAGTTTCATTTACTTGGAAATATGTTATGTTTTTTCATTTATGCAATTTTATGTGGAATTATAAATGCAATTATGTTAATGAAAAAAATATTTCATTTATCTATTATAAAAACATGAATTATTCACTTTCCTAGGTTAAAACTTAGATGAAACTCTAGAGTAAACATTGGGTATGTTACATATGGTATCAAAGCTACCTAGTTTAGCACTAGGACCTATGAGCTCATTATGTTATCCTATTATCCAACATTATTTGTAGCTAATGTTTGGACTTCTTGTGCTAGGATGGTGCGACTCAATATGACTACCAGGAAATCAATGATTGGCAATGAGCACTACCTAAGGGCCAAGAAAGAATGAGAGGCCATAGTCAAAACCATAAAAGGAACCAATCATAGTGGATATATATGGATTGGAGATTATGAGACTCTTAGTAGTGCATTTTCATGCATTAAACTAGAGAATAAGATGTAGGAAGCAGCTAAGTCCATAGCTCCTATTTCTCCAGTTGAGTCTAACCAACTATCACAGTCAAGAGATGTGCCAATAGAATGGAGTGTAATTGTATATGATAGTGAATCATAGGGATATACTCACCTTGGCCATGATGAATGAGTCATATTATGTATAACCATGTATTAAAGGATGAATGAAATACTTATTATTATAATAAATGAAAGAATTGACAACACTTGTGTAAAAATTTCTCTCATCTACTTTGCTAAATGTGAATGAATGATTATTGAAATGTTTAGATGTTAAATGAACAATTAAATGAAATAATTATATATTATAAATGAAAAATCTAGGAGGAATAATATCTATAAGTATGGTACAAACAATAACTAACCTTGGAGGAATTCATGAAGTGGGTTAACCCTTAGGGAACTCTAAAGCCAAATTGGATCAAATTTTAAGTATGCTAAATGAAGGAAGAGAAAGGATTGGAAATATTGAGCAAGAGGTTAGGGGTAAAGGTAGACCTAAGTAGGATGCCTCTCAGGAAGGAGATGATGAGAACACCAACAACCATACTACCCTACATGAACATGGGGAAGATGAATCAAAACCAAGATCTAAAATGGGTAAAAGGAACCAGCTAGCCCAAGAACTTTCTAGAGACAAAAGAAAGGTTACTCCACCCAAGTTTGAATGAGTCATGAGTGGGGTTGTTTTTGAAGCATGGCTCATGGAATTGGAGAAGTACTTTTATTAGAAATTATTCTGAAGTAACTAAGGTTGTGTGGGGAGAATTTCAATTCTATGGTGAAGTATCCACTTGGTGGATGAATAAGAAGATGGAACTAGGTCTTAGCTCACTAATTCTAACTTGGGATGAGTTCATGGTGATATTTCATCAACTGTGGTTTCCCCAATTGTGCTTCAACCAAAATTTGATGGATTTCCAAAATTTGAGATAGCAAGATTCTACTATCAATAAATATTGGGAGAAATTTACTCACCTTCTTAAGTATGTACCTTAGTACTAGAAGGATGAGAGGCTTCGAATCTAGAAATTCATAATGGGGATCAATTCCAAAATCAAAGGAGAAGTGGATATACATGGTCTTACCACCATGGACCAAGTAAACGAGAAGGCCATAAAAAAAAGCAAAAGATGAGGTCTATTTCTACATATAGGGAAAATAGTCATAAGAAGTTTAATTGGTCATAGTCCACCCAAACATTTAAGAAGAAAGGTGACCATCAAGACTTCAATAAGAAAGAGGATAGAGGGTTCCAAAATAATCAAAACGAGGCTAGAGGTTACCATAGGGGCAACAACAACAATAAGTGAAGATAACTCTAGGAAATCTTTGGAAAAGTGAGGGCCTCTAGGGGGATGTTTCTTATGTGGTGGTGATTACTACACCAACCATTATCCCAAAAAGACATAGGGGATGTAGCCTTGTGAGAATCCTTTACCTTCCCAACAAGCGACATTCCAACAAATAATTTATGTGACGCTAGATAATGACTAAGAGGAGTACCAAATTACTCCAATTGAGACTTCAGGTACATTACTTGCCATACCAAGTTTAATTTTAATAGAAACTAGAACTACTGAATTTTTTATTCCTCCAAAAGTAGCAAGCAAATTATCTAAGAAAGTCAGTTATATGGAAAATCCTTGGTCTATAGAATATGCAAACCAAACAAGAGCAAAGGTAGAGGAGTATTTGTTTGAGGCAAGGGTTGAACTTCTAATATTCTCAATGGAATTAAATCTTTATGTAGACCCCTTAGGATCATATGATGTCATTCTAGGGTTAAATTGGTTATGGAGGCATAGGGCCAAGGTTGATTGTTATGCCAAAACCATAGAGTCTCTAGATGACCTCAAAAATAGGGTGTAATTGCAAGGTACACCTAGAGAAGTAAAGTTATGAAAAATCTCCATTGTACAATTGGAAAGAGCTAAGAAAAAGGGTTGTCAACTCTTTTGTGATTAAAATAGAGAAGATGGATGATTACAAAGAGTCCATATTTCAAGATGACTTGATGTACTATGAACCCCAGGATCTTCAAGAAGCCAAAGAAGGAGAAATAATGGAACAAGAGAGATTAGATATAGAGAAGTATCCAATTTTAAGGGACTTTGAGGTTTTTTCCTAGATGAATTACCTAGTTTACCTCCTAAAAGAGATTTTTACTTCTCTATTGATATAGTTCCAAGGTCAGAACCTATATCCAAGGATCCATATAGGATGACCACAACTAAGTTAATGGAGTTAAAGTCTCAACAGTAGGAATTATTGTTGAAGGGATTAATCAAACCTAGTGTATCACCCTAGAGAGTGCCAATGATCTTCATCAAGAAGAAGGATGGTGCACTGTGATTATGTATAGATTATCATATTCTTAATAAAGCAACAATAAAGAATAAGAACCTATTATAATGTATCGATGATCTCTTTGATCAAGTGTGTGGGATAGCAGTATTTTCAAAGATTGATTTATGATCGGGTTACCATCAACTAAGGCTCAAGGATGAAGACATCCAAAAAATAGCCTTTAGAGAAAGGTATGGAAATTATAAGTTCATAGTTATACACTTTTTACTAATGAATGCACTTGAAACATTCATGAACCTAATGAATAATGTGTTCAGAGATTGTTTGGACAAGTTTGTGTTAGTATTCTTAGACGAAATTCTCATATATTCTAAGAATGAGGAAGAACATCTCCATCAATTGTAGATTGTTCTCCAGCATCTGAGGAAGTATAAAATTTATGGAAAGCTTTCAAAGTGTACCTTATTGTAAGAGAAACATAATATTTGGGTCATGTAATCTTAGTGGAGGCAATTGTAGTTGATCCAAATAAGATCAAAGCTATACTAGAATGGCCAACTCTGAAGAATGTGCATAAAGTCCAAAGCTTTATAGGTTTGGATGGATACTACAGAAAGTTTGTAGCTAACTTTTTAAAGATGGTTTTTCTCATTACATCATTGCAACAAAAAGGGAAGAAGTTTTAGTGGTCAGAAATTGTCAAGCAGTATTTGACCAATTAAAGAATAAGTTAACAACTCTAGTACTTAAGGTACTAGATCCAGAAGGTGATTTTGTTGTCATTACCAATTCTTTGAGAGAAGGTATAGGAGGGGTACTAATTTAGGATCGGCATGTTATTATGTATGAATCTAGGAAATTGAATCCATATAAAAAAAATTATGCTTTGCATGATCTAGAGATAGCAGTAGTTGTTCATGCATTAGAAATTTGGAGATATTATTTGCTTGGGAAACCATTTGAGCTAAAGACTTGATAAGACTTTTTGAAAATATTTGTGGATTTTTGTCTAGGTTCCCTTCTTTTGAGCTTTTGGGTGAGTTGTGTGGGTTAAAGTTTACTAAAATAGTGTTTAGGGTTTGTCTTTGCTTGAAAAAAACCACAAAAAACCTAACTCCTTGGTAACTTTAATCTTATGGTATAATTATAATTCTATTGTGACTTGCCCCTTTTTTATATTTTGATGCAATTTATCCTTCACTTTTTAAAATATCTATAATTTTTCATATTCCAAGCCTTTGAAATATATTTGGTCGAGTCCCCTTCTAAAATTTTCCATCTTCATGAAATATTTAATCGGTGTCCTAAGTTTGAGTTATACATATGTGCTTTATATCTAAATATCATTTAACTATGTTACCTAGGCATGTCCTAGCTTTAAAAAAATAACTTATGCACATGTGCAAAATAATTCACTTAAGAAACTCTACCCCCGCTTAGCTTTGACCATGTGGCAAAGTTTCATTGCATCACATGCTCCCTTTGCAAGGTATTTGTTTCATTCCCTGCTATTCCCCTTTGTGTAATATGTGATGAAATTGTTTATTATACTCTACGGACATGTGTCATAATTCTATGCCATCACAATGTTTCTTTGTATCGCATTCCCTATTGTTGATTGCCTATTGCTAAGTGCCATGTGCATGGTCAGTCCTAATTGAAACATGTGGCTAGATCTTATCTCATTTCATGCTCCCTTTGCATCACATTTGTTAACTAAACAACCTATATACAAAATGTGATGTATGATGAGAATAAAGGAGGGAAGGAATGAATAATATACTTGAAGAATATTCCATACAAGTGTCCACCATTCATTGCATCATAGGTTTTCTTTTCATCATAGTTTTCCTTCCATCAAGTGTGAAGGAAAGCATGATATGCATTGAGTATTTTAGATTGTTGTACATTTCATCATCCTAGCTCATCACATAGTTTCAATGCATCACAAATTTGAATGGAAATATATGAAGAAATGAAATATATGAACAAAATTAGAAGGAAATGTATATACTAAAGGGAATATTTTGTGTCAGATAGTAGCTCATCACAACAATTCTTTACATCACATTTTCAAGTCACCGGGCCTAATGAAAAGTGTGATGTGCAATGGATACAAAATAAAGTTTTTGATAAGGTTCAAAAGATAAAAAGGTTACATGGAAATCTCTTAGCTCATTGCATAACTTCTTCACATCATGTTTTATGATTGAAATCTTTAAAGAAAAAAGTGATTGAATCATCAAAAAAGAGTTTCACCAAAATGAATCTATCAAGATGATGAACCTAAATTTGCTAGATGATTCATTCAATTATGAGAGGAAAAATTTATAAATAACAATAAAAAATTAAACCTAACTATTATGACAGCAAATCGGAAGGTTTTAAGATTCTAAAATGATGTGTACCTTGCTAAAAAAGTGTTGTTTCTGGCCTCACTGAGGACTCATTCTCCTAGTGGTGAATGGGTCCCTATTAGGGTTCTAAAAAAGTGTTTTTAAGGTTTTGTTCCTCAATGTCTGCAAATCCAAACTCTAGGTGTTCAACTCTTGAAATTTAGAAATAAATTTGGTAGCTTCATTTTTGTGATCTTACAATAAAGATGACAGCTTTGACAATCTTTAATCTCCACTTGATCTTCAATCTAAAGCCTACAATCACACATCAAAGGAGAAGAAAAATTGTTGATTGTTATGGAATAGAGGTTTTCCTTGGTCAAACGTCATTTAGGTAATTAAACCTTAAGATGAAACAATGCATAAAGGAATTATGAATGAACAACAATATGTAACAACTCACCAAACATTGTTGAAACCTTAGATTGCAAATCTAAAAATTGGCATGAAATGGCCTCAATGAGTGTAGATCTTGATCATGAACTTGACATAAGATAAAAGCTTTGAACACTTGAACTTGATCATCAATGCTACAACATCACATTCGCTCAACAACATGCATGACTTTGACATGATGATATGACCTTTGATTGCTGTAGTAAAACCTTGATAATCTTCCCTTGAATGCCTTTGAAATTCTCTTGGATGCTCTATAATGATCTTGTGAAAGTACTCTTGATTTCTTATGAAGATCTAGTATGCTCTTTTAAAAATTCTAGGTAAAACTATGTGAAATAACCTTATTTATACTTAACTTAATATTTAATCTTGAAATTCAAATAACACAAGCTGACATCAGATCTAGGATTCAAAATCATTAAAATCCTACCAAAAATATGTTCAAGAAGGGGTGTCCTAAGTTGAGGACCCATTTTCCATAGGGTGAATGGGTCCTAGCACACTTAACTAGGACCTTGCTTTGGGGATCAAATAATATGCCAAAAGAGGGTCCTAGGACCTAGGAGGGACCCATTCACCAGGTGGAAAATGGGTCCTAGGTCACTAGCCTAGGACTCAAACCTTGCCAAATTAAGTGTTGTGAAATTTTTTTAATGAGTGTTAGGATTTATCCCTCAAAATATGCAATTAATAAGGCTTGGATTTGGATTTAAGGGGCCAATTAATCTCAATTAATTAATTAAAGACCTAGATTACTGTGAAAGTGTAAAGAAACACTTTATAACACCCAAAATAAGGCACAATTAAGTCTATTTTATCATTAATTATTTATTCCAAAATTAAGTGTGAAAAAGGATTCCTTTACATTTTTCCCCCACTTTAGTGAGAGTTTGCCTCCATGACAAACTCACACTAAAGTAGACATTAAAGATACTCAATAATACACTATCAAATACCAAGAAAATAAAGGAAAATAAAGGATCAAGCTTCAACTGTTGCAACATGATGTGGAATGTGGTTGTTTTTTCTGAGAAAAAGGATCAAGCTTCAACAGTCTATCCAACATGATGTGGAACAGGTCTAGGTTTTTTTTCCAAAAACATTCACAAGTAGAACCCGATGTCTACTATGCAAATGACACATGTGTTCACTCTAGGGTATTGGAACCTCAGGTCATCTACTAGGTGAGTATCCTGAAAAAAGTGGCAAATGAGAGAATAATACTAGTCTCCCATACCATATCAAAGTTATCCTCTTGACAACTTTGATAAGGCACCACAATTCTAATTGCTTTTATGAATATTAGGTCTATAATTTTTTGTTCAAATGGATCTCGCTTCATGTAAGGTCTTCTTCTTAGGGAACATTGTGCCTAATGTCTCCAAGAGAGGATAAGTCAAGAATATTAGGTTGCCACTTATGGGATGCCTCGTTGGCATCATGCCACTAAGGGAAAGTTGTACGCTTAGAAATATCACACTCTTGGAGGACATTAGACCCAATGACACCATCAAGAAAAGGATGCATCACATGAAAAAGAAAATCACACCATGAAATATGAAAAAAATGTCAAAAGATGTCCTTGATGTCTGTCCCCACTTTTAAGTGGTTGCTAACACTATTGTTGTGAGCAACTACTTTAAAGTAGCCAATGTTTTATCCTAAGACATGAGAGCTTTCCTCGGAAAACCCTATGCCAAGTCATATGTTTCCAAAATAAAGCTATGTCATGAAAAAGGAGGGAGCAGTTGCCTCTAGAAATACATAAGGGATCTATGGATTCAGGGTTAGTATGCCTTTGATACAATTTTGTCATAGAGCTCAAAAATGTCATCATTTCCCAAATACTCATAGAACTGGAAGAATGACACATAGAGATTGAAAACAAAGAAAAGTACTTATGGGTCAATATAGAAGAGACCTAAATGTCTCGACACCTTGCTTCATCCCCAAAAGGAAAACACAAGGAAAAGGAAAAATAAAGGATATTATTTTGGGTCAACATGGAAGAGACCTAAATGTATCGATGCCTTGTGTCATCCCCAAAAAGAAAGAACAAGTTAAATGAAAAAGATAAAATGTTTATGACATAAAGAATAATGTAGATACATATAGAGGAATTCACAAAAAGTGAGAGAGATACATCAAATGAAAAATCATGAGGGATCACATTACACACATGCAATCACATAAAAGAACATGAAAAAGAAAACAAAGAAAAATACTAGTAAGGAACATGTGAGTCATCCTCTATCAGGTCGATCACATCTCAATCTCTGTCAGTATAAATGGAAGGAACACAACTAGCCAAAGGGAAAATAGCAAGTTTCAAACTAGGGGAAGCACCAAGTTCAACACTCTTTCTAGGAGATTTATCATTTAAGCTCATAGAAGAGGGAAAAAATGTATTCAATTTGTTATGCACTTGTTTATCAATCTTTTTAATGTCCATATCATCATCTAGATTAATCACATTAGGAGGTCAAATGATAATGTCTCTTGAAGGTTCTTGTTTATGTTGCGGTGAGGGTATAGAGTCACCATGCATTACTTTAGATAAGTTCAGATTTTGATTTTCTATGTTGCTCTTTTCTTCTTTATTTTGTAACATACGAGCAATAGCATGATGTGTATGCCTACGCTCTCTATCATTTTGATTTCGTTTCAATCTATTGTCAATTTGTGTTTGTGTAGGAGTGGGTTTGTCTATCATAGGTTTCTTCTCTCCCTTTAGGGGAGGAACGAAAGGTTCCATAGGATGTTGTTCAACCACTTTCTCTTTAGCTTTGTAAACTTGTTTGATTTTAGGAGGCATAATGGGATTTTTTTGGTTGTCTCATGGTCTCTTGTAGGAAATTGTAGGATGTTTTTTTATATGTTTCTTTTGGATGGTTGGAAGGACTTTTGGTTCAATCATTGTTTCGTCAAGGATAGGTGGCTCAATCACGGGTTGAGGCATATTTCTAAGGGATAATTCGGCTATATGCTTTTCCTTGAACTTATGATGGGATTTGAGAAAGAAGTCCTCACGAGGTCTAATAGGTTCAATAGGCTCATGCCAAAAGAAATCCAATGAAAAGTTCCCTCAGGAAGACATAGGATTAAACTCACTATGATGCACAGTAAAGATATCATTTCCAAAGGGAAACTTTAAACATTTATGCACAATTGAGGGGATGGGATTAATGGAGTGAAGCCATGGGTAGCCTAACTTCACATGAAATTGGTCTAATTGTGGGAGGATGGTGAATGAGATATTTAATGTTTTTGGTCCAACTTTGAAAGGGAGATCTATCGAGCCAATCATAGGACAAGAAAAACCATTATATGTCTTGATCCATGCTTTCGATTTGCCATATGTATCTTGATAGAGTTAATGGAAAAATAGGAATTCTGCAGTGATCACATTCTCTCCATAGACAAGATCAATTAATATCCCATTATTAGGCTTGTTATTGATTCTTCAATCTATGCAAGAGGACCATTAGACGCATGTTTAAGTATGTCTTTTTGTGAGAAAGCAATTATAAGAGGAATTTTAGTTAAGCCCATAAAAGGTCTAGCTTCAATGAATTTGATCGAGGCATGGATGTTATTAGTCTCTTGTTTGTTTAAGTTTGCATGAAGGAAGTAACTGAGGCTATTGAAAAATTATGTTTTGTTTCCAATTTTAAGCAATTTCCTTAGATTTTGTAAAATGGGAATCATACTAATGTCCATGCTTTCAGTAAGGATAAAGTCTTGTAAATTTTCTAGGTTTTCATATAATCTATTTATGTATTCTTGCGATAAATGAACATCATGCACATTGGTTGTAGGTATGGAAGTCATGGAAAATGAGGTATGCATATTATGATGCATAGGGGGTTGATTATCAACACTATTAGGAAGAGAGCTAGAAAACCCAAGATCCACGATGAATGGTATATTGTGGGATGACACAAGTCTCAAACTATGTCTAACAATAGTATTGCTAATAGGACACAAATTTGTAAAGATCATGAAAGATTTTATAAATTTAGCGTACAAACCCAAAATGGAAAGAGGGTAAAGTGCAATGCAATGACCTAGAATGAAATACAATTTTCAAACTCTAAACAAGGTGATTTTCTGATTACACTATGCAACCATCTAAAAATAAAATGTTGTAAATACAATTTTGAATTTTGATAATGCACTAAATGAAGAAAATTAAGCTAGATCTAATGAAATTAATGAAACAAAAATTTACCAAACTAAAACAGAGGTCTATTGGTAGAAAAAAAAAGCACAAAACATATAACTTCAATTTCTAGAATTTCAAATTTAGGTTTGATCAGGGACTCATTCTCACTAGGGTGAATGCATCCTAGATTAGGGTTTTGAAGTTGATTTTTATTGATTTTTAAGCTTTTTTTGATGATTTTTAGATTCAGGTCTACTACAGAGAGTTTTAGGGGTTCAAATTTCTGTAAATGCAATTTGAAAATGTGAAAAAATGATGAATTACAAGACCTAGTTTAATATGCAATTTTGTTTTAATTTTCAAATGCAAGTTTATATGATCTAAATGGTATGCAAGATGATTGATTTTGTTTGTATTTTTTAGATTTAAAGAATGCAAACAATGCAATTGTAGAACCCTAGAATAGATGAAAATTTGAATGAAAATTAAGACACCCTAAATGATATCTAATTCAATATAAATGAATGCAAGATCTAACCTAGGATGAAAAGGGAGACTCACAAAATAAAAAAATTACAATGCTCAAGAAGTCGGGCTCACCATAATGAATCATAGAAAAAGAGGTTCACTAAAATGAAGCTATCAAGATGATGAACCTAATTTTGCTAGATGATTCATTCAATTATGAAAGGTAAAATGAATAAGTAGCAATCAAAAATTAAACCTAACTATTATGATAGCAAATAGGAAGGTTTGAAGATGTTAAATGATGTGTACCTTACTAAAAAAGTGTTTTTTTGGGCCTCACTAAGGACTCATTCGTCCAATGGCGAATGGGTCCCTGTTAAGGTTCTAAAAAAGTGATTATTGGGTTATGTTCCTCAATGTCTGCAACTCCAAACTCTAGGTGTTCAGCTCCCAAAAGTTGGAAATACCTTTTGTAGCTTCGTTTTTGTGATCTTGCAATAAAGATGACAACTTTTACAACTTTACAACTTTGACAACTTTGAAAATCTTTAATCTCCACTTGATCTTCAACCTAAAACCTATAATCACACATCAAAGGAGAGGAAAAATTGTTGATTGTTAGGGAATAGGGGTTTTCCTTGGTTAAACCCCATTTAGGTAATTAAACCTTATGATAAAACAATGCATAAAGGAATGATGAATGAACAACACTATATAACAACTCACCAAACCTTTTTGAAATCTTCGATTGAAAATCTAAAAATTAACATGAAATGGCCTCAATGAGTGTATATCTTGATCATAAACTTGACATAAGATAATGCATTTGAACACTTGAACCTAATCACTAATGCTACAACAACACATTAGCTCAACAACATACATGAATTTCACATGATGATATGACCTTTGATTGCTGCAATAAAACCTTGATAATCTTCCCTTGAATGCCTTTGAAATTCTCTTGAATGCTCTATGATGCTCTTGTGAAAGTACTCTTGATTACTTATGAAGATTTAGTATGATCTCTAGAAAATTCTAGGTAAAACTATGTGAAATAACCTTATATTTATACTTAACTTAAGATTTAATCCTGAAATTTAAATAACACAAACCAAAATCAGATCTAGGATTCAAAATCATTAAAATCCTGCCAAGAATATGTTCAAAAATGGGTGTCCTAAGTTAAGGAGGACCCATTCACCATAGGGAGAATGGGTCCTAGCACACTTAACTAGGACCGTGCTTCGGGGATATCAAATAATATGCCAAAAGGGGGTCCTAGGACCTAGGGAGGACCCATTCACTAGGTGGTGAATGGGTCCCAGGTCACTAGCCTAGGACTCAAACCTTGCCAAATTAAGTGTTGTGAAACATTATTAATGAGAGTCAAGATTTATCCCTCAAAAAATGCAATTAATAAGCTTGGATTTGAATTTAAGGGGCCAATTAACCTCAATTAACCTCAATTAATTAATTAAAGTAATATATTAGTGTGAAAGTGTAAAGAAACACTCTACAACACCCAAAATAAGGGACAATTAAGTCCATTTTATCATTAATTATTTATTCCCAAACTAAGTGTGAAAAAGAGTTTCTTTTTTCTACGCTACAACAATTTGCGAAGGATGTGTGATGACCATCGATCTTATTTTAGAATAATTTGTTTGATAGTCATAATTCAAATAGGAATGGCTAACTAATAAATTATATTTTCTCACTTGCGCTAGCCATCTCTTTGCAATTAAGGGTGTATCCATTCAAATTGAAAGCCATAAAGTTGATAATCAAGCTGATTTTTTTTGTCTTAACAAGAATTTTAAAGAAAACAAGCAAGTGGAGCTCCAGGTGAACAAGTTTGAAGTGAAGAATAGTTAGGGTTTATAGGTAAGTCAAAATTCTCATCCTTCTATGTAAGAACTTCAGTGAAAAACAAAGGGAAGAGGAAATTGTAGCTGTTGTGTAAGGATTTGAAATTGGATTGTTGTAGTTTTCTATGTAGAAAATTTTAAGGGAAATCATTAAGCCCTAGTTTGAGAAAGATTGGGCAAGTGTGACTTTTCCAAGTTTATGAAAGATAACTTCATGGAGTTATTCCAAGGGGAAAAGACAACTGGAAAAAAAGCTATTGGTGAGGAAATTTTGACTGATCACCTGGAAGATTGGGCAAGGTAGATTAGAGATATCACAGTGCCTAAAAGTAGGTTTTATTTATTTCAATATGCATACAAGAGGTTAAGCTACCCTCATCAATCCTGCAACTTATGGACGTGTGATCTTGGAAAGCTCATTCTTCCAAAGGTTTTTTTGGAGGTATATTTGATTAAGGAAATGCAAAGTGTTATGACCCTAATGATGGAACTATAAGGAGTGTAAAGGGGACACCAATTTTATACATCAGCAGAAGTCAAATTGTAAAGACTTTTAGGTTGAAACCCTCTACCACAGTTGCTATTCATTTCAATGCACTATGTCAAGATTATGAGAGAGATAAATATGGATACATGAATCATGTGCTATCTAGGAACCAAAGAATAGACTTGGGAAAGAAGGGGGTGAGGTTTACCCTGAAGGAGTTTGAACCCTTCAATTGTGATAAATTTGAGGACTATTTCAAGAACAATTTTTATGGTTTATGTCAAGTGCTTGGGAAAAATTATTATTTGAGAATTCATATTGCTATGATGATGATGGTGATGTACATTCAAGATAAATTTTCAAATAGGGTTGTTATCATTTAGGACTACACCCTACTTGAGTATGCACTCAACTATCATGTGTAATATGGAAACATCCTCAAGTTGTGGGTGGATTAATGTGAGGATGAATCTCCAGAGTAGGATGGTTCCCCTGATGGATCACCTAAACTACTAAAACTCACAATGAAAAAGGAAGAGAGGAAACTTGAAAAGGAAATCCTAAAACTAAAGAGGTGATGTACCAAAAATCTTTTTTTTTTTTGTTGTTTTAACTCATAACTAGCATTGATGAAAGAGCTTTTGTTTTCACAACTTCAATTCTAAACATGCAATACATAAGTAATTTATATGAAGGTTTGATTTCTAAGATTTTTTGAAGGAAAAGAGATATTTTTCACAACTACAACCCATTAAAACACTCAACACAACATATAACCTACACTACATGAAACCCTTGTTCCAACAATTGTATAAGTGAGGCATAGAAAAGGATTCAAAAGATGGAATCACAATTAAACATCAAATCACCCATTGCAAAGCGAGAAAAAATCTTGAAGAAGGAATATTGTTGTCTTTATTAATATTAAAAGGATTTTTGTTACAATATTCTCTTGAAAAGAGTTACAAGACAACTTTTTGCAATTACAAAAGAAGCAAGAACTAGAGAAAGAAATATTTATGAGAAGACCTTATAAAGAAAAGCCTTCAAATTAGAAACTTTCCATGAAGAGAGGATTGCAAATTGCTTGTAATCTATTGCAATTCCTTGAAATTAACTTCTAGGTTGAAGGAAACAACTGATTTCCAAATCTAGGTTCCCTCCTTTTTTGCTGAAGATGATTGAAATGTTTCCCATTTTGCATATGAACTCTCCCTTTATCATTTAACACTGTCAAACTCCTACAAATTAGGCTATTTTCCTAGTGTTTCTAGTTTGAAAAGATTGGTCCTAGTAGGAAAATCAGTTCTTAGTCATCAAAATTTTTAAAACTGCCCCAAATAAAGCAATCACATCCTTGAAAATACCCTCAAAAGGCATAAAATTTGTATCCCTACAATGACTACAATGACACCATGACCACTACTCACTTGCATCTAATAACTATCCCTATTCATAGTTCTTTGATGGCATGCTATGTAATCTTTAATCACATGGATTTGGTGCCTAAAACTACTCTTAGGTCCTAGTATGTAGTTCTTGTATACAAGATAAGATAACAAAAAACAAGGTCATAGATAAGGATGTTATATGGCTTCCATTGACTTTGACTATCTCCCTAAACTTCATGCCCTTGAGTTTTCCTTGCTCAAACAAGCTCTTTGCATGACTGAAAATTGCTATCTCTCATTTGACACTCAACTCTTCATGTTCTTTTTAAACCATAATGTTCAATGCTAATATTCCCATGGTACAAATTAGAGGATAGAAAAATAAGAGTGTTTGGTGCATGAAAAGAACACAGAGGTTGTCCAGTTTAACAAGAATCTCAGTTTGGTAAAGAAACCTTCAAACCTTGCTACTCACATACAAATATCAAATGATCCACATTCAAATAGGCTAGAAATACTTGAACATCTTCTTGCTAACCCAAGAAAAAATGGCACACTTAATGCTCCATTGCAATATTGAGCACTTTAGAACATTGTTCAATGGATTTCATTGCTTTAATTCTCCATTTTAGGTATTTCCATGATGCTAAGATATTTTACTTCCCTCCTCAAGGATTTCACTTGCATGATACTTGGCACTAGCCCTAATTTCCAACCTTTCATTTGATAACCTACAATTCATTGCAAGACACCATCACACATCCTTCACATGTCTTATAAAACATATCATAACAGGTTCATACTATACCTTCTACAACTCACAATCATGATGCATTGAACTAATCCATATTTGCATTTTTCAATCTTGAACAACATTGTCACTTGAAAATTTTGACCCCATGATGTTTGCTATGCCCTCTGTGGTGTTTCAAACCTCTTACATTATCGTTTTTCCAATGATCCCATAATGACACTAAGACATAGTAATAAATCACTATCTCAAAACTTTTAAGATCATGGAAATTTATTTACCTCTAATAATATTTAAGTAAAAGCACTGCATCCACATTGTATTGGAGTAACTTTTTATTACTTCTTTGCAATCCTCCATGATCCCTAAGATAACTTCATTTGAATGGGATCACAACCTCATATTGACGAAGCTTTCTCCAAAGCCATTAGCTATGTATACATTTAAGAGTATAGTCTTTTCTTTTACTCATGGTAATGGTCTTCCTGGATTTTGAATCCTTTAATGCACTGCAATACCCAGCAAGATTAATGTCTCCTAAACATAGTGATTGTGAAGAAAGCACTTCCCTACAACATGACTGCATTTGAACATCATGAAGATGCATTGCATTGCTAACATGGTTCCATTCTACATGCTTGGGAATCACCAGTTAATGGAACCTTGGGCTCTAATGTATTACATTGCAAAACCCAGCATTATGATCTCCTTTTTACCTTGGAAACTCACTGTCACACTTATTTGAATAATGACTGAACACACAATGACAAAGCTACATAAACCCTTGTACTAGCTATATTCTTCACAAGATGCCACTATCCATAACCATACCCATGAAATTTTTCAGTAATGGATTCAATGGTGATAGTACTAAAAGGTGTGACATCACCAAAAATGCCACTTGACACAATTATCTTTGATAAGGCACATTCGAAAAGTTATCTAGATGTTTGCCTTGAAGGGAATGCATGTGGATTTATGATAAAATAATGGAGAAATTCCTTCTATTGTTAAAGGCATATTTTCTTGTTCTTCTATAAACCTAAAACCCCTTCTATCATTATTAGTTGACATTAAAACTTGATCAAACCTTCCTCATTCAGTATTCTTCAACTTAAGTTTGCATAAGAAGGCTATGAACTCACCTTTCCAATTAATATGTCCCCACTATATAATTATGAATCAATAAAAGGTAATCCATCATTGTCAAGCTAATCTACTCTCATGTTTTATGTGTTTGGCTTTCCAAAATCTACTCTAATCTTGGATGAATTTTTAGAGTCATTGTCATCATGATCTGTCTCGTTACATCTTGAAATCTACTTTCCTTTTTTGTATTTCTCACTATGATTAGTGTATTTCACTACATAGACTTCCTTCTAGAACCTTGCCATGTTGCTTTGATCATTTTCTTCTCTACCCTTTTGCATTATGTTTTAGGATCTATGAGTATTCATTGACTGAGATCTTCATTTAACTACCCTATGAACCTGCTCTACCCCTAATGACACTCATACCTTCCATCACTGACTATGATTGTAGATAGTTAAATAGTCTTGATTGACATTACACATTTGAATCTAATTATTAACATTATTTCATCCTAAATCACTTCTGACTAACCATTTAATTAAATAATCTATATTGTTTAATTAAATTCATCATTTTCTCCTATTAATCAAATAATTAATTTTATTGATTAATTATCCCCTTTCTTACTAATTCTCACCCCATTTAATTAAAACCCCTATGTCTTCTGATTTGATTAAATAAATCTATTTATTTAATTAAATGTCATATTCTTCTAAACCGCTAACCTACCTAAGATTAATTAATTATGGATTAGTTAACCTTAAACCACTTGCTAATCTTCAATAGTTAATTATCTAGCTTTTAACCCCACCAAGGTTAAATAAACCTATGATCTACTAACCCCACTTGCACCATTAATTAATTTCCTCAAATTAATTAATTACCTATTTTCCTCACAAAGAAATATTCACAAGGAATATCTCTTCCCTTTCTAACTTGCACATGAAATTAATTTCTTCAAATAATTAAATGGGATATTTACCCTCACAAAAGGATATTCTCTTGGAATATTCTCCTCCATTTGACTTTCCCTCCCAAATATTAAAATCCTCTTACAAATATCTATAATGCTCTTACAAGAGCCACCTTTCTCTTACATCCTCATCTACATTCCTTAAATGGCTTCTTACATTCCATCTTGTCTCTTACATTCTCACCCACATTCCTTAAATGGTCTCCTACATTCCTCTTACACAATTCACCTATGCATTAACTTCTTACATATCTTCTCCCAAGATGTGCACACACTTGTGTGAGGCACATATTATTGCTTCTCTTAACCATGTGACACTTGTCACTTGGCTATTGATCCTCAGTTAGTCCCACATTACCTAATTTCACCTCTTCTTCCAACCCTTGAGTCTTATAAATAGACGACTCTTCCGTTATAAATTGATCCATAATCTCATGCAAGGTTATGCTACACATTTTCATCCATAATCACATGTTTTCTTGATCACTTTGGCTTAGTTTTATCACCATTTGGCATCAAAATCATTACATTCATCCACATATCATGGAGCTTGTCCACTAAGGGATTGGGAATGGGCCACTTTCCACATCAAATTTGTACCAATCTCCCTATGGGATGAGGTTTGGGGTTACTTAGTTTGGTTTCATTCACACGTGTCATGCTCTTTCATGCTCTTATTGTGTTTTTGTTGCATGCTTTGTAATTCCAAGTATTTCATAGGGAATGTGATTTGTATATGCTAATATGACTAATCCTTGTGTGTTTCTTCATTTTTAGCTTGGGTACAAAGTTGCATTCACATTTTGGTACTAGAAGGAGGGCTAACCATTTAAATTTTTGACATTTTTTGCTCAAAATTCACGTTTTGCATGTTCCAAAAATGGCATCGCTTTTGACATAACCAGAGTGTTGCTATTGCAGGAAAATATAGTGCTACTTTCACAAATAGCACCGCTATTGTGACAGGGAGTCACTTTTAATGCCTTTGATTGCTTTTGTCTTTTCATTATTGCATTTCCTTTTCTAAAACACCACTTTTTACCTCTCTATTTTTTGTGCACTTGCAGGTTTTCACCAAAGCGTTGCTTTTGATACAATGTCGCCTTTTTTCTCATTATCCATAGCAAATCATTTCCTTTTTTGTTCACCAAAGTGTCGCTATTACAAAATAGCATTGCTATTACTAACACAATGTTGCCTTTGCTAATCCAGAGTTGCTATTACAGATTTGATTTGGATAATGGAGCATGGAAGTTGAAAATCATTAACTACTTATTGTAATAGTGTTTTAGGACATATGCTCTAGGACACTAGTTTTCAATTGGGATATAAAATTAACCATTGCAATATTGTTTTCAAAGTTGGTTTAAAATTGAATCCTTCACTTACTAGTCATTGCTATCTTGGTTAAAAATTGAACAAAAAAAACTCACATCTAGTTTGGTGCTTAAAAAAAATTCATCATTGTTTTGAAGGATTAAAAACAAATAGTGCTTTGTGTGAGTGATTTTGTTTGTGGGAGGTTTTAAGTGTGTATCATCTCACCTTGTGCTTCGTGCGATCTTGGGTGATGAGAAGCACATTGGGTTTCTTTTTTTTTTTTTTGAGTCACAGTTAAGAGAGGGCTTTCTATGAGACACATCCCACAATAGAGAACTCATAGGAAATTTCTTGCAAGCACGTTTACTAGCAGGCTATATTAAAAGTTTCAAAATCATGAGAAAGTAGCTTCAATCTGTGCCAACAACACACTACACCTAATCCCATGCCTTAAGTGGAATGGGAATGGTTAAAGAGCCTTAAGTGGCCAAGCAGGTGTATGTCGATTTGTTGTTCATGGTTTGTTGTCACTAAAAACCCTTGTGTAGTGGCCAACCAAGTCCATTTTTGAAATGTTCCTTGAGAATGGTAAATTGGAATTTTCTTCCAAGAAGCTACTTACCAAGTCTAATTTTTTGTTGAGGCGTAGAGTTTAAGATTTCATTCTTAACATACCTATACACTTTTCCATTAATTTCATGTAAAATCATCCCTTTGGGGCATGCGGTAAGCCCATTGTCAAAGATATGTACCTTTATAGGTTATAAATATTTTCTTTGGTGATCTATCAAAACACATAGCTTGGTTCCAAAACAAGAAAACAAACATTGAACAATCATTGAGATTTCAAACCCTTTGGATTTGATGTGAATACCTTTGAAAATTCAAAATTTTACTGCTTGTCCCTAAGGATATCTTATCTTTAGGGGCTTCTAAATATTTATACTTACATCTAAATTCACACAATTCCAAAGTAAACCTAAGGAACTATAGCTTTAACCTCTTGATTTCCACATGGTATGAAAGATGTTCAAAGTTGTAGACATTTAGTTTGAAACTTAAGTAAGAAAAGTGGATGTGGTAAAAGCAAGTCATTAATCAAAGATTAAATCAATTGAACCTCACACATGTGCTTGTTATCTTTTGTCTTATGGTCTTCAAAATATTGATCTTTTTGGTTTGAGTTACTCATAGGGTAAAGCATGTTCTTCACTATCTTGGTCTTGTAAACAAAGTCCCTTTTAGGTTCTGTAGACATGTAAAATATATTGATTGATCCTATGCACCTGATCCTGATCACTAACACCGGTTCATCCTAAATCATCCCCTTTGCTAATCATTTAATTGAATAATCTATATTTGATTAAAATCATCACCTTTCATCCCTTAATTGAATAAATCAAATTTATCTATTTAAGTGGTCATCTCTTGTTAATTAAATAAATCAATTTTATTTAATTAACCCTCTAGTCTCTATTTAATTAAATAATTCAGGTTATTTGATTAAATCCCTAAAGTCATTCTATTAAATTAAATCAATCCTTATTTAATTTAATCTAACACCATTCTCTTTAAATAAATAAATCAAACTTTATTTAATTAAGTCTAAAATCATTATTCTTCTCATTCTTGATTTATTTAAATCCTAAAATCTAAATCAAAATGTCAAATCAGTGAAATCCTATTTTAATTAATCAAATCCTGATTAATTCTCATCTTAATCCATCAAATCCTCTAGCTTTTGAAACTTGCTCATGAAAATCATTTTAATTGATTTATTAAATCTCCTTTTTCATTCAAAAAGGCATCAAAGGATGGAATATTCCTCAAATTTGAAATCTCCCAGCAAAAGTACTTGTCCATCCAACAAGGCATTAAAGCCTCTTACATGTATTTTTCTTGAGCCAAGTGATATTAACTCCATCTTTTGAATTTCAAATTTCCCCCTCTTTGCACATTGTTCAAAATGTGCTCCATCTCTCTTCAATAGTATTTTGACAAGTGGAACTTGGCCATTAGATGTTGAATGATCCCACATTCATCCATTTTTCCTCATTCTCCATCATTCTCATCTATAAATAAGAGGCTTTCCTTTGTATTTTGGATCCACAATTTCATCCACAACTTAGAGAAAAGTTACTATCTTCACATTTGGAGAAAATTCAACCATTTCCATAGAATTTTCCATCATCATAGCTAGGTTATTGCAGATTTCATCAAGGAAGCACATTGTTCATCATCATCAAGTGGATCAATCTTAATCAAGCTTGCAAAGGAGTTGGGAAAGGGCCAATTTCTGCATCAAATTGGCACCAATTCCCCCATGGGATTGAGATTTTTCATGCTTAAATAGGATTTAATTGCTTTTCTTGTTTTTTTCTTCATTCATTTCCTATTTTGAGCATTGTAAATGAATTTCATGGGGAATCTTAGTTCTAACTTGCATATGGATCTAATATTGTGCTTGTTTGCTATGTTTGTGCAGGTCTAGGATTGAGGTTCATAGGTTCACTTAGGATCAAATCTTGAACATTTCATATCCCAAAAAACTTATCATTTCCATACCACAAACAAATTTAGATCTTTGGAAACAACATTATTATACACTTGGGTACATCATTTAAACCAAATCAAAATCACCTTATTTAGTTAGGTGTGTGGGAATGTGTCCTTTCTCATACATTTAGTTAAATTAGAAATCCTTTGAACAAGTTTATCCTAAGGTCACAAGTCCATCTTAGGATTCACAAGTTCATTACCCAAACAAAAAATCAAAATCAAACTCTAAGTCTAGTATTTACCAAAGTTCTTAAAGTTCAAAACACCCATATCATTCAACCCTTCAATTTCCACATCATCATTTGATCCTAAAAAAATCCTAGAGGTTATTTTTGTACCTAAAATTAGATCAACCAAAGAAGTCAAAACGATACCAAATTCATCACACATACTCCTAAGGTTAATCCCAATTTTATGGTCCAAACAAGATCACAACACAAGAATAGCATGAAACAAAACAAAGAAACATCAACCATGAGTGACCTGAGCGAAACTGATTTTGACCCAAGAGCATCTACAAACCCTCTACCTAATCCCCCTCAACCACCTCAATATTCTCAAGAGGGAGGATGCCAAGTAGAAGATGTTACAAACAATTTCAAAGAAATGACCCATGATGAGTTGCTTGAATTAATACAAGATGCCAACACCCATAAACTTGTCAACATTGCAATGAGATTGAACCCTTCCCAATATATGTTGGAGTTGGAAAAAGAAGGGGGTAAACTCCCTTCTACATATGATTTGAGCACTATCATTGAGAAACCTTTGGGAATCATTCCCCAAACATCTTTTACACCATAATTTACCAATGTGGTTCATCCCATTTCCCAACCATCATCATCACATGCACCAAGTCAACCCATGGCCACAAATGGGATTTCATTACTTCAAGAACTTCGAGGGCACCCACTTGTCAATAACCAAAATCTAGAAGCTAACACAATCTTGTGTATTGCAAATACCAATGTTCCTCAAGACCCCCAACATCCATATGTACCACTCATATTCCATGACACAAAAAATTCATCCACTTTCCGTGCCACACCATCCTATACCCTAGATACACAAGGATATGTTCCTAACATTCTACAAGGTCAAGTGGATCTATTTGGACAAGTGGGAACCCTAGATGCTTCATATTCACTCATACAAGGGTACACATCACAAAAATATCCACTAGTCCCTATCATAACTCCAAGACTCACATTGATCAAATGTCTAAGACAAATCACTTCATCAAGCACATTGACCCACAACCAAACCAAACAAATCAATCCACCAAATAAGATCAATCAAATCAATCCACCAAATGCAACAAATATAATCAATCCATTTATCACACCCGATCCAAACATGCCAATAACATGACAACCCCAAGTGGCCTCATATCAAGTGTCCCAACCA
Organism: Sequoia sempervirens; assembly: GCA_007258455.2. Classification (NCBI taxonomy): domain Eukaryota; kingdom Viridiplantae; phylum Streptophyta; class Pinopsida; order Cupressales; family Cupressaceae; genus Sequoia; species Sequoia sempervirens. Next base: position 115,040,765 of record VDFB02000363.1, on the reverse strand, counting down.
TTAATCATGCCATCAATGCAAAGTCAAACCACACCTCAAGTGTACACCCTTCCATCCCAAAGTCAAATCTCACAAGGGTTGAACATGTCAAATACACCATATATCACCCAACCTCTCATCACACAAGAACCACCCCAACAACCCCTCAACACACCATCTCATACCACTCACCAAAATCCACCTCAAAATCCAAACACGACAAATCAATATAGCATCATGTTGCAAGCAACACAACAAGCATACCAAAAAGAGTTGCAACAACTAAAAGCACAACAAGAATAAACACAAGTGCAAGCACAAGCACAAGCCCAAGCACATGCACAAGAATAAGTGATAGCACAAGCATAAGCACAAGCACAGTAAAAATCCCAAGCCTTGAAATTTCAACAAAAAGCACAAGCATAAGCACTATAGCAAGTAGTGCAAGCCTTACAACAACAAGCCTATCAACAAGCCCTACAACAATACCAATCACAACAACAAGATTTGATAGCGCAACAACAAGTGCAACAATAGGAACAATGATAAGCACAACAATAAGCACTATCCTCACAAGTCAAATTGCTCTCACAACAAATAAAAGACATCCAGGAAGGAAAGATGAAAATATTATATGCCCAATGAGATTTGTGCGCCTATCCCTTTGATAGGAACATTGCCACGATTCCATTCCCATCGAGATTTGAGATACCAAAATTTGATAAATACAAAGGAAAAGGAAATCTCCATGACCACATCAAAGAGTTACATGTGCATTGCATGGAAGTGTCCTATGATGAATCTTATCTAATGTGGCTCTTTCCATGAAGCTTAGTTGGCCTCACAATCTATAGGTTCTCCTGTTTACCTCTTGGAATCCAAATATTCCAAGACAACATAGATCTATTCATAGATCACTTTTCGTCCAATCTAGACATGGATGTAAGATTGGAGGAATTATCTGGCCTAAAACAAGCTAGAGGATAATCATTTGTAACCTTCTTGCAGTGATGGAGTTCTTGAGCTAGAAAAAGCAAATGGTCTATGCCTAAAGAGCAACAAATAGGAACCATCATTTCTAATCTTGAGGGAGAGTTGTACTTCCAATTGAAAATGCAATGTGTCATGACATATGATCAACTTATCCCCAAAGCTCTTAACATTGAGAGAGCCCTCATAGCACAAGGGCACACACCAACATATAGGGATAATCAAAGATCAAGTAGCTATAACAACAAGCCTCGTACTTGAACTTAACATGTACCAACCACAACCCAACATGCAACAAACAACTTATCAACAAAATGCACCACAACCAAACCTGCCATGACAACAACCAAACAATCAAATAGTCAACAATGCAAACAATCAAAGAGGACCATCCCAAAGGAACAAATTCCCACAGAAACACAAATATACACCATTGGGGGAACCTATTAAATCTATCATGAAAAATTTAGTGCAATCAAATATCATCATGCTCCCTATTTATGAGAATTACAAGAGCCTCAAGTTAAACCACCATGGTATAATGAGAAGCACCTTTGTGATTACCAAAAAATCAAGGGACATACCGCGACTAGTTGCATGAAACTAAAGAACATCATTCAAGACCTTATTGAAATTGGGGATATAAATTTTGAACAAGCAGGGAACCAAGATTTAAAAATATACAAAAATTAAATGTTTGATCATAACAAAGGAAAATTCAATGGAAAAGGAATGGACTATACAAATGTAATCCATTTCTACAATAATGTTGTAGCATCATTAGACGAGTTCGTATATGTTTTCAATATTAAAGGACCTAATGCAGAGTGTGGAGTCACCACAGAGAGACACAAGTTCACCATCCAAGGACCATAACCACCACATAGGGAACCACCTATAGTTACAAAATCCAATCCTAATGACTATAGTGTCTTGGAACATGTGAAGAAAAACCCCACCCAAATCTCCATCCTAGAGTTACTAAAGATATCACATGCACATAGGGATATTCTAGAGAATGCTTTATCCGCATCCACCATGCCCAATGACATTGATGCTAATAAATTCTAAGCTGTGACTGGACATATCACTATGCCTCATTTTCTCATATTTTTTTAACATGACCTCCCTGTGCAACCATCTCATAATCGCACACTACATCTTGAAGTCTTGTTTCACAAGAGCAAGGTCAAAAGAGTCTTGGTGGATGCAGGTGCAAGTTTGAATATTTGTACCTCATAGCCAATTAAGGATCTACGATTCTGTGAAGATGTTATTGAGAAAGGAAAGGGTATCACTATCAGAGCTTATGATGACCAAGAATAAGTTTCACAAGGCACCATCCAACTTCCCATCCAAGTGGGACCAACCATCATAGAAACCACATGCCAAGTACTTGACCTTGAGCTTCCCAATAATATTATCCTAGGGCACCCATGGATCCATGCTATGCAAGTTGTAGCATCCATCTATCATCAATGTGTCAAATTACCTTATCAAAACAAGGAAGTAACGATCCATGGCAACCTCAAACCATTTTACTACTACAAGAACTTGGAAGCCAAGTACTAAAAAATCCCACAAGTTCCCAAGAACAATGAAGGACCATTATCCTCCTCCTTTGTTGACCCATCTACCTTAGCCTCCACATTTTAGACAAAGACACCCACCATCCAAAATATCCTAGACATCAAAACAATGATCCAAGATGACGCTTGTGGAGAATATAAATTAAAGAAGAATGCATCTGTGTTAGGAGAGTTACCTCAATCTCCTAAATCTCATTGAAAACCACAACCCATTGATGGCACATCCAAAACATTCATGGAAACACCTACCACTTTCAAAAAGTGGGGAGATTTAAGAAAAAAAGTTATAGATGAAAAAGACATATCAGACTTACTATATCAAGACAATAGACTTGCCTCCATTCTTCCAATGGAGGACAACAATAAGGGTCTACAAATAATACTTGGATGGGGCTATAAAAAAAAATGAAAGGTTGGGGAAGAACGACAATGGCTTACTAGAACCCCTCATTCCTAATAAATGCTTAAAGAATATTGGACTTGGTTGTATCACTAGTAAGGTGACCATTCTTGGCAAGTGTGCCCCTGTTAAAATAGTAAAAGCTTTTTCTCAGTTAGCCATATCAATCGGTATTCCCCTCGATAGAGATACCTTTGATATAATAGACCTATTTGATGAGGATTCCTATATTTTCATGATAATCACCACGTCATTCGAGTCAAATAATCAAATCATTGAGTTAAAACTCATCTACTACCAACTCATAAACTAGGGCCAACAAGGACCACCAATCTTGGATTCATTTAAAAATGACAAATCTCTCTTCAAATTTATGGGACTAAGGGACAACATGCCATATGGAGATCACAAAGAAGGAATTGACATTAAGCTAAGTACGTATGCATACTATGGGGAAATGATTGAATCTCTTAGTCACAAAATTTAAAATATGAGATTAATGTCTCGATCCTTAAGTGAAAACCACATTGTGGCACTTTCTGATCACAAAATAGTAAAAAAAAGGACATATCTGATGGTGAAAACCTCTCTAAGGCACCAAAGGATGATGGATTAAATATTCCCCTTAGTTCTATACATCAAGAGAATTTAGTAGTCCTTTTAGAAAAATGTAATCCTATGAATGTGGGAATAGATGAAGTACTGCAAATCACCTTCTATGCAAAATCACTTCTAGGAGAAGAACAAAAGAGCTTAGGAGAATTCCTCATAGATAGAAAGAGAAAATTTTCATGGTCATATGTGGATATGCTAGGTCTAGATCTTGAAGTGGTTGTCCACCACTTTGCAGTATATCTTGAGGCTAAACCAGTAAGATAAAAGATGAGAAAGATGCATCCACATATTTCATTACTAGTCAAACTAGAACTATAGAAACTCCTTAATGTAGGATTTATCAGGCCCATCGATTATCTAGATTGGGTTTCCAATCTTGTACCAGTTTTGAAGCCCATTGGGGTCATCAAAATCTGCACCAACTTTAGAGATTTGAATAAGGCATGTCCCAAGGAAGATTCCCCCTACTAAACATTGATATGATTGTATATTTGACTACAAGAAATGAGATGTTATCATTGATGGATAGATTCTCTAGATACAATCAAATCATAATTTCAAAATAAGACCAACATAAAATAGCGTTCACATGTCCATGGGGAACTTATTGTTGGAACATGATTCCATTTGGGATAAAGAATTTCAGAGCCACCTATCAAAGAGTTATGACATTGATATTCCATGAAATGATACACAAGATTGTAGAAGACTATGTCCAAATTAAATCTTAGCTAAATCAAGGAAATGACAAGACCACATAGCAACATTGGGACCAATCTTTGATAGACTTGAAGGGTACAAAGTGTAGCTAAATCCAAAGAAGTGTGTCTTTGGTGTGACCTCAAGCAAGATCTTGGGATACATTGTGTCATTGAGAGCAATTGAGATTGATCCAACAAAGGTGAAGGAAATTTTAGACGTTGAGGCAATTGAAAGAACTATGAGGTTTGCAATGAAGGCTACACAATCAAAAGGTTCATAGTGCAAGACAAGAGTATTCCCTATCTCATCTACTACACAAGACATTGCATACAAATGGGATGAAAAATGACAAGGCATTCAACCTTTAGGGAGTATCTCAATGTCACTCATCCACATGCCACCAATCCAAAACAAACCACTAATCCTATACATATACAGCTACATCGGTAGCACAAATAGACAAGGCATTCAACCAAATTAGGGAGTATCTACTAATGTCACTTATCCACATGCCACCAATCCAAAACAAACCACTAATCCTATACATATCAGCTACATCGGTAGCACTAGGGTCTCTCCTCGCTTAGCATGATGAAATAGGAAAAGAGAGGGCTATATACTATATCAGTATAACTTTAGTGGGGCATGAGATGAATTACACATTCATAGAGAAGGCTTTCCTTGTAGTCACATTTGCCTCATAGAAATTCAAGTAATACATGCTCACCTATCAAATAAATCTCATTGCCAAAATAGATCCACTAAAATATCTATTATCCAAAGCTACTCTCACAGGATGGATGGCTAAGTGGAATATGATCTTTACAAAATTTGACATACAATATGTAGAACAAAAATCAACCAAAAAGGTCAAGTCATTTCAGATCAATTAGTTGAGGCACCCATATATGTAGAGAATCCGCTAATATTAGAATTTTTAGATGAGTTAGTCTTCCTCTTGAATGCAATAGATCATTGGAAAATGTATTTTGATGGTTCCTATATGCAACATGGATTAGGAGCAAGGTATCCTTTTCATCACACCACAAGGGGATTTCATTCCAAAATCATATTGATTGTCCTTTCCATGTACCAACAATATTGCAGAATATGAGGATCTTATCATAGGACTTAGAATAGTAGTACAATTGAAGATCCTAGCACTAAAAGTCTTTGGGGATTCAAAGTTGATAATCAATCAGGTCAATGACGAGTACCAAACCAAATATGACAAGATTACCCCTTACAAGAATCTGGTTGAAGATCTCAAATATTTATTCATTTAAATAACATTTGAGAAGATACCTTGAATGAACAATAAAGTAGCAGATGTCATGGAAACAATTGGGTCCTTGCTAGATATCCTAAAGAACACCCATAAATGTGAGTTTCTTGTAGAGCAGTTTTTCGTCCCAACTTTAGAGGTACCAAAATCTGATTTTGTATGCAAAATCATTGGTCTCGGTGATCCTTGGTATAATGACATATTCACTCACCTAAAAAGAGGAATCCTCCCCAATGAAATCACCTTGAACCTAAAGAAAACCTTTGTTAAAAAGTCATCATGTTTTGTTATCCTAGGGGAGACCCTTTATCATAGAAGTATTGAAGGGACCCTATTATGATGCCTTAACCTTGGGGAAGATTTGACTACCTTAATAAAAGTACATGAAGGAATTTGTGCATCACACTTGAGTGGTATTAACTTGCACAAGAAACTATTGAGGATGGGGTATTATTGTCCCACCATGGAGAGAGAAGCTCACAAGTATGTCAAGAAATGTTTGTAGTATCAGTAGCATGGGGACCTCATCCACACACCGGCTCAAGAACTTCAACCCATCATAACACCTTGGACTTTTCCATAGTGGGGACTTGACCTCATAGGGAAGATCACACCTACCTCTTCCAAAGGTGACAAGTTTATCATTACTTCCACAGAGTACTTTATGAAGTGGGTTGAGGCAATTCCTATGACCTATATCATAGGAAAGTAGATCACCAAGTTCATCCTAAACTACCTTATCTATCGTTATGGTGTTCCACAACCCCTTATCTTAGATAATGGGACACCTTTTAAGAACTAGGATGTGTGTGAGTTGTGCTAAAGATTCAATATCCAACACCGGTGCTCTACCCCCTATTACCCCCAAGGTAACCGTCAAGTTGAGGCTTCTAATAAAACCATCTTAAAAATCCTTAAAAAGACAGTCAATGAAGCTGGCCGTAATTGGAATTTACTGCTAAACCCAACCTTATGGGCCTATAGAACTAGTATCTACATTCCTACAAGTGAAATACCCTATTCCCTAGTAAATGGCTCAAAAGCTATCCTACCTATTGACGTTGAGCTCCCATCCCTATAAATATCCTTACAAAATATTACCATTGATGAATAATATAGGTTGTCATGGTTGAATGAGCTAAAAATACTAGATGAATGTCGCCTAGATGCTTTTGAATCACTTATAGGTTTATCAGAATTGCCTCAAGAGTAGCTATAACAAGAAAATCAAAATTTGGTCCTTCTAGGTAGGAGAGCTCATATTGAAGGAGAATCAAAAAATGTACCTAATCTAGAGAGCAAGGGAAAGTTTGAACCCAATTGGTTGGGACCCTTCATCATCACAACAAATTACAAATCAAGAGCATATCAGTTGTCAACACCTAAGGGTGAACCCTTGCAAGATCCCATCAATAGCTCTCATCTCAAAAAAAATTATGCCCAGGCTTGCAAGGTATAAATCCAAAAATACAAAAAAATCAAACAATAAAAAAATAAAAAAAAAGGATTGAAAATGATAAAGAAAAAATTATCCTCTAGAGAAAACCACTTATGTGGCACTTTGGGAAAGTACCTTGGTGAAAACTTGGCAATCAGGCACCTTTTGTAAATAAGAACTCTCCATCCACCATCGATTCTTTGGCATTTTCTACATCACTTTCCATCACTTTCATCCTTCATTCCATTATTCTTTCCATCACTTGTCCGCGTTGGCATCATAGTTGTCTATTGTGAGTATCGTGTTCCCCTTTAGTACTAATTGGCACATGCCTAAGGTCAGTTTGTCCTACCTATATCAAGGTAGTCCATTACATCACACTAGGGGAATTTATTTATCCTTGCATCGGATTGGGTTAATGTATATTCTTTAAAGTATTTCATGAAGTCAGAAAATCCAAAAACACTTGTGAAATCATCACAAAATCCAAAAACATTCATAAAATCACAAAATCCAAAAACATCCAAAAATAGGTCAAAAATAGAAAAATTCAAAAATATAGTAACCATGTCGAACTATGAGGTCTCTGCATGTATAATGTAGGTAAGGATAATCTTTGATCAGCCCTAAGGCCCCTAGGATAGGTCCTTTAGGTTTCCATCATAACAACTAGCAATCCATCAATGTTCATATTTCATCAATAAACAGATCCATGTCAGTCAAACTACGTGGTCTCTATGTGTATAATGTATGAAAGGATAATATATGATCATCCCTAAGGCCCTTAGGATAGTATTTTAGGTTAGGTGCTTGGTAAAAATATTAAAAAACATAAAAAATTGAAAACTTGAAGATCAAAACATTTGTAAAACAACCTTATAACATTTCAAAAACACCAAAACATTGAAATATTCCAAAAACCCCAAAATGACCCATCCCATTTCACTTTCACTCACAATAAACATCCATTCAAAATAAATTGATCGTCATCTCAAACCTTTGGTAAAACAAATGGAAACAAGTGTGGAAAATTTGTATAGTGTAAACTTACATGTAAAGGTCTTGAGTCTAGGTCGGTAGGTAAAGAAGTTTAAATTTTTGTATCAATAACCCATCATCCAGTTAGTTTCAAAATCAACTGATAATCATGTCCTAGGATGCATCCTTCCTAAAATGGACACTAACATCAAGCATCGCCATAGATTTAGTCCTATCTAGAGGTATGAATAACATTAGCTTGTTTGCTTACATGATCTTTTCTCATGATTTATCTTATTGTGCTCATTCTAATGACCTCTCAATGATGTCTATCAAAATGATTTAGAGAGAAATGAATGGGGAATTGATCATTATATTTTGTTTTCTATTCTTCTTGGATATTCTTATAATATAACGTTGGCAAATACTTGCTTTATTAGGTGTGTATGGAAGGTGTTTTGGACAACTTTTTGACTATTTCATTGGGAGGTTATGCCTTTTTTTTTGGTTTGAGATGTTTGAAGCTTTAGAAGTACATCCAAAAGGTTTTTTTATGTCAGGTGTGAACAAGGATACTCCTATCTATTTGTTGAGTCAAATTCCATCGCACTAGACACTACGCCATCCTATTTGTCTATACCTTGATGCATTGTATCTATGTGTTTTATCAAACATAAGGAAAATTGTGTCATTCATGTCCCAATCCCTGGATAAGTAAAATCAACATCACTCATCATCATATCTAATAAAGTCTCGATGATTCATAGACTTGTACTCTTGCATCTTCTTGGACTCAAGGGTTGATCCCTCTTATTCTTCTATCTTCTTTTTGCACTAACATGGTATCATGACATTCAACAAAAATAACAATGCATCCATCCTATGTTGATAAATCATCAGCATGTACACATCCTGCATAGCTATAGCATATTATCATAATAAGAAACATATTCCATTGCATCATCATTAGAATTTAAGTTGTTTAGGATAATATAGATTTGTTATTCTAAGCATCTTAATCCATCCATTGCATAATCATTATCATTTAAGTTATTTAGGATAATATAGATTTATTATTCTAAGCATCTTAATCCATCCATTGCATCATCATTATCATTTAGGTTGTTTAGAATAATATATATTTATTATTCTAAAAATCTTATCACATTACATAATCATCCATCACATCCATATCATGAACATGAACATATAAATCATCCATATACATCCCACATCACAAATACATGCATGCATCATGACATCATATCACATGAAGAATACCACTAAAGGAAATGCATCCATACATATATCTTGCATCATCATGACATAGAATATTGAAAAGGAAAGTAAACCATCCATCATATTTGCATCCATGTCTTGTCATATATCACATATATCCATAAAAATCACATCATATCATTAGCATAAATAAAAGTACATACATCCATAGCATATCAGATGCATCCATCCATACATAAACCATGTAATAAAAGAGACATCAAATATACTAACACTACATAAAATCCATCTCATATATATATCAAAAATTGAATGTCATGATAAAAATCAGAGTCAATGTGTAATATCATAAAAATGGTATACAAGAGGCTATCAAAAATCAACCAATGAATGTATATACATCAACAATTAGGCTATACATCCAAAAAGTATCTATCATATGGGTTTTCTACCCATGGCTCTAATGATCATCCTAGTGGGAACTTGACCGATGTCAACTAATGGATGGGGCACCATGGGACCCAATTGATGCCACCCTACTCCTCTAAGAAAACTCAGGCTATCGTCAATGATGTGGGCACTCTTTGTAGTATAGGGTCCTATAATAAGAAACCTCCTACATGGCCATCCCATACATCTCTATTGGGACCATCGCCCCAACCTATCCCTACGCGTGTTGTGAAATAGCCTCTAGTTGTTGCACCCTATCTCCTAGGCCAAAGCTATGTCAAAATCCTTCTACAGTTGTCTCTCATGATCCCTCTCCCCCATGATAGCTTGCAACTACTATCAGGCCTAAAATCTCTCCAAAGTAACCACCTATAGATGGGCTTTCAACTATTGAACCTATACTATCAAGTCTATGATAGATATGAGTCCCATGGAATGAGACTTGGCAGTGGTTGTTGTGGTGGTTGCTATGGGGGCCTCTATCCTACTAGTTTTATCAAAGGTGGCTATTGATCCTACTTCTATTGATCATCCTATTGCTACTATTGGTCCAACCCATTTCCATCATGCCCACCATGGAGTAGCTACTAATGCTACCCTAACCATGGACCCCTTTGTCACCCTCTCCCCAAAGCTTGTACAACAGCTGGATCTGTTATCCAAACTAGGGCATGAGCTTGGCAATAGGAATCATATGCTACTATTGTGTCTGCATCATGAGGCCCATCAAAGTATACCCAAGGTTGTGGTACCAACAATCTATACTCGTCAACAACAACCTAGGGAGGGATCTGCTATCCCTAGGTGGTCTCTCTAGAGGTCCTCACAAATATGACCCTATACCCATCTTGGGGTGCATCCTACACCTCTCCAAACTACCTTGCTACCTGATCAAGAAGGTAGCACTCTATCATCTAGTGCTCCCACACCTGCATGTATCTGGTCTCACAGGCATATAATAGTTGTTGGTCATTGTCAAACCATTAGTGTGCCTGGATCCATGACCTCCATTGAAACAGTGTCATCTCATCTATCACTCACTTCCAATGTGGGATCCCTATGATGCTGGTATGCTAAAGAGTGGTCATTTCAAGTGTGATCATCGACCATAGTACTGCAATATGCTCATAAGCCTAGATATGGAGTAGTGTCACCCTATCTCTTATGTTGTGTGTACCATAGTATACCACCTAATGCATGTCATGGTAAAGAGAGGTGAGAACCACTAGCCCCAAGCATAGATTGTCATATCCTCCATCATACGCACCCAAACTATGCCCTAGCCAACACTAAATCCTCTAGATCACCGATTAGGTACGAGGGCCCCTAAAATCAATTCTCCCACAAATAGAGTCAAGTCTGGGGAAATCCCCTCATAGGCATGCAAGTTAATCTAGTTTTTGTCAAGCTCATACTCATCTACACCAAGAACATAAAAGATGGCATCTCCTCCAGCATCTATGTCATAAATGATCCTCTCTCCATGGATGGGGATCTACAGGATCCACCACACATCCTCGAGAGTCACTGTCACCTCTCAAGTGGGAAAATGATATGAAGATGTATCACTCTACCACTGCTCGACCAGAGCTATCATCATCGCCAAGTGCGTGTGAATCATTGGCATGCATGCTACGAACCCAAAACCAATGGATCCCAAGAAAAACATCGCATCGCCAGTCAAGTCTCTTGCCCGAAAAATAATATGACACTATTTCTCCTTGGACATGATTAGGGGAAGAACCTCCTACACCCATGAAGTGCATCGTGTCAAAAGTTTCAAAAAATGATGAAAAAACCTAAGTCTAGATCATATAACTACAAAAGCAACTCTATTTTTAAGAGTGACACTTTAACTTTTTGACATTAGTGATGCTAAAAGAAAAAGTGACATGATTTCACAAAAGAAAATCAGCATTTTGAGGCATGCATACCTAAATCAACTCACTCGATGCTCTATGACAAAGATATATCAACATTTTAGAGCGATGCTATACCTAAATTTATCTGTGCGATGCAACCTTGTAAAGGAAAGTCAAATTTTTTTGCACGATGCCCTATCTAAATCATGGCTTGTGATATTATCCTACAAGAGTGGTGCTCCAGCATCAATAGTGACACTGACCAAAGAAAACATGGCACAATACAACACTAGTTTTGACTGATAATTTTGACCCTAAAATATTGCATGAAAAATATGAAAAGTTCTAATTTGTATACTAGGGGTCCTGTGTCTGGAGGTCATTGATACTCACAAACCCTATTCACATGATGTCTGGGAAGCACACAACTGTCCATAGTTTCAGAGACTCAGAGAAAAATCACAAGAATTCTCTAAAGGCAAGTGAGCAAATGAAATGAAAATAACACCTCCTCTCATATTTAAGCTTGAAAATTAGGGTTTTTTGCCCTAATTGAGGTGGGAAGCTAGGATTTTGAGATTTTTTATTCATTTTTTGAGCTACAAAGCCTATGTTGAGAATTTTTTAGGATCTTGAGCCTACTTTTGCATCCTATAGCCTTTTTTCTACAGCCGAATCTTTGTTGAATCTTTTGTTGCGAGCTTGACCAAACAATTGAAATTTTTTCTTGATCTCTCGAGGGGGCAGTGTAGCAGCGTAATTCCTTCTACTGGGGAAACAATGGGGCATCTAAAAATTAGGAAAATTTTGAATTTTGATCTTGGCAACAACATTGATCCTAAGAAGCATTAGTCTTTGAACCAATGTAAGAGGTTCCTTGCTTCAATGAGGGACAAAATGTAGACACTTAAATAGTCATGATTGACATTACACATCTAAATCTAATTATTAACATCATTTCATCCTAAATCACTTCTAAGTAACCATTTAATTAAATAATCTATATTGTTTAATTAAATTCATCATTTTCTCCTATTAATCAAATAATTAATTTTATTGGATTAATTAACCCCTTTCTTACTAATTCTCACCCCATTTAATTAAATAATGCAAATAATTTAATTAAAACCCCTATGTCTTCTAATTTGATTAAATAAATATATTTATTTAATTAAATTTCATATTCTTCTAAACCCCTAACCCACCTAAGAATAATTAATTATGGATTAATTAACATTAAGCCACTTATTAATCTTCATTAGCCAATTCTCTAGCTTTTAACCCCACCTAGGTTAAATAAACCTATGATCTACTAACCCCACTTGCACCATTAATTAATTTCCTCAAATTAATTAATTACCTATTTTCCTCACAAAGGAATATTCCCAAGGAATATCCCTTCCCTTTCCAACTTGCACATGAAACTAATTTCTTCAAATTAATTAAATGGGTTATTTACCCTCACAAAAGGATACTCTCTTGGAATATTATCCTCCATTTGGCTTTCCCTCTCAAATATTAAAATCCTCTTACAAAGGTCTTTAATTCTCTTACAAGAGCCACCTTTCTCTTACATCCTCACCTACACTCCTTAAAATGCCTCTTACATGTCATCTTCTCTCTTACATTCTCACCCACGTTCCTTAAATGGTCTCTTACATTCCTCTTACACAAGCCACCTATGCATTAACCTTTTCTTACATCTCTTCTCCAAAGATGTGCACACACTTGTGTGAGGCACATATCCGTATTACTTCTCTTAGCCTTGTGACACTTGTCACTTGGTTATTGATCCTCATTTTAGTCCCACATTACCTAATTTCACCTCTTCTTCCAACCCTTGAGTCTTATAAATAGAAGGCTCTTCTATTGGAAATGGATCCATCATCTATGCAAGGTTATGCTACACACTTTCATCCAAAATCACATGTTTTCTTGATCACTTTGGCTTATTTTTATCACCATTTGGCATCAAAATCATCACATTCATCCACATATCATGGAGCTTGTCCACTAAGAGATTGGGAAAGGGCCACTTTCCACATCAAATTGGTACCAATACCCTATGGGATGAGGTTTGGGGTTACCTAGTTTGGTTTCATTCACATATTTCATTCTCTTTCATGTTCTTATTGTGTTTTTTTTCCATGCTTTGTAATTCGAAGTATTTCATAGAGAATGTGATTTGTATATGCTAATATGACTAATTCTTGTGTATTTCTTTATGTTTAGCATAGGTACAAAGTTGCATTCACAATGAAAAGAATGGAGTCTATCCTCTTTACATTTTTATGATCTTTTCAAACAAAAGGTTTCCAATATTGAACACTAAGACTATATCTATCTCCATAACCCATGCATTCAAACTTTTATTTAGAATTCTCTTTGAAAGCTATCACTGTCAGTGCATTCTGCACTCTACATAGTCACTATTTTTATGAGACAATGGATGAACCCTGACTTATGAACCTAGGATCTCATACATTGGATGACTGAACTTTGATCTTCTTGACCTGAGATTCACTTGTATTCCCTTGGCTTCCCTTGCATAGTCAATCTCATAAATTTGTTTTCTAGTGTTGCCTCCTTGAGCACAATAACATGCTTTAAAATCATGGTTGCCAATGTGATTGACCATTAATGTCACTAATTTCATCAATATGCAAAGATATTGTTGTCTTCATACTCTAGGCACCTAAGAAATACTACCACTTTCTTTAAAACTAAGAGGTTCCCTTTAAGACAACAATCTACCCTTTCAAATAAAACCCTTAACACTGCTAAAAACAAAACAAGCATGCATAATTAGTTTCTTTGATCTCTTTGGAGGCTATCTTTTCACTATTTTCATGTATTTAACCTCTGAGATGATAATCACCTTTCCTCCTTTTAGAACATCCCCATTCTTGATATGATGAATTCCTTACATGATTAGGGTAAGGTAATTGTATTCTTGTCCTCATGGCAGTGAAGGATCATCTAAATTCTAGATTGTTCTCATCACCTAGATATTATTGATGTTGATAGTCACTATAACATCTATAGTCTCAGACAAAACAACACTATTGATGCTCACATCCACTTGAAGATCATTAACCCTCCCAGTCACTTAATTCGCATTCACTGGTAAAGAGAATATGTCTTCATTTTGTTGCACAACTATATTAACCTCCATTTAATAATTGTTACCTTTTGATGATCCAAAAATAGTGGCCTCAATGGCAATGAAATAAAGCCACTATCTCTGATAGAAAACCATTGTCTCTTTGTTACATTCTTGAAACCCTAGGTTTTAAAATTTAATGACTTAAAAACACTATCCAATGGTTACATTTTAAAGGGTTTTTAAGCATGAAAACTCTCTTTATACCCATTGCTACTTCACCTTGTTACAAAAAATATCTAAAGGCAGCCCTCCAAAATGAAAATGCATTCAATGCACAATACAATAAACCCTAGCTTGTGGCTTCATGAAGCCTTCAAATAGATGAAAATACTTCCATAATGCAAAGAAAAGATAAAAGAACATTCATTTTCCTTTGAAATCACTATAATGAAACAAGAAACTCTCCAAAAATGTAGAAAATTTTGGAAAAAGGTCAAAGAATGAATCCAACCTAGTAAATATGGAAGAAATTGATTGAAAACATTGTCAAAAGCTGCTCCTTCATCATGGCTAAGTGAAACTCGGGTCACTGACGAGAAACACTGTAACTTGCCTATTTAATGCATTAAACATCATCCATTTAGGGATGCTAGAAGCAAGAAACAAGGGTTTCTTGTTTGAACAATAGCACTTTCCTTCAAGAGCCCATGTATTTCTAGTTTTTTCCCAAAAAACAAGTGAAACCACTTTGCATACAAAGAAACCAATGCAAGTTTCCCTCCTAAACTAAAAAATCAAAGCTTCAACTTTATCTATACCCATTTGTATATGGATTTGAAGGAAAAGGGTCATTAAAATGATTAAATTACCTTTTGTAATGTTATGTCATAAAAATACCACCCCTTTTGAATTTTTCAAAGTATAACCTAAGACTTAAACCCCTCATATAATATAAAATGGATTAAATGAAATGAACTTTAATGTAAAACCCATTCACTATACAAAGCTAATGGTTTATGAAAAAATGATTTGAACTTGGAAAATACTAAAAATGTTGCAAAAGGAAGACTTTATGACACCATAATATAATGATCAGGATTTTCAAAACACAAATTAGGCTGAAACCTAATTTGGATTATATTTTTGGTGACATCTCAAGGGTGTTTTCTTGCTAAACAAGAAGGACTGGTAGCCTATATGGCATCTATTGGGCATAGGGATGTTTGGAGGGAAGAAAAAAACTTAGAACATACTTGTAACCCCATTTTTATGAGCGCTAACAACCAACAAAACTCAACTCAAGACAATAGACCTATGCATTAGTACTTAGGGAAAGGGAAAAATAGAAAAAGGACATGTGAAAAGCACTTGGAGGAATGAAAAAGACCAGTACAATGATGCAAAAACACCTTATTTGAAAGAAAACCTACTCTAATGTGGATCAACAACACCTCAATAGTAGAGCTTGAGGTGAATCCCATTAACTGGGATTGGAAAATCCTCTCCATCAATCTTGGAAAACTAAAAGGAATTGTTCATTTTACAACCTATGATCACATAAGAACCACTCCACATAGCATCAAATTTGGAATTCTTTCCAGGCTTTCTATTCAACTCATCCCATTTGAAAGCTAGATCACCTTCCTTGAAGAATCTTGGGGTTGCCTTCTTGTCAAAAGTTCTTTTCATCTGAGCATGATGGATTTCTAGATTTTGAAAAGTTTTTCTCCTTGTTTCTTCTAACTCCATTAGCTCAGTAAGCCTAACTTCCATGGGTTCTTCATTCATCATTTCCAGCTCTTTGATCAAACTCAATGTTGGTAACTCAATAGAAATAGGAATCCTTGCTTCTTTTCCATAGAAAAGAACATAAGGTGAGTTACCTATGGATATTTTAGGTGTTATCCTATTAGCCCATAGAGCTAGCCTTAGCTTATCATTCCAAGTCCTTTGATTATCTTAAATTGTCCTCTTAATGATCCTAATCAAATTTGTATTAGTAGACTCAGCCTATCCATTACCTTGTGGGTAATAATTGGATGAAGTATTCAAATATATATCATTTGTAAGACCCCAATAAATCACTTTCAAACCTACAAAAGCGAAAGCATTATATGAAACAATTGAATTAGGAACTCTAAACCTTGCAACTAAGTCTTGATAAAAATTTAGGACAATAGTCACATTAGGTTCCTTTTATTGCAAGTATGAATTAGTATGGTGGTTTCTTCATTAATGTTGTCATTGATGTCAACACAGTATAGGTTGTTGCAGAGAAGAGAATCAAGTGATTGCAGGTGGTGCATGTATAGTTGAGATATTGTTGAGATATTGTGAGTACATGGAGCTATCTTTATGGTGTTGCAAGTGTGTTGATATGATGAGTTACCAAGTGCTTTTGAGAAAATTAATAATTAGTGAAGAAAAAATTGTGTGTGTGTTCAGAATGTGCTCCATTATGTGCTTCACATTTCTCATGTGTTGATCCTATGCTTGTATGGATCTGAAGTGTTGTTTAATGGCATCCTTGGGTGATATATCTTGGATTATAGCTTCTAGACTGATGAAGAGTGAAAGTTGAGTTCACCAGTTTGTGAACTGATTTGGCAGAGTTATTTTTGTATGGATTGGGAGAAATGTATCTACTATGTAGTCCTCCGCTGGTTTGTTTCTAGTCTTGTAGATCTGGAGGAAGGCTGATAATGGTGTTATCTATGTTCTATCAAAGGTGTTCATGGTTTGGTGCTTTGGAAGACTAGTTTTAGAGTTACTGTGTGTGCTTGCACAGTCTGGATGGACTGATGGAAAATGTTCTATGTATGAAGGTTGTTGTAGTAATTGTGAATGAATCTAAAGGCATCTAAGATGTGTTCCAGTTTATGATGAAGCATGTTATGTGGTTCACATGTTATCTTCTTGTTGTAGAAGCGTGTACTTCAAAGTTCATTGGTGTTTTCATTGGGTTTGGCCGACTTGGTGTTTACACGCCATGAAAAGGATAAGTATCAATTAAGGAAGTGTGTGCTTGATCCAAGATTTTTTTTTGGGTCCCAATTAAATGTTGGTTTGGACCACTTTCATTCTCATCCACCGTGAGAATGTTTAGTTGTCAACCTAATTTGAATTTGTAAAATGAAGAGTGTGTAGCCGACCTTGGAGAAAGTTTCTAAGGTTGAAGATGGTTTAAATACAAGACAAGGTGTTAAGGATTGTACGCTACAAGTGTGAGAAGCAAGATAGATGTGAGAAATTGTGTGAAAATTAATTGAGGTAGTGAGAACTTTAATGTATTAGACTCCTAAAGGTATTGAGATGATGGTGTATGCAATTCTCTAATCAAGGCTGTAGATGTGTGAAAATTACTATGGTGGATTTTTTGTTATCTTTCTTTATTTGTAGGCAGTGAGCCTCCTATTTGGACAGTGAGTCCTATCTAGATAGTGATTCCTATCTTGGGTAGTGAGCCTCTTTGTAAATGATTTTGCAATTACTCTTATATTCTGAGTTAATCCTCACCATGGTTTTTCCCTTATTAGGTTTTCCATGTAAATCTGGTGTTTCTTGTGTTGATATTGCTTTTTGTTATTTGCACTTCATGCTCATACTTAATAACAGATTAAAATGGATGTGGATTTACTAATTGTTTGAGATTTGTGAACGCGATTGTTGACAATTGATTCATCCCCCCTCTTAGTTGTCTTGTGCATTTCAAAAACTGGTATTAGAGCATTGGTTCCTCATAGAAGAGCTTAACTACTTGAGGTAGATCTTATGGTGCACAAATTTACAATCCCTATGTTTGATGGATCTGACAACAGTTTCTGGAAAGTGCAGATGAGAGGTTACCTAATCTCTCTTGGTTACAAGACTTGGAAAGCTGTTGAGAAAACATATGTTGAGCCAACAAGTGGTCCTTCTTCTGTAGATGCGATCTCTACCTATGAAGAAAATGAAAAAGCAAGGTATGCAATCTATAGTGCTTTATCTAAGACTAAGCTAAAAAAAGTTATTTCATTGGGAACTGCTTATGAAGTTTGGGAAAAGTTGAAAGATATCTATGAAGGAAATGATAGAGTCAAATTATCAAAGAAGTTAATAGCTAAACATAGATATGAGAACTTAAAAATGGAAGAAGGTGAAGACATTGAAAGCTATTTTCAAAGGGTTGACATTGTAGTAAATGAATTCAAAAATCAAGGTGGTACTCTGATAGATGAAGATGTAATGGAGAAGATTCTAATGACCCTACAAGAGAGCTATAGTGATAAGTTCTCAGCCATTGAGGAAGTTTATGATCCAAATAAATTTACTAAAGAATAGCTATTTGGCACCTTGACCGCATTTGAAATGACAAAAATTTGAAAAAGAAAAGGGGAAAATAAAAACAGCCTTCCAGGCTACAAAGACAGAACATGATTCAGATGGTGATAGTTCAGAGGAGTTGGAAGCAAATTTTTCAAGAAAATTGAAGGGTACCAACAAGTACAAAGGTATGCTTTAAGATGTCCAAATAGAGCCATACATAAGAAGAGCAAATATAAGATGATGGAATTTTTGATGATGAATCTAATATTGAGGATGATAATGATGAATTCTTGTTTCTAGCCTTAGAGAATAAATTAGTTTCTACTAACCATGGAAGATGTGCAAAGGAATGTGGTCGAGAAAACAAGAAGGAAGAGATGGAAGGTACTCTGGTTACTAGCTTTCATGCTAGACAAGATGAAGATTATTGGGTAATTGACAATGTCTGCTCAAATCACATGACCGGAGACAAAAGTAATTTTACTCAACTTGAAAAGTATGATGGAGGATTAGTCATATTTGGAGATGATTCTGATGCAAAGATTGTTGGAAAATAAATGATTAGTTTTGATGGAAAACACATTATTGATGATGTCTATTATGTTAAGGGATTAAGGAATAATCTCTTGAGTGTTGGAAAAATGTGTAGCAAAGGATTTAAGCTTGTGTTTCAGGATAATACTTGTGAGATCAGAAAAGGGTCTAGAACTATGGTAGCTATAGAAAGAACATATGGAAAAAATTATTAGGTTAAAGGTGTTGATGGTCAGTGTTTTATGTCTCAAGTTAATGAAATTTTTCTATGGCACTGGAGGATGGGACATGTAAACTTTGACAATCTAATCAAGATTAGTTCATGAGAAGCTATTAGGGATCTACCTAAAATGATAAATCCTACCAATACTATTTATAGAAGTTGTCAATTGGGAAAACAAACAATATGCAGCTTTAAAGGAAAATAAAAATCAACTACTGAAATGTTGGAATTGATTCATACAGACCTCTATGGTCCCACAAGAACCAGAATTCTTAATGGTGATAGGTATTTTATGCTTCTAATTGACGATTATTCTAGAATGACATGGGTTACTTTTCTTAGGGAGAAAGCTCAAGCTCTAGATAGATTCAAGGTGTTCAAGGCTATGGTAGAGAATGAAGTGAACCTAAAAATAAAATGTTTAAGGTCTAACAGAGGTGGAGAATTCACCTCCAATGAGTTTAATATGTTTTGTGAAGAGCATGGTATAAAGAGGCATCTTTCTGCTCCTAGAACTCCTCAACATGTTGAGAGGAAGAATCAGACTGTTCAAGAGGCTAAAAGGACTATGATGAAAGAGGAAAATGTACCTAAAGTATACTAGAGAGAATCAATTCACACTACTATTTATATTCTTAACATAGTTCAGATCAAAAGAAACAACACAAAGACTTCTTATGAACTGTGGCATGGAAAAATTCCCACTCTTAAGTACTTTAAGATGTTTGGAAGCAAATGTTATATTAAAAGAGATGATGAGAACCTAGGAAATTTTTATGCTAGATGTGATGAAGTATTTTCCTTGGATATTCAACCAATAGCAAAGCGTATACATGCTTCAATAAAAGATTGAGAAAGATTGTTGAAAGTGCAAATGTAAAAGTTGATGAAGATATGCACAAATAAGTTGAAATAAGTGAAGTTGAACCAGATGAACCTATCTATGAAAAATTACAAGAAGAGAATAAGGAAGAACATATTGAAGAAGAAGAAGATCTGGAACCTACTCCTAAGACTCCAAAATATGTACAGAAAATTCATCTAGAAGAATAGATAATTGGAGACAAAAGCGAACCTATAAAGACAAGAAGCAAAGTGGTAGCAGCTAAGGTAAAATTGTGTTTAATTTCCAAGATAGAACCTAAAATAGTGTGTGAAGCATGTAAAGATGAAAATTGGGTTAGAGCAATGAAATAGGAGTTACAACAAATAGAGAAAAAACAGACATGGGAATTGATTCTTAGACTGGTGAACAAGAACATAATTGGTACAAAGTGGGTATTTAGGAATAAGTTGAATGAGAATGGTGTAGTAAGAAATAAAGCAAGGCTTGTGTGAAAATATTATTCACAGGTTGAAAGAATAGACTTTGAGGAGACATTTTCCCTGATGGCAAGAAAGGAGGCTATTCAAATGTTTTTTGGCATTTTCTACTCACAAATATTTCAAGTATACACGGTGGATGTTAAGTCTGCATTCCTAAATGGAGAATTGGAAGAAGAGGTCTACATGGAACAACTAGAGGAATTTCAATTATCATATCAACTAGACATGGTCTATAAGTTGAAAAAGGCATTGTATGGACTTAAACAGGCTCCCAGAGCATGGTATGCAAGGTTGGATAGGTATTTGACACAACAAAGGTTCAACAAAGGCTCTGCAGACAGTAATCTATATTTCAAGGTTGAAGGAAACAAAATGTTGATAGTGGTTATGTATGTTGATGATATTATCTTTGGAGGAAATGAGGGTATGTGTAAGAAATTTGTAGAGGAGATGCAAAAAGAGTTTGAAATGTCTATGATTGGTGAGTTGAATTTCTTTTATAGAATTCAAGTGAATCAAACTAATAAGGGCATATTCATTTCACAATCAAAGTATGTTAAATAATTGTTGAAGAATTTTGGAATGGATGACTCCAAACCGGTAAGTACCCCTATGGTGAGTAGATGCAAACTAAGTAAGGATGATGAATCTCCCAAAGTTGATTAGAGCATGTACAAATCTTTGATTGGTGGACTATTATATCTTACTGCTACTAGACCAGATATCATGCATGCATTATGTTTGGTTGCCATATTTCAAGAAGAAACCAAAGAAATACATGTTACAGCTATGAAAAGGATATTTAGATATCTAAAAGGGACTCTGGATTATGGCTTGTGGTATCCTAAGGATACTGATTTTACTTCGAGTGCTTACACTAATGTGGATTGGGTTGGTTGTGCAGATGACTGGAAGAGTACAAGTGGTGGTGTATTCTTTCTTGGATGTAGGTTGGTTTCATGGCTAAGCAAGAAACAAGATTCAGTTTCTTTATCCACTCAGAGGCTGAGTATGTAGCAGTAGCATCTTACTGCAAACAGGTACTATGGATGAAGCAAACATTGAAGGACATAGGAGTGATGTGTGATGAGCCTATCCCCATCTTCTATAATAATACAAGTGCAATAAATATTTCAAAGAATCTAGTAATGCATTCAAGGACAAAGCATATATCTATAAAATATCATTTTTTGTGAGAGAAGGTATTGGATAATGAATTCAACAAAGGGTCACATTGGTGATATATTTACTAAGGCTCTTCCTAAGGATACTTTTGAATATCTCAGGGAGAAGTTGGGGGTTATCACACCTCCTTCTTTGAACTAGGTGCACATAGAGGTGCATCAATCCAGTGGATCTATAAATTCATCATTTTTCTGGACTGAAGACTGTGGTCTGCTCCTCAGAGGGAGTAGGAAGCATCATTGTTACATTACGAGATGTGTGTTGTCATGGGTGCACTCCTAAGGGGGATTGATCACAATTATGTAAAAACTTTCTATTCTTTTCCATTGATGTCAAAGGGGGAGAGAGAGTTGTGTGTTTCCATCAATTACAAAGGGGGAGATTGTTGTAAGTATGAATGAGTATGGTGGTGTTGTCATTAATGTTGTCATTGATGTCAACATAATATATGTTGTTGTAGAGAAAAGAATCAAGTGATTGCAGGTGGTGCATGTATAGTTGAGATACTATTGATATGTTTTGAGTAAATGGAGCTATATTTATGGTGTTATAGGTGTGCTGATATGATGAGTTACCAAGTTCTTTCGAGAAAATTAATAAATAGTGAAGACAAAATTGTGTGTGTTCAGAATGTGCTCTAGTATGTGCTCCACATTTCTTCTATGTTGATCCTATGCTAGTATGGATCTAAATTGTTGCTTAAGTGAATCATTGGGTGATATATCCAAGATTATAGCTTCTAGATTGATGAAGAGTGAAAGTTAAGTTCACTGGTTTGTGAACTAGTCTGGCAGAGTTGTTTGTCTATGGAATGGGAGAAATTTATCTACTCCAAAGTCCTCCGTTGTTTTTTTTCTAAACTTGTAGATCTGGAGGAAGGCTGGTAATGGTGTTATCTATGTTGTTATCAAAGGTGTTTGTTGTTTGGTTCTCTGGAAGACTAGTTTTAGGGTTACAGTGTGTGTCTGCATAGTCCAGATGGACTGATGGAAAGTGTTATATGTATGAAGGTTGTTGCACTAAATAGGGATGAATCTAAAGGCATCTAATATTTGTTCCAGTATATGGTGAAGTGTGTTATGTGGTCTGCATGTTATCTTCTTATTGCGGAAGCGTGCACTTCAAAGTTCATTGGTGTTTTCATTGGATTTGGTTGACCTGGTGTTTACATGTCATGTGAAGGAGAAGTATCAAAAAGGAAGTGTGTGTTTGATCCAAGATGTTTTGGGTCCCAGTTAAATGGTGGTTTGGTCCGCTCTCATTCTTATCCACTACGAGAAATGTTGAGTTTTTGACCTAATTTGAATTTGTAAAATGAAGAGTGTGTAGCTGACCTTGGAGAAATTTTCTAAGGTTGAAGATGGTATAAATACAAGACAAGGTGTTAAGGATTGTATGCCACAAGTTGGAGAAGCAAGATAGATGTGAGAAATTGTGAGAAAGTGAATTGAGGCAGCGAGAACTTTAATGTGTTAGAATCTTGAAGAAAATGAGTTGATGGTGTCTACAATTCTCTGATCAAGGTTGCAAATGTGTGAAAGTTACTCTAGTGGATTTTCTATTATCTTCTTTATTTGTAGGTAGTGATCCTCCTATCTAGACAGTGGGTCCTATCTTAGGCAGTGAGCCTCTTTGTAAATGATTTTGCAATTAATCTTATATTGTGAGTTAATCCTCATCGTGGTTTTTCCCTTATTGGGTTTTCCACATAAATCTAGTGTTTCTTGTGTTGATATTGCTTTATGTTATTTGTACTTCATGCTCATACTTAATAAAAGATTAAAGTGGATGTGGAGTTAATAATTTTTTGAGATTTGTGAATGTGATTGGTGACAATTGATTGACCCCCACTCTCAGTTGTCTTGTGCATTTCAACACCTTCAATGCTACACCTTATGTCTACTTGGTGAAATAATTAGTTACAATCAAAATTCATCTGTGTCCTACACTAGAAGGTGGGTTAATAACTCCAATGAATTTAAGTCCCCACTTCATGAAGGGTTGCTCAAATTCTATAGGATGCAATGGTAGAGGTGCCAATCTTTGTTTACCTATAAATAATGCACACTTCCTACACCTTCTTACCCATCCAAATGCATCTTTATATCAGTTAGGCCAAAAATAACCAGCTCTCATAATCTTAAGAGTTGTTGTCCTAGGTACAAAATAGCCACCAGATTGTCCATCATGAAACTCCTCAAGAATCTTATCAATATGATCTAATTCAACACACCTCAATAAAACTCCATGAAAATATTTTCTAAACAAAATACCATCAATGATAACATAATGAATGGATTTTATCCTAAAAACCTTTGTTTTACAATGTTTAGACCCTTAGGACATTCACCAATATAAAGGTAATGCACCATTTCTTGTATCCAACTTGTAGGAGGGGTTGCTATAGTAGTTTTCTCTTCATCATTGAGCACTAGAATAGTCTGATTTCCAACTTCTTGGATTCTTTCTAAGTCATTGGAAAGATTCTCACAGAATCCCTTACCTCTTATCAAATTTTTGGCCTTGATTTCTACATCATATTCCATCACTTTTATAATCCAACAAGCCTTTTATCATTCAGATCCTTGTTCAACAAAAACTCTTTCACACTTGGATGAGCAACTAGCAAGTGTATCTTGTTATTTGAAAGCATGTATCTAAATTTCTTGAGACTCCTAATTAACTATAGCTAAAACATTTTTTTGAACAAATGAGTACCTTTTCTCATAATCCTCCAAACCTTGACTAAAGAATGTTATGGTCTTCTCTAAACCCTCTTCATTTTGTTGGACTAGCGTAGATGAGATTGTGTCAATGCTTCCAAAGGCATACAATATGAAGTCCTTAGCATAATCTAGATTAGTGAGTGTAGGAGTTTCTACTATGGCCTCTTTGATGTCTTCAAAATTTATTTTCCCTTCCTTAGTCCAACTGAAACTCACATTTTTTTCTAAACATAGAAGTTAGAGGCCTTAACTAGAAAAGCAATATTAGGAATAAATCTTCTTACAAAGTTGATTCTTCCTAGAAAAAATTGAAGTGATTTCTTATGAGCTGGTAGTGGCAAATCCAAAATTGCACTTACTCTCTTACGATCTATATTGCAATACCTTGCTTTGAAATAATATGTCCAAGGAATTTACCTTCATGAACAACAAAGATGCACTTCTTTGGATTCAATGAAATGTCATACTCCCTACATCTTTCAAAAATCTACCTCAAATACATGAAATGATCTTTAGTATCTTTAGAAAAATAGTAATATCATCAAGGTATACCAATACAAGCTTGCTCATGAGACCCTTGAAGGCCATATCCATGGCTCTTTGAAATTTGACCCTATATTGGACAACCCAAAAGGCATTTTTTTGTATACCATGGTCCAACACTTTTTTGTAAAGGTTGTTTTAAACTGATCTTCTTCCTTGACCAAAATCTAGTATAACTTGAAAAACCATCTAAAAGTGAAAATATTTTAGAATGTGATACAAGTTGCAATATTTGTTCCATTGAGGGTAGCAGGTAATGATCCTTAAGATACACCCTATTAAGGTCCCTTAAGTCAACACATATTCTGATCTTGCCATTTTTCTTTCTCGCAAGGACCAAATTAGACAACCAAGATGTGTGTTTATGGAAAAAAACGATATTGCTTTGAATCATCTTATTTAGCTCAACTTTCATTAAGTGTTCTAACTTAGGATTCAAAGGTATTTTCCTTTGTCATACTAGTTTTGCATCAAGTTGTAGATCTAAGGTATGTTGAGACAATTTAGGATTAAAACCCTTCAAATCACTATATTCCCAGGAAAACACATCCTCAAATTCTTGACAAAGAAAAACAAAAGCATGTTTTTCATCCTTAGTGCATATCTTGCCAAGCTTCAAAAGATTTCATTTGAATATTTCAATAGGATCATAATGTTCTTCTTTGAATAGAATGTTATTCTTATCCTTTCTTACCTAATCATCAGAGTTGAAGATAGACTCAAGAGTCGCCAAGCCCTTTGGAAACTTGTTTGAATTTAGTTGAAGAATTTGATCTCCATATTATTGCTTCAACTTTTACTGATTTGAGGATGAGAACTTAGCCTCCTCAATTAGAAAACTTACAATCTATTCATCGTTGTCAAACACTTTCCAATGTATGTTATTGTCAGGAATTGAAGGTCTTACAACTACCTTAACATAGTGTTGTACCAAAATCAACTCCCATTGTAGCCAAATTATCAACTTGTTTATTCAAATTTCCTAGAATAGATAGTAGGTTAAAAGCATCCAAATATTCAATAATGTCCCAAAATCTATGTTTATACATTTTTAACAACTCATTTTTGGTGACATTAATGTTTCTCACTTGATTCACCACAAGTTCACTGTCTCCAAACACCTACAAGAACTTGATATTCTTCTTTCTTGCCCACTCTAACCCATGAATCTAAGATTCATACTCTATTGTATTGTTAGTGCAACTGGAAGCAAAACAAAAAGAAAAGTAGTACTTCTCACCTTTAGGAGAAACTAACATAGTACCTCCACCAGCACCAATTCTACTCGTTGAACCATCAAAGTAAAGTTGCCAAAGATAATTATATTAATGTTCTAACTATTGTTTGTCATATTTTATAAGGTTTAGGACATCAACCTCTTGTTCATGAAACAGGTAAATACCAATCCCAACTTGCTTAATATGCTTATAGGGATCCTCTTCATGGTTTTTAGCTGCCCACTCATCTAAAATCAGATTAGGAATGCCCTCAATAGGAATGTTAGGCTCTGTAATAAATTGATCTTCATGATCATGGAAGGATATATTTGCATTTTTCGTAGATGGGACATATGGTTCTACATGGTATTTGGCTAATACTTCTTTTATGGTAACTTTAGTGCCATAACTTGTTCTGAAAAAAAAAAATGAGACCAATCAAATGACAAGTATCCCCCAAAATTTGCAGTGAAATCCCTAGATAGGCATATGGAAAAGTGAGCTAGAAGTTCAATAGCATAGATATCTTGTTGGATAGAGAAATTTGGGAAAGCATACAATGTGAGACCTAAACCCTTCATTACCCCAACTGTATTTATTGATGACCCATCTACCTATATAATTCCTTTGGAAAATAGGTTCATATGTCAAACTTAACTTTTCATCTATGGAATTTGGCATAATAGAGTTGCTAGCTCCTGAATCTATCATGAAAATATGGACTAATCGGTCTCCAATGATCAAGGTAACCTAAAATGGGGAAGGCTTGGTCTCTTTACTTTTTTGCTCATTATTGTCTTTAGGGTTATCAACAAAAGCAACTTTGGAGTTCTCTTTAGGAGGATCATTTGACAAATAAATACTAGAGAGAGCATTTTTCAACAATTCATTTTTCCCTGGAAGAGCTAAGGAATCCCACATTGAAACACTAATGTATGCTCTAAAATATTGAATGAATTTGAGCTCACCTTTTGTTGTCCTTTTGGTATAGTAGGATCACCTTGTGTTTGAAGTGGTTGTGACTGAGGTTTAGGCTTCTTCTTACTTACCATAGTATAATTTCTTGTTAAAATCCAAGTGTTTTTTGTAGGTACCTTGTTGGTTGTAGAATCCTAATTTTTCAAATTATCAGGTTGTTATCCTACATATACAACCCTCTTTTTGGACCATGTGGTGCCTACTACAGGAGTATAGGACTGATTTGGGCCTTGTGGATTGACTCCACAAAATTCTTCCCCTTTCCAATTCATCAAAGAACCACCCTAATTTATTTTCTCAAAATGAGAAGCTTGTTGATTACTAGTTTCTTGCATTTGAATTTGTGAGGTAGCAACATTATTTTGAACCATAATTACCTGATTTAGTATACCATTTGAGCAAGTTGACTGATTATGAGGTTGGTTGCAAGGGAAAAACCAATCATAATCTTGTGCCATGTTGTTTTGTACTGGAACCAACTCTCTAAAATAGCTAGCTACATTTGGATTATAGGGTAGAAAAGGTCTTGTGTTAAAATTCTTTTTTTGAGATTGAGGATCAGTGATTGGGTGGTCTCTATGGATGATAAGGGGCTTGATAGGGTTTGAAATTCTAGTCCTGTTGCTTCTTTAGGTTAATTATTTCATTAGAATGAGTCTTCAATACACCAAAGACCCCTCGAAGCTCATTGGATTGAGCTGTGACAACATTTGGTGGTGGTAAAGCTTGCTAGATTCATGTTGTAGCAAGTGGGATAACAACTATAGTTGGGTTTTGTAAAGGAGTAGGTGGTTGTATTTCAAGAAAAAATGGCATTGGTGGGGTGATCCCACAATACTGGTTTACAATTTTTGGCCAAACTGGACACTGAACTGATTTTTTCTAACTAAATCTTCACTTTCGGGCACCTATAGTGGCTAAATCATGAAGAATTTGAAGATGATGCAAACTAGTGATTTGTGAAATTTTGTCTGTAGATTCTAAATATATTTTTTTCAAAAAATTTGGAATCAGATTGCACTTCTTTTTCCATCTCCTTTGAAAACTACTTTTTTCAGTAAACATCATTTTTAAGTATTGATACTCACTGTATACAACATAACCTTTTTTTCATCAAGGATAAAATTCTTTTTTTTTTAATTTAGATTTGTAACTACGATATCTAGCACTTTCATTTGGTTTCATATTGTTTTATTGAATATTTTTTCCTTAATCAAGTTTCGAAGTCAAACCAATTACAATTCAACATAGGCAGACTGTATACAACATAAATTCTTTTTTTTTGTTGGATCAATGACTTCAATATCTAGTGCACTAATATTTTTCAAAAAAAAAAATTGATAGTCTACTATTTTTCCACATGTGCAAAACATAGAGCTTGATTTTCGGTCAAAAGCCTACATTCACAAGAAATAAAATATAAATATAATAATTAAATTAAATTTATTTAAAATTATACTTTTTGGGAAACTTATAATAAGGACTACATACTTACAAAAAATAAATTTTTAATGAATTCATTTGATCCCCCAAAAGGTAAATCAAAAGTGATTTTTATCAACATTTTGATAGGTGTAAAGGAGACTCTATTATAGGTATGGTTTAAAACTAGGGGGGTTTTATCCAAGGGGATTTGATCTAAGTGGTTCGATCAAATCCTCTTCAATTGGAATCCTTTAAATGGGACTTTTAAAGGCTTAAATTATTATATTTTCTAAAAATATGTGATTTCAACGAAAATCAAGATCTCCTGGAAATTGTAAACTAGTATTGTGGGATCACATGGTGGTATAGGAGTTATCTTACCAACTTCAATAATTTTTTTTTCCCTTATATCAAATATCAAATGCTATTGGTAATGTGTATCCACCCATAAACTAAATAATCATTGAAATATCACTATTCAGAGCTTTAAGATAATATAGAAAAGAATAATAATTTGAAGGCCCTGCCATAGATGGAATTCTATTCTAAGTCTTCTAGAAGTGAAAATTGAAATCTACCATAGGTTCATGAGGAGCTCTCTTAATGGTAGTCAATTGTTCAACCAAAGAGGGGTGATTAGATTTGTCTTCAAACTACCTATTGAATGCACCACCTAGTTGATCCCATGTAGCAATGGAATTAACAACCAAGCCTCTTAACTATTGAAAAGATTTCCCTTTGAGAGATGTAGCTAACAACCTCACTGCAACATTTTCACTTGTGATATTATGAACTAAACACAATGTTGCAACATCTCTGATGTGTTTTATAGTTGTAGTTTGATCCTCTCTAATGAAATAAGGAAAACTCTTGAGAGTTGATATTGGAATATCATCATGTTGTGCAAGATTCAATTAGCTCCCACCATTGAAAGGCACATATGTATAAGGTCTACTTTGGTGAGCCATGTTACTGCTAGAACTACTGCTAGATCTTGATGAAATTGGACTTCTTGAAGGTTATTTTTTAATTCTAAGACTAGGAGGGGTAGATTGTGTCCTTTCAAATGGGATAGGATTCTTTCCTCTTGCTCTACCCCTTCTTCTAGGTGGAGAGAAATGCAAATATTCAAATAGGGTTGCACTTCTCCTAGTTTGAACACTTCTCATAAGTTGCATGCACTAGATCAGCTAAAACCAAGAGCATGGAGTTGCTAGGTATGATATTTTTTGACCTCACAAGGCTACAATCACTACTAATCATACCAAAAAAAATGAAAATAATATGTTTAAATGGATTGAAATATGTTCACAATCCCACTAGGCATGCCAAAAACTATTATCACTTAGGACTATACCCTAGTTGAGTATGCACTCAACCATCCTGTGCAACATATATTTATACTCACTTGAATCCACCCACAACTTGAGGATTTTTCCATGTTACACATGATGGTCGAGTTCATACTCAACTAGGGTGCAATTCTAAGTGATAACAAGGGGTTTCGATTATGCCTACTACATAGCTGAACAAATCCATAAGCAGCTAAAGGATTTGAAAGAACATGATGCTCCATTGGTATTCACACATTAATCTTTATTGATGCATATGTTTTTTGTGGATTGGTTAAAAGGAATGGTCCAAATTCATGGACCTTGAAGAAAAGGATGAACAAGGAAATGATTTGCCTATACAACTATGGGCACACATTTGGGATCAAAATTGCCTTGATTCCAACTATACATCTTTCTGCAATGGGTTAGTGCATGGTATTTTGGACAATTTGGGGTGTAAACCAATGAATAGGATTTCATGAAATATTAAGGAAATCCTTGGGCCTCTATAATTCAAGGACAACACCAAATTAAATCACAATTGGAAAGATTGGTATCTTCATACTTCATGCACAGTTTTTAGGGTGTATGGTGCATGGGTGTAGCCACATTGTCTACCTATTTATGTTTCTCATAGACTTGTTTTTTATGGAAATTATGTGGAAAATTGATTCAATGGATAAGGAGAACTTTGGGGGTGCCATTTGAAAGGGTCATTCATCCTTGACCAATTTTCCTTTTCCCACTTTAGAGTCACATCCAAGGAAGGGTTGGATAATTTTGTTGAGATGTTAAAAGCTTATAGGATGAGTGTAGAAAATGTAAGAAATTTTGACCTTGAAGGTTTTATTGATAGGGAAAGGAAAATTAGAGGTAGGTCAACCTTCCACCATTAGTTTATGCATACAAAGGATGTGATTAGAAACTTAGCATTTGATGCAAAATTTAATGAAAGAAAATAGGAATGGTTGTGCATAAACAAGATTGAGGAAGCAAGAATTAAGGTAAATCCTTTGTATGTAAGCCCATATCCCCAAATTTAGGATCCTTTTCAGAGGGCTATGAGGATATTGAAATCATATAAATAGGGAACATTCATGAATTTGATAAGGCAAGCTTAGGAAGCATCAAGAATAAAGAAAGAATACCATATGGCCAAGGTTCAAAGTAGGTCTTCTCAATCTACTACTTAGGGCCCTTCTATTCAACTGATGGAAATTGAAGAACTGTCAGCTACCAATCCTCTTGTGGAATATTTTGTTGAGACCGAGGGAAAGGATGCAATGGAGGAACAATCTATTGAATATGTTCCTATTGAAGAGAAATACATCATATATTTCCCTCCCCTCATGTGAATGATGTCACAATTTTTTTTGTTCCTACTAGTAGGATTGTTACTACAATTTATGATGAGAATAATGTTATTGATGAAGATATTAGGCTAAAAGATTGCCAAGATTTCATTGATGATGAGTCATTTTTCCAAATAAAGGAATTTAAAGAATTTGTAATTCAAGTCAAAGGAAGTGAATTCAAAGAGAGAATTGAGAAATCAAAGAAAGGAATTGATCCTTCATTACATGAAGAAGTTGAGAGGAAAGAATAAGAAATAATAGAAAAAGAGATTGCAAAAAATTTCCCTACTGATGGAAAGTTATTGGTGAAGAAAAGTGGCATTCTTTTGTTGCATTGTTGGGATTTTTCTTTTACCATTGCTCTAGATACAATTAGACATGATTTTGATGCATTCATATCTGAAGAGCAATATGATAATAAGGTTTTTGGATCTGGTTTCAGCCCAACGTTGCACACATTGATAATTTGGTCCACGTTGCCAAATATAGAAAGCCAAGGGTGATCAGATCATCTGGGGACATAATTGGGGATGTGGTTATAAAGAGAGCATTTGAAACTACTTCCACACAAGTAGCCAAGTTATTTGTACATGTTGCTATGTTAAGTGTTGATATTGCAGAGATGTCTCAAGAGAGACATGATCAGCTAATTACAAATTTCAATAGGCTACATGAGGAGTATAATAAGTTGAAATTCAGTGCTCCCTAGAAGAAATTTAAAATCAAATCCCTTCAACCTTCTACCTTCACAAAAGAGCTCTCCACACAAGAAAGAAGAATTGGAGATGGTAAGAAAAAGTGATAAGAAAGCTAAGGAGGAGACCAAAGAGGTGGTGACTGATATCATTGATGACATCTTAGGTCATAGTATTGTTTGTATACTCCCCAAGCTTGATAATGTATGAAATGCATATAAGAATATGCCTGAAGCTTATAAGAAGCATTTTGAAGCCCAAGAAAATTTTCAAAATTTATGGAGCAAATGGAGTATAAGGGTTAATTCCTTGAAAGAAATAATGAAAAATATAGAGAGTGATCTTGAAGGACCTACCAATTTTCCACAATTATTGCAAGCTATTGGATTATTGGGAGAAATATCAGCTTTCCAAAGAAAATTGGATATACAATTTAAGAATAAAGTAAATATGTTCAAAGAAATGGAGGAAAGGGGAGTGCCTAAAATCATAGATGAGGTAGGAGAGCTAAAATACTTCACCAATTGGAAAGGATAATTTAGGAGCATTGTTATTTATTTGTTTGCTTTCATTTATTTTTCAGGGAAACTAGACTATGCAACATTAAATGGTTAAATTGATGATCTATTTAAGATGGATGTTGATTTGAATGTGTTTGTGAAGGAGGCCAGAGCCATAATAGGTGCAAGGTACAACATGAAAAACTCAAAGGTACAGAATTTTTTTGATAGTCAATGGCCAGAGGAGGAGTACAACACATGGCTTCAAAAATTTATAGATTAAGCCTTTAATATAACAAATTTTAAGGTTGCCTCCTCATTTTAAAGGTTATTTTTCCTTTGTGTTGATTTGGAGGTATCTCTTTATGTTTTTCTATTTTATGCTTTGAGTCTTGAAGATTTGGAAATCTGAGGGAGATTGAAGATAAAGGAATATTTGGTTCAAAGTACAACCATCTCCCTCAATGTGCACTTTCTAAGGAAAGTGGGAATATTTTTTAATAGATTGAAAGGTGTTTTTTTCCCATATGAGATATTCCTTCACGAATGGTTAGGGAATTTATTTTGTAACTATATGTCAAATGAAAAAGTGGTGTGTGTATCTAGTTTGAATCTTGTTGCTACCTTGTCTTATAAAAGGGAATTTAGGGCCAGCTACACTGATCTTTTCGAGAATTTTTGTAAGATAGAACATAGAGGAATAGAGTTTGAGTCTTATTTTAGGTTATTGATTCTTAATTTTCTATAATTGCATATGTTGTTTAATAGTACTAGAATTTGAGGAATATAATGGCATAATTTTGAAGCCAATTTTCTCCTATTGTATACTTTACACAAATTATGAATGAAATCAATCAAAGATCATTCAATTTTCCTCTATTTGTTTTTCTTATTGATGTATGTTTCTGTTAATGTTCTTATTCAAAGAATGAATTAAATGCTTTAATGGAAATATAGGTTTGCGTAAGTGTTTGTAGGGATTAGATAAATATCATTGGTTAAGAGTTTTGAGCATTATTATGTAATGAATTATCATGAAGCTCTATGATGTTTGGGTGAAAATTCTATGTTACAAGTTTTAGTTACATTGGTTTTGATTCCCTTCCCTAGGTTAAGGAACCAATCCCTTGAATCTGTCTAAGTTGCATCTCCAAGGCCATTCATATAAAAAGACATGCAATCTTTACTTTCAGTTGAATTTATTTGTTGAGATGAAGTCTTATCATGTTCTATTCCTTTAAAAATATTGAATGCTTGAATGATAATGCTATATCATTTTATTTTCATAATCATCAAGAAAATCCACATAGAACAGATGTGCTATCTATAATATTTATTATAATTGGTATAGGATATTAAGAAATACTATTAGGGATCACCTTCCTAGGTTTTGTAGAGCCTAAAGTGTAGAGGGAAAGTTAGTTTAACTTTCACCTGTTTATTGGCCAATCCATCCAAGTAAATAATAATTGAAAGTGGAAAACTCATAGGTTATTTATGAGATCTGATTGGGATTTAAAACCCACCAAAAGATTGGAAACTTTGCTAGGGAATTAAATGGTTTATATCTCTAGTTCAAGATCATTTTAGTCAAAGTCATAAGGTTTCAAAGTTCTTCATTTTTTCAAAAATGAATCCATAAAATATCTCATCATTTTTTAATTTTGAGGTCTGTGATTCAAATTCTTTGCTCATGTTCACATATTTGTGTGAATTTCTTTGAATTTTTTTATTGGTTTAGTCCAGTCTCTCTCTATGTTTGCAAAATCTCACAAAGAATTAGAAAATATTTCCAAATTCCCATTAATTTGGGTGGTGACTATGAGAGGAACAAGGAGTCATAAAGAAACATCTTGAGAAGAGGTTGAAAGGAGAATTGCAATAAAATACCAAACAGTCCTAGGAGCAAAATATTGCAGACACGAGTTTGTTGCTCCTCCTATTTTAGGATTTGAACATTTACATGAAGATGTTAGTGATAATATGGATGAATTTGGAATGCCTCCTATAAATGAGGAGAACCCAATCATAAAAGAAACTACTATTGATAAGCAAGCCAGTTCAGATCCTTTGGTTTCAAAACCAATGCAACAATGGAAATCATAGGATAGAGATTTTGATGCTACATTGGCATCTCGAAGACTAAATCCTAGAGCTACTTCTAAATCTAATTCTCCTATACATGGCTTGTTTAGAGGTACACATAATAGAACCCCTAATCCTTTTTCACATAGGGATACTTTAAGTCTTGTGGACTATACTCCTGAGCACTCAAATTCTTATATAAATTTTCCTAATGAGGAGGAATTAATGCAAGATATTGTGGAGCTCCTAGAGGAGGCTCAGAGGCTTAAAGATTTAAGAATCAAGCAGGAAAAGGAGAAGGAATAAAAAAAAAGGTTTAAATGTTTGAGAGGGACTAGTTGAGGAGGAGGGAGGAACTAATGAAATTAATGACCTGAGAAGAACCTTCTCCTATCTCTACTTCATCTTATGGTCCTTTTCCCACTGTTATTCTTAAAAAATTACTCTGAATGTTATTGTAGAAAATACCCACACCAACACATGGAATAGCTCCATTGTTACCAGCTCAATTGCAACCCCTTCTGCCACCAATAAACCATCACATCATATGGATATAGGAAAGAAACCCATAGGTCAGTCTAAGGGATTAACTATAAATGCAAGTGCACCATCTAGTACTTCTCTTACAACTGCAATACCTGATCCCTTAAACCTTAAAGTGAAAATAGAGAATGAAAAAATGCATAAGGAATTAGAGAGAATACAAATTCTTGTTACTAATGCTGAGATGTAAAGGAAGATTACATTTCTAAAATATTTTATTTGATACCCTGCAACTTCTAGTTCTCAGAACCCACCTCATTACATGCCCCAACCTACCCAAACTACTGGTATGAATATTTCATCTACCATGGGTCAATCCATTCCTTTTTCCCAACCACTAAAATTGAGTGGGACTATACAATTTGGTGGAACTAGCACCAGTTAGCCAGTGAACCAGAATGTTGGAGGAAAAAATGTAAATAAAGGTAATCAAAGCATTCGGGGGCAGGTGGTGTTGGACCTCAACCACGTCAAGGAGATCCACTTGTTAGGAGACCTATGTAGTAGAGAGATACAAATAGTGTTTTAATGGGATACTTGGTTATCCTAACCCTATCCCCATTGAATTCAACACAATTTCCAATGGACAAAATGAAATGGTTCCTGAATTTAATACCAATTCCAAAAGGCTATGTTCAAGATTCCTCCTTACTTGAGGCCTAATGAACAAGTATGTTTGGTCTCAAATTGTAATGCCTTTGATTCAAAGATGGAGTATCATCTCAAAGACAAGAATCCTGAAACTTTGAAGGATGCTTACAAATTTGGTTTGCATATTGAGAGAAATAGAAGGGTTGTTGGAAAAGTGGGAAGAAGAGATGATGTGAAGATTTTGAAAAACCCTAAGGGTCACCAAGAAAAGGGGTCAACTTTTGATGATAAAATGGACAAGATGATGAGTTCTCTAAAAGATTTGAGTTACAAATTGGTTAAAACTAATAAGGGGTTGTCAAATCACAAGTCTAATTTTCATAAGAAAGAAAGATTACCAAGATTGCATGATCAACCTTATAACACAAATTGGCATAATGGTAAGCAAGTGTTTAATAATAAAAAAAATTGTAGAACAAATAAAATCTTGATCCTTTGAAGAAGAATACAACAAATTTTATCGATGAAACTCCATGGTGTGTGGCATTCCAGCTACCCCATTCACCTCAACAATGTGTGGTAGCACAATCCCTAGAGGAAGATAAAAATTATTTTGAGGATTGTGATCTGCCTAATGAGAAAGATGGAGAAATCAACATGTTTTTTGGTGATGAA
The DNA here is from genome assembly GCA_007258455.2 of Sequoia sempervirens. Lineage (NCBI taxonomy): Eukaryota > Viridiplantae > Streptophyta > Pinopsida > Cupressales > Cupressaceae > Sequoia > Sequoia sempervirens. The sequence goes on along the minus strand of VDFB02000363.1, from coordinate 115,003,892 downwards.
GAATGTTCATCTAATGAAGAGTCAAATGAAAATGGTGTAGAACACCAAAGACTTGTGGAAAATGCATATCAACATCAAGTGTTCTTTGATGAAGATGTTGAAGAGGATTATACTCTGAATTCTCTTGAAATAGAAGAGATAGATGTTACCTTAAGAAGACCATCAGATGAAAAAATTAAGGAATTAATTATAGTTTTTGTTGCTCAATTTAAGAGAAATTACCATTTGAGAAATAGAGTTATAAATAATGATCAAGGTAAAGCAGGCAAAATATTCATCAATGAACATAACAAAGATAAAAAGGAATGTCAAACAAGCAAGAAAAAGGAAGAACCAAAGGCAAAGAACAAGTTATGGGGAAAAAAAGTTGTTGTGAATAATGATGAACAAGTGGGTTCCCCATCAACTCAAAAAGAGTGTCAAAATTTGAAGGCTAATGATGAGAATAAAAAGGATGAGACTAAAAATGAAGAAAAATATTTTCAAAGAAAATTCCAATTTAGAGGGAATCCTGTGGTAACATATGATGTAACAAAGTATACTTTAGTTGATATGTTGTAGATGTTATCACAGGTAAAGGTATCAATCCCCCTCCTCAAGATGATGAGGATTAAGGAGCATAAAAATAAGGTAGTCACCCTTATCAATGGTGTACCTATAACCTATAATGATAATAAGATGGTTGCTTAGCCTAAAATGGGTAAAATAAAGCTGACAAAATATGGAGATGAGGGGACAATAATTGATGAACCTCAAGTATTCTTAGGTGCCATAGTTACATCATGCCCTAATTAGGTGGACCCTTTCTATGTAACCCTTATCATGGATGACAAAAGGTTAAAAAAATGTATGATTGATTTAGGGCATCCTCATGTAGTGTAGAAAAATGTACTCCTTTACATTTTTGCACTTTGTTTGGTCCCTCTTAATTAAAATGAACTTAATTATGCCTTAATAAGCCCCATTTTACATCTACAAGCCTAATAAATTACATTTTCCATAGGGGAAACCCAACAACAATTAATGCCAACACATAGCACTTTACCTTGAGCAATGAGTGTTCCAGGAATAGGGACCTGGGACCCATTCACCATGGGAAAATGGGTCCACCCTAGGCCTTTGAAATAGAATTTAAATTATGTTCTTGGTTGTATTTTAACATCTCTAAATTCAAATTTTGATGACAGATTGTAATGTTTAATTTTTAGGAAATTAAGGATACATACCTATAAATATAGGGTTATTTCATCAAATTAATCCTAGATTTTCAAGAGATTTCAAGTGAAAATTTACAAGAACAAAGATTATGATCAAAGGAATTCAAGAGTAGATTGATCAGTGATTTATTGCAGCAATCAAGATCTCAAGCATGATGTCAAGGTCTTAAGCTTCATGCATGTTTTTTGAGCTAACATTGTGATGTAGGTTTCAAAGATTCAAGTCGAGCATTCAAGTCATATTTCAAGCATCAAGATCCACATCCATTGAATCCATTTCATGCAAGATCAAGATCAATATTGAAAAATTCCAAAGGTTTATTCAAGGGTTTGGTGAGTTGCAACATTGCCTTGTTCATTCATCATTCCTTTCATATTTCATTATTTCATTTCAATGTTTAAGTACCCAAATGGGATTTGGCCAAGGAAAACCCCCATTCACCAAAAACAAATAATTTTTCCCTCTTGTGTTTATGTTGCATATTTTAGGTTGAAGAAGGATTGAAGTTCTCTTGGAGAGAAAGATTAAAAAAGTTGTCAAAGTTGCAAAAGTTGTCAAAGTTGTCATCAAGCCACTGAAACTCACCTACAAATTTGATTTTTGGCTTTCTGACACTACAACCTAGATCAAATAGAAGCTATAGATTAACATCAGAGGCTCTCAAAAGTTTGCTGAAAACCCTAATCAAATATCCATTCACCCATGGGCGAATGAGTCCCAGATGGCCTCTCGAAGCTATCTTTTGGTGATTGGTAAATAGTGTTCTTCCCTTCTCATATCTACATAATTTTTGGTGTTTCTATTATTTTTGACCTTTAAATTGATGTTTCATGTTTGAATTGGCATAATTGAGTAGATAGGGGGTGGTAGCTCTTAAAACTACCCTTTGTCTGGTGTAGATATTAACACTCTCTGGAACTTCTGAGGGGAGAAGGAACCAATTTGATCTAGCTTAGCAAAGATGGCCATCCTTCTAGCACCGGTTTTTTTGATGGGTGTTTTTTCACTTCTCAACACAAGAAGCACATAAGTGCACTATCTCTCTTGAAAGACAACTTCCTACAAGCAAGTTGCAGAAAATTATCCCAAGGTCTCTTGGGAGTTAGGTCATGACTTGCATAAACAACTCAATTGATTGATGTGATTTGCTGGTAATCACAAAGGGAATTTATGGTTCACTAATTTGGGAAGGAATTGGATCTTCAAATGGAGTTTTGTGAAATTCTAGAAGTGATGTGTAATTTCTGTAAGTTCAAAACAGTGGTCTAAAATTCCATGATTCTCATGAAATTTGGCTTTACAATGATGCTGGAAATTTTCCTTAACTTATACTTCAAAGAAAATTCAAAAGGGAAAAAGGGATAGAAGAGTTCCTATACCTACAACTAATGATGAACAGTGATGATGGAGGATTATATAGTGGAGAGCCTTCCTAAAACTAAGTTCCACTTAACCAAAATAACTCATAGTCTCATGAAACTAGTGCTATCTTCTAAGGTCTGCAGATTTTTAGCTATCCATTCACCATAAAGCATAAATAATAGATGAATTTTAAGTGCAACAACAAATTAATTTTTAGACTAGCTTTACATTGTTGTTCATCATCAACAAACAACAAAAAGCATGAACATGAAAGACGTCAACACTATAACATTCTTCAATATCAATGTGTAGCATGAACTAAACTACTAAAAGCAACTTGAAATACATAGAATAGAAAGACTAAATTCTAATTTTGAGAAGATGAATCATGCAACATGTGAGAAACACAAAAATCCACCAAAACAATGTAATTCTCATTAAATTTTTTGCAGCATGTCTTTACACAACAACTCAACTCTCTCAACTAAAGGGTAAAATATGGCGAGAGCGGGAGGGAGTGCTGCTATGGGCAAGAGCATTGGAGTTTTGAATTCTAGCAAGGAAGATGAAGATGGTGTAGATGAAAATGATGAAGATTGGAGATTGGATGTTGCGAGCTAGAGGTTGGGTGTTGCAGGCTGGAGGGTTTTTGAAAATTGTTTCCTTCCTTCTCATGGTGTTGTTTGTGCCTTGGTTTTGGTTAGCGGGTTGTTTGGGGATTTTTGGGGACACTTTGGTCACTGCTTGGTCTAGTTTGGGATACTTTTTGTCTTCTGGTGTAGATTTGTTTCTAGAAAGGATCGAGGGGGTGGTTTGCTGTTGAAACTATCCTTCCTGTCTTCCTTTTGTGTTGCGTTTTGTGGGCTATTGCTATTGTTTTTTCTTTATCTTTTAGTCTGGGTCGAAGGCATCTTCAATATCTTTTTTTGGAGCTTTTTCTTGACTGGTGAAACATTTCTTTTGGTGTGGAGTGCTCTAGGGTGTATTTGCTCATGGTGAAGGCTATGGCCTATGTGTTTGAGGGGTTTGTGCTTGTGTGGTTTTAAGATTACATCCATGTGAACTCTTTTGTGTTTGGGTTTTTGAAGGTGACTACCTTCATGGAGGCTTCATCAGTCTACTATGTGTTTTGTGTCCCTGGTCTATCTGAGTCTCTGTTTGTGTGGCTAGCTTAGAGGGTGAGGTTTGGTGTATCCTTTTCTCTCCACTCTAGCTCTAGCTTAGGGTTTTGGTTGTTGTTTTTGATTAAAGGGTTTGTTCTTTTGGATTCCAGTATTTTATTGAAAACCTTGGGTCTTGGTTGGTGGATGGTGGATGTTGTCCTTGTTAAAGGTTGTTGGCTATTGGATGGGATGATCTTTTTGTTTTATCTTATGACCCAGTTGTTCGTTATTTCTAGTGAGGGTGAGGGTGATCTCCTTGTGCTCTGTGGGGGTGTCCTCTGGATTTTTTTCTATTAGTATATTGTTGGTTGGGAATAGTTCAAGGTTGATCTAGAATACCTAGTTGTATTTGTCTTGTAAGAAACTTGTTTTTGTTGTAGTTGAGCTATTCCAAAGGTTTATTAAGAAGGCTCAAACTTGGTTATGGTTTATGTTGGTGATTGTCCCTTCTTTTACGCTCTTGTTTCTCTCTTTTCCTAAGGAGGCTATAGCTATCCTTTCTATCAAATTTCTTTCTTTCTTCTAGGTCCAACAAACAGTGTCTTCTATGGAGGTGAAGATTCCATCTACTTTTGAGGTGGAGCTAGTCATTGTTGAATTGGTGGGAAGCTCTCTTCTCTACCACTTGTTCTTATTGAAGTGGAATCTATGTGTTCAGAAGTGTGTTGGATTTGGTGGAGAGGCTTTATCTTTCTTCCTCTCTATTAGAGGGGAGCCCTCTCCTATGGAGGAGGAGATCAAGTTGTATTTTCAAGGGGGATGGAGCTGCAAGGATCTGGATGATTATCAGTGCATTTTTTTTCTCTCTAGCTTCCCTATTAAAGTGGGGAGCCTGGACTTGTTGGGCTCAATATCAGTGTTACTGAGTAGATGGATTTTTGCAGCCCAGCTACATTGTTCCCTGACTATTTCAGGAGGTTAATACTATTATTAATTATGATTGTCTTAACCTGGTATGTGGGATGTTAGGCCCCTTTGGTTCTTGATGTCTGTAGTTTGATTTGTCTTACTGATTCTTAATGGTTGCTGTTGTGGTGCTGCTATTGTGTTGCTATTATCTTTCATTTGTAGCTTTCTTCCTTTGGATTGGGTTGTGGATCCCATCAAGACCATTTGCAAAGGGTTTCAAGCCCCTTCAAAACCCATTTATTACCTGCTCAATCTCTCTTTTTAAATGAGAGGAGACCCCTATTTATAGTTTTCCAAAAGTGAAATGAATGGATAAGATTTACTTTCATTGTGTGGCCAAGATTCATTTTACATTAGGGTTTCACCTACCCCCAAAATATAAAATTATAAAATTCATCTTGTCTTTTCTCTATTTCACTAGCTCTGACACTATAGTAGTTTTGTCTTCAAGTGACTACCTTCTTTTTCTAGCTGTTCAGTCAGAAACTCATCATCAATCACTGGCTTCCTTAACTTCTTCTAAAGGGTGGAATTATCCATGAATTTCCCAATCAAATCCTGAAGCTTGTTCCATTCCATAATGTCTGATTGGAGGATTTGAAAGGTCTGTTCGAAGTGGATTCACTCTGAGAGGGGGGGTGAATCCGAGTGATATAATTTTTTAGCTTTTGACTTTGAAAGCACAATAAACTTTTTACTAATTTAAACCCAATGTGGCAAACTTGTTTATGCAAGTGAACATAAACACTTTAAATCAGATTGACATGAAACTTGATTAACATTTACTCATATTAAAATCATTATATGATATTGTTCAATTAGTGTGTGAACAATCTTGTATGTGCTTTTGAAATAGAACTACAACTTTTTCCAATGCAAATTTAATTTGCTTAACATAAGACATTTTAAAATAGATTTGAACAATTTTAACTTTGCATGACAAACTTTTTAAATATGAACCTTTCGAATACACTAAAAGTATCAGAGCATTGATTGAATGAGAACATTAACATGAAACAGAATGAGAGACAAATAACATCACATAACACAAAGATTTCCTAAGTGGAAAAACCCTTTTGGGGTATAAAAAACCACTCGCTAAAATTTTCCTTTTATTAATAAAAGAGCACCAACTCTATAACAATATGGAGCACCAACTCCCATAATCTTTCTGAAGCACCAACTTCATCAAACATTCAAGATATTACAACCCATCAGAACCTTACAACTGCAATAATTCTTTGTAGCTATAAAATTACAATAGGATACAAAATGATTTTGCAATAATGCCCAATTCAAAATCAACTTTGTAATACAATCAGAGATGAAAACAATATGAGCCTACTTTTCCTCTTTACAGAATGATTTCACAATAAACAATACTATGTCTAGACTATTTCCTCTCATCACATTTTTAAGTTTTTTTACAAAGATATATATATATATATATATATATACAATGTTTGTAAAACAGTTATTCATCTTTGTCAACCTTCAATCAAAAAACCAAGGAAATGCCACCTTTCCAATCACTTTATATGTGATAACCATAGTGAATATTATCGGCCTGAAGTGCTAATGCACTTTAAAAACAAATAGAAATGTCTTAATGTCGACCAAGGCATTTACCAAAACTTATATCACAAATAAACCATATGCCAAGATATAAGTGAATATGAAATGTGAATCCATGTAAAATGTGAAAGCCCAAGTATATGTCAAAATACTCTTTGTAAGAAGTGATATGAAAAGTCCAAGCAATACCATTGCTTATGAAGCTATAGTAGCCAACTCAAGGATACAAGATTGACTGTGTATCAATATAAACACCTCCACCTCATGTATAATGCAATAACCCTTGTGAAGCTATATTTATAACATGTTAACATATGCACCAAACTAAGTTGGCCATGAAGATAAGAAATAACAAAAACCAACTAAAGAATGCCAATGATGCCAAATGAAATACCATACTCAAGTGTCAAGAAAAGCATTAGTAAAATTCCAACCCCAAAAGCCATGTACCAAATAATATATCATAACCGTGGATACCAAAGAATTATGAGATAGCCATGAAGATCACCAATAGAATTCCATGAAGACATAATGAATCTTGTCAATGATGCCATGATCAATCTTATAATGAAAAATTGAAATAATATACCTATTGTACAATAAAGAAGTGCCAATCTATCAAAATGAAATCAACTGTTCCATGATATCACTTGAAAACTAATGCCACTTGAATAAATTTTATCTGCACGTGAAGCTCAACATAATTAGTACCACAATATATGATGAACAAATGCACCCAAATGCATCAGCCCAAAGCATGATCCACAAAACATTGAATATGCCAAAATGAACACAAAGAGCACCAAGTATCATTAGGCCAATCACCAATCAGTTTTGTCATCAAGGACAATATACCACAAGAGAAAGTCAACAAACTCCCCCTTTATCCTTGATGGAAAGAACCATCTAAAACCATCTAAATTGAACATGATCACCAAACCAAAAGATACCAATGATCAACTAATGAATACTCATATTTCTCCCCCTTTTTGTCTCAAGGACAAAGGGTAAACAAGGAAATACCAAAAACTAGTAACTCAACCAGCTGCAAATATAGCAAAGAAGTAGAAAATAAAGTAAAAAAGCAACAAGGAGTTGCTAGGAGAGCTAAGAAGCTCCCCCTAAAGCAATGATAGAACATTAAGAGAGCAGTGATTGAGAGATAACTCCCAATCGAGACCGAAGTCTTTCAAAAACCTCTTTAGCCAAAGACTTAGTAAAAATATCTGCCACCTGTGCTTGTGTAGGTACATATTGCACAGTAACCTCATTAGCCAAAGCCTTTTCTCTCAAAAAATGAAATTTAATTGCAATATGTTTGGTTCTGGAGTGCATAATAGGATTCTTTGATAAGTTAATTGCACTGGAGTTATCACAAAAGATGGAAACAAGTTTAGTAACATCAGTACCCATGTCTAAAAGTGTTTGAGCCATCCAAAGAAGCTAAGTGAAGCAAGATGTGGCTGCAATAGATTCAACTTTTTTTGTTGATAATGAAACTGAATCTTGCTTTTTGCTATGCCAAGCAACAAGACGATCACCAAGATAAAAATTTGCACCACTTGTGCTTTTTCTATCATCAAGACAACTAGCCCAATTAGCATCAGTAAAAGCCATTAAAGTAAAATCATTATCCCTAGAATACCAAAGACCAAAGTCAAGAGTACCCTAGATATACTTAAATATTCTTTTGACAACAGTAAGATGGGACTATTTTGGTGCAGATTGGAATCTAGAGACCATACAAACAGCTTGCATTAAACCTAGTCTAGAGGCAGTTAAGTATAACAAGTTGCCAATCATTGATTTGTATTCAGATTGATCAACATCAGGAGAATCATCAGTTTTAGATAACTTATAGCCAGTCACCATTGTTGTACTTACTGGACGGAATTCATCCATTTGAAACCTTTTCAACATTTATTTTGCATATTTTGTTTGTGACAAGAATATTGCCTATTCAAGCTGTAAAACTTGGAGGCCAAGAAAGAATGTTAGTTTACCTAACATTGACATTTCAAATTCTGATTCCATAATCTTTGAAAACTTCTTTGATAAGGCATCATTGTCACAACCAAATATTATATCATCTACATATACCTCAACAACCAGTATATTATTACCTTATTGTTTAACATAAAGATTGATGTCCACACCATGTCTTTTGAAACCATTTGTTGTTAAGTGTGCATCCAATCTAGAATACCAAGCTCTAGGAGCTTGTTTGAGACTGTACAAGGCCTTTTTCAATCTGTACACATGATCAGATTTATCTTGTACAACAAATCCTTCTGGTTATTCCATAAAAACTTCCTCATCAAGATAACCATTCAAGAATGCAGTTTTAGCATCCATTTGGTACACCTTAAAAATTTTAAAGCAAGAATATGCTAAGAAAATTTTAATAGATTCAATACGAGCAACAGGTGCATAAGTTTCACCAAAATCTATACCTTCCTATTGTGCATATCCTTTGCACAAAAAATGTGCTTTGTTTCTCACTACTTTGCCACTTTCTTTTAACTTATTTCTTAAAATCCATTTGCCACCAATAAAATTTTTATCATCAGGTCTTGGGACTAGTTCCCAATTTTTGTTCTTCTCGATCTAGCTAATTTCTTCTTGCATAGATTTCAACAAACAATCATCATTCAAAGCATCATTAATAGTTTTAGGCTCAAACTCAATTATTAAACAAAAATTCTTAGCAATTTGAGCTTGTTCCTCAATTTTTTCCTTTCTTCTTGTTAAGATTCCTGCATCTTTATCTCCAATTATTAGATCTTTAGGATGATTTTTCGCAACAATTTTGGAAGGAGTTTTAGGAGGTATTGCTTTGGAACTTGAGGTATCCTCCTGTTGTGATTCATCTACTACTACAGTTTTGGGAGTGATATTTCAATCTGCCACAAATTCCTCTTCATCATCCTGATCATAATTAGAATCTAGGAGCAATCTTTCATCAAACTTCACATTAATAGATTCAACAATCTTCTTCAGCCTTTTATTGAAGCATTTATAGGATTTTCTATGAGTAGAATAGCCTAAAATGATACCTTCATCAGATTTTGACTGAAAGCTTCCTAAATTTTCATCATCTCTTTTAATAAAGCATTTACAGCCAAATATTATGAAGTAATTAATAGAAGCATATTTACCATACCAAAGCTCATATGGAGTGAAATTGGACTTTACCCTTATTTGTACTTTGTTTAGAATGTAAACAGTTGTGTGAACAACTTCTTTCCAGTACATATCAGATAGTTTGGCTTCATCTAACATTGTTCTAGCCATTTCTTTCACTATTTTGTTTTTCCTCTCCACAACCCCATTCTGTTGAGGTGTCCTTGTAGCAGCATATTATCTTTTTATGCCATGTTGTTCACAATAATCAATGAATTCTTGAGATGTAAATTCACCTCCCTTGTCTGATCTTAAGCATTTGAGTTTCAAATCAAATTCTTTCTCAACCATCTTACGAAAAAATTTAAATCTGTCAAAAGTTTTAGATTTATGTTTGAGAAAGGTTACCCAAACAATTCTTGTGTAGTCATCTACAAATAACATGAAGTATTTTTCACCATTTATTGGCCTAGTCCTAGTAGGACCACAAAGATCAGTGTACAAACTACAATGGCTTAGTAGAAGAATGTTCTTTAGATTTAAAGCTCACCTTAGTTTGTTTTCCCTTAAGATATTCTTTACACACTGTATTTTTTGGTTTACTCAATATAGGAAAGCCTCTTACATTCTGATTTTTACTTATTCTAACCAGATTGTCAAAGTTTATATGCCCTAAATGTTTATACCATAACAATTTTTCTTCCACTTGACCCATAAGACACATACCTCCATTGCTTTCATGATTAGAAGAGTCAAGAAGATTGTAAATGTTTCCAAAAGTTCTCAAACCTGTTGCAACTATTTTACTAGATTTGTTGTTTTTTATTTCACAACCTTATGCACCAAATGTAACATGATATCCATTATCACAAATTTGACTAACACTTAAAATATTATGTTTCAATCCTTCTACATTATACACATCATAGATTGATGTGTCATCATTTAGAAGTAGAGAACCTTTACCTTTTATGGGAATACCTGATTTGTCACCAAACTTGACAAATCCTCCTTCATAATCTTCAAGTTTCAAGAACCTATCTTTATCACCAGTCATGTGGTTTGAACAACCACTATCCAGCACCCAAAATTCCTTCTTCTTGGAGAGAAAGGCAATTTTCACCAGCATAGATTGGTCTACACTTGGAACAAACTTGGGTCTCCAAACTTTTTGTGAGTTAGGTCTATTTTGTTTGCATTGTTTGGATGTATGACCAATAGTAGTGCATTTCAAACATCTGATTGTATTTGGAAAACCAAAGAATTGTTTATGGCCAAATCTAGGTGTTATAGACAGTATAAATCTGCATTTGTTCACTTTATGCCCAAATTTATTGCAGTAGAAACAATAACCATGAAACAATGCATTGAATCTAATATTGTTTCTTTTATGCTCAAAACATTGCTTCTTATCAATTGTTTTGAAGTTTTGATTTGAACATTCACCAGTACTGAAAAAAATACCAGTCATGTCCTTATGTTGTTTCTACTTTCCAAGCAAGTCATTTAAACACAGCATGCTTTCATAACCTTCTAATTTTTTCTTAAGTATGATTACTTGCTTTTCAAGCCTCTGGATTTCCTTATCTTTATCTGCAAGAACTAATTTAAGATTTCTATAGTTCTCCTAGAATCATCAAGTTCAGTTTGTAAAGGTGTAATTATCTTATTTGGACTTTTCTCTTGTGAAGAAAATTGTTTCTTTAATTTTTTTATTTCTTGTAGAGCACAAAGTAATTCACCTTCAAGACTCACTTCTAATTTAGATTGATCTTCAGTTTGACTTTTTAACTGATTGTTTGGATTCTTTTGTGCAAAAATTTCAGCCATGAATAAAGTTTCATCTTCTTCATTTAAGGACTCATCTGTCTCAACATTTGAATATTCTTTGCTAAAGAGACTCTTTTTCTTTTTAAGACTATTGTTAAATTTCTCTTTAGGATTCCAAGACTTTTTCTTAATTTTTTTTTCTATTTTCTCATCATCATAGGTTTGATCTAGATAAGGAAATTTAGCTACAAAATGACCAACTTTTCCACAATTAAAACATTTGAAAGAAACTTTTCCTTTATATTTCTTTGTCAACTTTCTTACCAAAAGAGCTTCTAAGGTATCAGATAGTTCTAATTCACTATCTAATTCTTCCTTCTTTTCTACTTTAAAAGAAGTCTCCTTAGAGGTTGAAGCAGAGCTTCCTATCCTCATTTCATATGTTGTTAATATGCATGCAAATTGTCCACAATAAGAGAGTCAAAACGCTTCTTTTCTTCAAGAGTAGAAACTTTAGACTCAAATTTAGGATGCAAAGTTCTTATTACTTTTTGAACAATATCAGACTCTGCAATTGTTTCACCTAGACCTCTTCTCGCGTTTACAAATTCATATATCCTTAAGAAATAATCAACAATCTTTTCATCATCCTTCATTCTCCTTTCCTGAAATTGACTCTTAAGAGTAAGAATTTTAGATTGCTTAACTTTTTCATTTCCTTGATAAATATTTTCAAGCTTTTCCCATATTTCATATGCAAATTTACAATGCATGACTTTGACAAACACATCTTTTTTCAAACCACACAATAGAGCATGTTTAGCTCTTGCATTCATTTCATATTTTCTTTTCTCATCATGATCTATAGGTATGAAATAAGGTACAAAATATTTACTGTATAGTAAGTTCCAGACATCAAGGTCTAGAGAAATCAGATATGTTTCCATTCTGATTTTCTGAAACACATAATCAGTGCCATCAAACAAAGGTGCTCTTGTAATGGATGATCCTTCAGGTGCATGTGCCATAATGACAAAATTCCAAGACCATAATCAATCCCAGGTATGAAACCTAATGCAGGACCCTATGCTATGATATCACTTGTTGGAAGTGGATTCACTCTAAGAGGGGGGGTGAATCAGAGTGATATAATTTTTTAACTTTTTACTAATTTAAACCCAATGTGGCAGACTTGTTTATGCAAGTGAACATAAACACTTTAAATCAGATTGACATGAAACTTGATTAACATTTACAACTCATATTAAAATCATCATATGATATTGTTCAATTAGTGTTGTTTATGCAAGTGAACAATCATGAAACTTGATTAACATTTACAACTCATATTAAAATCATCATATGATATTGTTCAATTAGTGTGTGAACAATCTTGTATGTGCTTTTGAAACAAAACTACAAAATTTCCCAATGCAAATTTAATTTGCTTAACATAAGGATTTTTAAAATAGATTTGAACAATTTTAACTTTGCATGACAAACTTTTGAAATATGAACCTTTTGAACACACTAAAAGTATCAGAGCATTGATTGAATGAGCACATTAACATGAAACAGAATGAGAGACAAATAACATCACCTAACACAAAGATTTCCTAAGTGGAAAAACCCTCTTGGGGTATAAAAAACCACTCGCTAAAATTTCCCTTTTATTAGTCAAAGAGCACCAACTCCCATAATCTTTCTAAAGCACCAACTTCATCAAACATTCAAGATATTGCAACCCATCATAACCTTACAAATGAAATAATTCTTTGTAGTTATAAAATTACAATAGGATATAAAATGATTTTGTAATAATGCCCAATTCAAAATAATCTTTGTAATACAATCAGAGATGAAAACAATATGAGCCCACTTTTCCTCTTTATAGAATGATTTCACAATAAACAATACTCTGTCCAGACTATTTCCTCCCATCACACTTTTAAGTGTTTTTGCAAAGATATATATATACAATGTTTGTAAAACAACTATTCATCTTTGTCAAGAAAACCCATATTCAATAACCAAAGTTTATAAACTAGTAAGAACAAGAATATTTGATCATGATACCCATCAAGAAAATCAATGATATAAAGATGAAATGCCACTGTGAGATGAAACCCTTGATTTTACACTCGGGTTCAAAGTAGTTTTAGATTAGTTAAGAAATTTGTTCAAAACTGAAACAAAGTTTTTTTTTCCTCTTTTACTTCTCATTTACCAGATTTACCTTTGGAAGATCAAAATAAACCATAGATATTACCTCTATCATGGTGGATTTAACTTGCAAACAAAATCCTTGAAGTTCTTCATGAAAAAATGCCCAAACTACCACTTCTAGCTCAAGCAAAGACCACCAAATATCTTGCCATCCATCAAAGATCAACATAACTGAAAACCAAGTCAGAATACCACAGCAAACTTGCTCAATCTGCAACTATAATTCCAACATGGTGGTGCTAGGGTTCAATCTTTTGTTTACCCTATTTCTTCCTTCATCGAAACTCCAAAAAAAAAATGAATGGAATTTGAAATCCAAAAATCACATTACAATCATTTTTAAATCCATGTCACTGACACAATGAAGTATTAAATGAGTGCCAAATCATAATCCACGTGTGTTGTCCAAGTCAACATAGTCAACATACTCATTGAAACAATAATATTGTCACTTCCATGTAAGCGAATCAAGTGTAATACATATGTCGACAACCCAAGTCTTTAAAAAATATGTATTAACTATTGTGCAATGTATAAGCCCGAAACATGATCGAACTTCAATCAAAAAACCAAGGAAATGCCACCTTTCCAATCACTTTATAAGTGATAACCATAGTGAATATTGTAGGCCTTAAGTGCTAATGCACTTTAAAAACAAATAGAAATGTCTTAATGCCTACCAAGGAATTTACCAAAACTTATATCACAAATAAACCATATGCCAAGATATAAGTGAATATGAAATGTGAATCCATGTAAAATGTGAAGGCCCAAGTATATGTCAAAATACTCTTTGTAAGAAGTGATATGAAAAGTTCAAAAAATACCATTGCTTATGAAGCTATAGTAGCCAACTCAAGGATACAAGACTAACTGTGTATCAATATAAACACCTCCACCTCATGTATAATGCAATAACCCTTGTGAAGCTATATTTATAACATATTAACATATGCACCAAACTAATCTGGCCATGAAGACAAGAAATGACAAAAACCAACTGAAGAATGCCAATGATGCCAAATGAAATATCATACTCAAGTGTCAAGAAGAGCATTAGTAAGATTCCATCCCAAAAAGCCATGTACCAAATAATATATCATAACCGTGGATACCAAAGAATTATGAGATAGCCATGAAGATCACCAATAGAATTCCATGATCAATTTGATAATGAACAATTGAAATAATATACCTAATGTATAATAAAGAAGTGCCAATCTGTCAAAATGAAATCAACTGTTCCATGATATCACTTGAAAACTAATGCCACCTGAATAACTTTTATTTGCACATGAAGCTCAACATAATCAATACCACAATATATCATGAACAAATGCACCCAAATGCATCATCCCAAAGCATGATCCACAAAATACTGAATATGCCAAACTGAACACAAAGAGCACCCAGTATCATTAGGCCAATCACCAATTAGTTCAATCACCAATCAGTTTTGTCATCAAGGACAATATACCACAAAGAGAAAGTCAACAAGGTCAACCTTTTAAATCTTTCTATGATCTGCTCCTAGTGCTTGTTGCACCTAGGCATGGCCTTAACAACCTACTTAGATTGGGTGAATTCTCTTGCAGCAAAGTCCATGAAACCTAGTGTTAGCACATTTGCAGCTCCTTGTTCCATCTTCTTACAAAAGAATGGATTGATTTTCTCTGGATCCAGTTCTAGGCCAGGCATGTCACAGTTAGTCATTGTCTTGAGTAGTCCTCATTGTCAGTTCTGTGCTCTACAACCCATTTGAGGTCAAGATCGATTTCATGCAATACCCTTTCAAGGACTTCCCTCCTATGATCCAAGCCCATTTTCCATGTCTCTACCAGCCAGTGATCATCCTTGTCGAGCCCCAGTTCCTTTTCCCATGTCTTTTCAGGCATCTTAAGAATGGCCTCAAGCTTAGGAGATGTGATCCTATATAGCTCGGTGAACCTGTGACATGTCTTATATGTGGCTTCTAGCTGCTTTTGTAAATCTTAGAATTTGTTGAACATAAAAGCAGCGTGGAAGATGCCCATGTCACCCTTGTAGATCACTCATTGGAACCAATCCATTGTGGCCTTGGTCTAGTTCTTGATTTTCTCCATTCTATTAAGTTCATCTTGGGAGAGAAGAGGAGGTGTGGATGACATTGTTAGAGCCTCTTCCTCTAAGGACTTCCATTTTTGAATATAGGCGATGATATCTACCACTTGTGCCTTTAGTTCCTCCTTGGAGGACTGATCCTTGTTCATTTTTTGCACGATTATTGCCACTGACCCCTAGAACTCATCAATATTTTTCTCTTTGGTTGGCAAACCCAAGTTCAAGGTAGAGATGTTATAGTTGGCTCCTTCATCTTTGTCTATCAATTGGGTAGCAATCTGTATTGTTCTTGATTCGAAGGCATCAACCATGATATGGGAGTGGACTCTAGTTTTCTTTTCCTTTCTCATCTTTGTCTACGCTCTAGCTAGTATGGCTTCAAGCCTAGCCTTTGGGTCAACGACTGCAGGGGATTTCTTTTATAGTTGTCTCTCTAGCTAATCGGGCACCTGGGCTTCATCTCACATTGCCATTTCATCTTTATATCATTGATTTTCTTGATGGGTATCATGATCAAATATTCATGTTCTTACTAGTTTATAAACTCTAGTTATTGAATATGGGTTTTCTTGACAAAGATGAATAACTGTTTTACAAACAAATGTTGTATATATATATATATATATCTTTGCAAAAACACTTAAAAGTGTGATGGGAGGAAATAGTCTGGATAGAGTATTGTTTATTGTGAAATCATTCTATAAAGAGGAAAAGTGGGCTCATATTGTGTTCATCTCTGATTGTATTACAAATATTATTTTGAATTGGGTATTATTGCAAAATCATTTTGTATCCTATTGTAATTTTATAACTACAAAGAATTATTGCATTTGTAAGGTTATGATGGGTTGCAATATCTTGAATGTTTGATGAAGATGGTGCTTCAGAAAGATTATGGGAGTTGGTGCTCTTTGACTAATAAAAGGGAAATTTTAGTGAGTGGTTTTTTATACCCCAAGAGGCTTTTTCCACTCAGGAAATCTTTGTGTTATGTGATGTTATTTATCTCTCATTTTGTTTCATGTTAATGTGCTCATTCAATCAATGCTTTGATAATTTTAGTGTGTTTGAAAGGTTCATATTTCAAAAGTTTGTCATGCAAAGTTAAAATTGTTCAAATCTATTTTAAAAAGCCTTATGTTAAGCAAATTAAATTTGCATTGGGAAATGTTGTAGTTCTGTTTCAAAAGCACATACAAGATTGTTCACACACTAATTGAACAATATCATATGATGATTTTAATATGAGTTGTAAATGTTAATCAAGTTTCATGTCAATCTGATTTAAAGTGTTTATGTTCACTTGCATAAACAAGTCTACCACATTGGGTTTAAATTAGTAAAAAGTTAAAAAATTATACCACTCTGATTCACCCCCCCTCTCAAAGTGAATCCACTTCCAACAAGTGATATCAAAGCATAGGGTCCTGCATTAGGTTTCATACCTAGGATTGATTATGGTCTTGGAAGTTTGTCATTATGGCACATGCACCTAAAGGATCATCCATTACAATAGCACCTTTGTTTGATGGCATTGATTATGTGTTTTGGTAAATCAGAATGGAAACATATCTGATTTCTCTAGACCTTGATGTCTAGAACTTACTATGTAGTAAATATGTTGTACCTAATTTCATACCTATAGATCATGATGAGAAAAGAAAATATGAAATGAATGCAAGAGCTAAACATGCTCTGTTGTGTGGTTTGAAAAAGTATGTGTTTGTCAAAGTCATGCATTGTAAATCTGCATATGAAATATAGGAAAACCTTGTAAACATTTATCAAGGAAATGAAAAAGTTAAGCAATCTAAAATTCTTACTCTTAAGAGTCAATTTCAAGAGAGGAGAATGAAGGACGATGAAAAGATTGTTGATTATTTATTAAGGATATATGAAGATGTAAATGCGAGAAGAGGTCTAGGTGAAACAATTGCAGAGTTTGATATTGTTCAAAAATTAATAAGAACTTTGCATCCTAAATTTGAGTCTAAAGTTTCTACTCTTGAAGAAAAGAAGTGTTTTGACTCTCTTACTATGGAAAATTTTCATGCATATTAACAACATATGAAATGACCTCACAAATTGGGTTGTCATCCTCATGTAATGCCTCATCCAAACTTCTTTATCATCCTAACAATTTCCCCAGAAATCTTTGACATGAGGTAGATGAGCATATTTCCTTTTGACCTATTTCTTTAACTTTTCATATGGGTCCATTCTTGTTCAGGCTGTGTGGAGGTCTAGATTGTACTCCATTATCTCCTTCTCTAAATACTTTGCGCATTGGGAAATGGGCTAGGAATACATTCCTTGCCCAAAGGTTAGGGTATATGGGATCCTTGCTCTATGTTTGTCACTCAGTAGGCCATGGGCATTCTACAATTGTCAGGAGACCTCCAATAGGATCATTTGGTCATTGGGGTATCATGGCAGCTTGTAAGGCCTCTCGAAGAACCCCTCTATTATGATGTATGTAAATTTTGAAAATTATATAAACAGATACCAAAACCTCTGGATGAAGGCCCTGGTGTTGTGGAAGACTCTTCTCTCAAAGTCTCCCTCAAGGAGTCTAATGATATGCCCAATGAAGGCATCGTTTACCCTTCGATACTCTCTCTTGAAATTTATGTATTGTAGCTAAGGGTAGCAGTCATATACTTTGAGTTATCCTCTCCTTGGATCCAAGTTATTTGCAATAAAGAGGCCCTTATATGGGAACAGTTCTACTAGGAGGTACACCAAGAAGGAGGTCATATAGAACTTGGATGTTTTCTTCACATCTATGAGTTGATTATGTATGTTTTCATTGATAATATTCACCTAGTGCAACTTTGTCTTGCCCCGGATAATCTCCTCAATGAAGTAGAACACCCACTCCTCGAACAAGGCAGTAGAAGGGAGGCCCATTACTCTACTCAGTAGGGTAACCAAGTCATGGTATTCCTCATGGAAATCACTCTTGAATAGCTCTTGGGGGATCTTAGCAACATTGCCCCTCTTTTCCTTCAACCAATGGTGGTTGATCAATTTCTTACATGCTAGAGGGTCCAATTTCCACATGTTTTCAACATATCCCTTTTATGTTTCCTCTATTACATCAAATGTAGGGATATGGAATGTTTGGCCTATGGATCTAGCAGAAAATTTTTTCCAACACTCTGTTGTCATGGTCAATGATTTTTCTACTGCTAAGGTAGCATTCTCTGCATACCATCACTAATTTAGGAGCAATGAACACAGATGGAAAGACAACTGCCTTGGCAATTCCACTCTTTCTAATTTTTCATGCATTTTTAGTTTAGGATGAATCATTACCCTCCTCTAGAACTTATCTATGTCCACGTGCCCAAGGTTGGTATCTGACACAAAATCCTAGGTGGAGGTGATTTTAGAGGTGCACTCCACCCCATGGAACTGGTACTTCATTTGATCCTTTTGTTCCTCCCCTCTTGACAGCCATGCTGGTTTCTTTCCTTTTTCTTTCTCAATGGAATTCCCTAATGATCCCACAACAGATTCCATAACTCTTGCATATAAGGATGCAGTAAGTGCATTCATATAAAAATTGGGAAAGTGTTAGTTAAATCCTACAAAACAAAGATTAGATTGAACAATTCATCAATATTCATCATTTGAGGTTCATTTAGATAGAATTCAGGAATATGGGCTCAGGGATGTGGGTTTCCCTAGGCTAGAAGTTGTTAGGAGCAGGATGGCATCAGGGTCATGGCGACCCGTAGATAGCTGCCCACAACCAAAGTTCCGCATGAGGAATTCAGTGGTCAGATTCTTTTGAAAGGCATTTGGCACATGGGGAAATTAGTTTCAAAGTCCTTGGAATCAATTGATTGATCACCTTGCTTGTGTAGGTTCAGAGAATATGGAGGCAGGGGGCTTCATGGACATTTTAGACTCCGTTGTAAAGGAATGGTGAATAGGGCACACCGGCCCGCAAAGAGAAATCCGCAATGTGGGATCCATAGGTGGTCAGGATAGTGCAAGTTACCTCCCTTTGATTTTGGTCATTTTGAGGCATGCGCACAGGAACCAACAAAAATTCATCATGTAAAGGTCATTCAGGGATGGTAGTGATGAGACGGCGGTCTACATGTAGGGATCTGTAAAGACAAGTCCACTGAACATTTTCACTTAGTCATTTTTCCTTAGATAAGTTCAGACGGTGAAGGAAGACATGAGATCTGCCTCACATGTGGAAGGAAGGGCACCACTATTTACAAATGACAATAAGGTAATGGAGGGCCACATGCAATGGCCCACAAGGAAAGGTTTGCATGGCACCAAACATAGATTCTTTCCCTGGAGTCTTGAGAGGAAATGATTTGGGTAGAATCCACAACGTGGGTGGGCGAGGTGACTCAAGCATTCACAGTGGTGACAAAGGCAGGGCAGTCTACAAATGGACCCTCGAAGGAATTGGCCCACAAGGAGGGATTTAACTTTGCATTTTTCTTTATGAACCATGACTAGTAAAGTGGGACGCAAAGTCCATGGTGCGAGCGGAGGAAATAGCTCAACCATTAAGGAATGACATCATGGCAACAGTGAAGACTAGATGGAGGTCTGCATGAAACGGTCCACAAGAAGGACTTGGTTAAGAATTTTCTCATGTAAACTATGGACGGCCAGGAAAGTAGTGGGGTTTACAATGAGGGCAGATGTGGTGGCCTAGGTGTTAAGGGAACAACATTCATAAAGTGGCGGTCCGTAGGTAGCGGCCCGCACAAGACAACCTACATGAAGCATCAAGACTTAGTCATTTTCATTCGACGGAGGAAAACTTGGCAGGGCCCGCAATGTGGGATGTTGGCCAAGGGAAGCCATTTTCAATGGATGCAAGATGGGAGCCATTCACATGCAGAAACTTGCAAAAGCGGACCTGCAAGGGTTAGAGACTTAGGTTTTCCATTTAAAGTTTGACATTTGGGTTTCGACCAGGATGGCGATGAGGAGCTTGTGGGCTGCAAAGGGGTCAACGCTCTGCAAAGAACAACATTGACAAAGAAAATTTTTGCATGGTTTCAAAAGGGCTCCATTTGAAAGTTTTAATTGGGTCTTAAATGATTTTGGGTGCGAAGCTAATAGTTTAAATGGAAGCCAGACATAATTAAGGGTTTCTCTTAAGATTTCATGATTAATTTTAAAAACTTAATTCACAAAAGACACATTTTAAGTGACTGGTGGCGTACATACCTGGAAGGGCATGAGAATTTCAATGAAGATTGTGTTTTAGATCCTTTAAAATCCTACACGAGCGCAAGGGTTGTGATCGTCGTTCTTCTTTCTAACAAATTGCAAACTTGGTCAGTGAAAATGATATCTTAGAGTGCCTATTTATAGGCAAAAACTCATTAATGACCCACAATAAATGTGGGTATGGAGGTCGGTGGAGTTATTAGGTGTGGAATTCAACAGACCGGCAGCGGGAAGCGCAAACCCCACACTGTGGAGAGACCTCCAGGCTATTTCGTTGATGAGCGATGGAGAGATGATGGCCAAGAAGGGTGCGGCACCTGCCATGCAAGTAGATGTCCTAGGATGGTCGCTAATGAAACAGTGAAGAGTCAATAGGAACATGCAAAGGGAAGCCCACAAGGGCAGACCCGCAAGACCTAGATGACACCAGAGCAAAAGACAAAGGAAAGTCTACATGAGAACCTCCACAGGGGCCAAGGACTCATAAAATTTTAGGGTGGTGAAATTTGGTCACCTAAGGATGATGATTTTAGGGTCCCTGACCACTTAGGCTCAAAATTAGGGGCATGCAAAATGAGGCAAAGGCAAAAAGTGACTCAGAAAAAGGTGAAAGGAGAGGCTTCCCGTTTTGAATGGGGTGTGTGTGTTATAGGCACAACAAATGGTGACTCTACTTGGAGAACACTCCCAAGCGTTCTAAGGGTAAAGATTCATTCAAAACCCAAAATCTCTAGTTTTGCATACCGGAGGCCGGTTTCCCTAAACGAATTGGGAACTCAAGGGTAAAAGTACAAAGTTGTGTCACACTTTTGGCCAACTCATCAACACAAGTGAATTTTCATATTTATAACTAAAACTCAATTGTGGTCAAACATATGATCTAATAAGATTCATTCTAGATAAGTTAAATATATCCACAACTTTTCCAACTAAAATTGTTGGCTAAATGTATATGTAGCACCACATTGAGGCCAATTTACTAAAAAAATGAAATTATTTAAAAAAAATAATGTTTGAACAAATCCTACTCATATAAATAACAATTTTTTAAAAATATAAAAATACCCTTTTGTAGATCCATAAGTGTAGTTTTCAAATATATATTTATTTGAATAGTTCGACTATTATTTATATTTTAGTTTTATTTTTTACAAAAAGTTGGTTATCGGCATAAAAATATTCGGTTGATTACCATGTCAAGAAAAATACTAAAACTTATTAGAATTTTTTTTAAAAAATATGATGCCCTAGATAAAAGAATCTAGATTAAGATAGTATAATTTTTTTCTTTTTTAGATAAATATTGAATATAAAAGTTGACGTCGAGTGGAAATAATCGTGTTTTAATACATGCACATTCAAATATTTATTTAAAAATATATGTTTATTAAAATTACAAAAAATAATATCCATGCCCTAAAGTTTTAAGTTATAAATATACACAAAAAAATTGAAGGAAAAAAAAAAGAAAATTTACTATAAGTTTGGCGTCTCATGTAATGTCATCTTTAAGCATTTTATCAACAACTAAATTATAGTGTTAATTTATAAAAAACTATATTCAAATTATTTTTTAAATTTTGTCAAAAAATTACAAACATAAAATATACTAAAAAAATACACATTTTATTAGTTTACACCATTTCCAAATTCAAAGCATAAATGCCACTTTCTAGTGATTTAAGTTTAAAAGTTAGATAAGTGTTGGTTTTTTCTTTTATAAAAGTGTAACACAGCTTTGTACTTTTACCCTCAATGGAGGATGGGATCCTTAGTTGAATCGTGACATAGGAATATCTCAAAAGTGTTTCCATAGTGAATTCATTTTCTTTCTTCAAAAACCATAACGAACAGTCGTTAGTTAGTCGAGGCAAGCTACATAAGTTGTCTAACCCTAAATGTAACCTCGACATTGCCCTGCTGCTAGTCAGGTGTCCATAGCCCTGATGGAGTTATCGTTGTGACCCGACAAACATTTCTCTATTACCAGCTGGACATCTATAGCCTTGATAGAGTTTCTCACACACCCACACAGTTGCTTATTTTAACACTTTCTTTATTTTCTTTTCTTGAAAATTTTATTTTGGTACTCTTTTCTTTTGCTCAACAATCTAAGAATTGAAGCTTACTATGGGTTTGGAATCACAATTGTCACTGGAGTAGACTTAAGATTTTTCACTTGCTGAAACCTCATAACAGTTATTGCACGGCTCATCAAAAACATTTAAAGTGTGTTTTGTGTGTGATATGAGATAAATGTGAGAAGATTCAATCAAGGGTTTTGTCCTAGGTCAAGTCAAATTTCAAACAAGGAAACCTGCTCCACGAAGGTGGTCAGAAATCCATAGTTACGGATGAAGATTTATCCAAAGAATGAACAAGAGTGGACAACAAAGTAGGCCTTCTAATAGGCCAAGCCTGGCCACCGCATTAAGAATGAAGGAACACCATCACAAAAACAAGATCCGTGAAAGAAAGAAAAAAGCAAAGTGAAGGCGCAACAACAAAGAAAAAGAACCTAAAATAACCTATTTACAACTATATACAAAATACGAGCTTGAAAAGTTCAAACTAGGAAATAATGCTTGAGGTGCTTCCCATTGACTGGCAATGGGACATCCTCTCCAATGAGTGTCTTGAGGCGAAAGGCATTATCTCCCAAGATTTCTGAAATCTAAAAGGGGCCAAGCCATAGCTTATCAAATTTGTCATGTCCCCCTTTGTTTTAATGGTCCTTGTCCCAACATAGGACCAAATCAACAATCCTAAAGGCCTTTACTTTGGCTCAACGATCAAACCATCTTTTGACTACGCCTTGGTGTTTGGAAAAAATTTCAATTGTTCTATCACAGACTTCTTCTAAATGAAACAACTCATCTAGATGGGCTTCTTGACGGTCTCCTTCCTAATAGTATGTGTTCAGAAACTATAGTGTGGCGATTTTGAGGTTGACAGGGAAAATGGGCTCTAGAACATAGACAAGGTGAAATGGGGAGTCACCCAGAGAAGCTTTATGGAGTGTACAATCTACCCAAAGAGAAAAAATAGTTGGGTGTGCCAATCTATGGGGTTCCTATCAAGTAGTTTTTTATCACAGTTATCAGGTTTTTATTTGTTGACTCAGCTAGGCCATTTACCTGACGGTAATAGTTGGATGAGAATTTAAGCGAAATCCTATAATCGAAGGCCCAACTAGAAAACTTAAATGAGGAGAAGGTGGGGCCATTATCATACACAAGGGGAAACAAACAACCCGAAGTGATTCAATATAAAACTTTCTAAGCAATTAATAACAACTTCAGTAGTGCATTGCCTACACACTATTGCTTTTGTCCATCTAGTGCAGTAATTGGAAGTGGTTAGAATGTACTTGTGGCCTACAAAGGATGGTGGGCTTACCAGACCAATAAAGTTGAGGCCCCATTAAGAAAATGGCCTTACCTCTAGGACTGGATGCAGCATGACAACGACATTTATTTCTCTAGTAGCAGAAGTCTGACAAACCTAAGAGGTCCTTACATGGTTATGCATGTCTTTAAACACTGTTAGCTAGTAATACCTAGCCCGCAGAATCTGGTGGGCGGTTGAAGGGATGGATCCATGGCCAGTGTCAAATTTTTCATGAAATTCTTTGAGGATTCTAACTGCTTCTTTTTTACCAAGGAATCTAAGGTAGATTCCCTCATGATTTATCTTGTATAATATAGATCCTTGCAACATGTAGCTGCTACTCTTTAGTCTTAGAGCATGATTTTTTACTCCTTCCAGCTGGGATGGGCACTTATTGTTTATCAAGTAGTAGACGATTTTGTCATACCACTCTCTAGGAGAAACATCCTCTAGCTAATACTACTGCACGGTGAGTTCAGGTCCTACTTCCGCTATTGTTTTAGCGATTGTTTGAGTGAGAGCTTGCCCTCAAACCAACTTCATGGGCTGAATCTCTATATCATATTCTTGTAATCAGGTGACCCAATTTTCTCTCCATTCTCCTAGCTCATTATGCATTAACAAAGTCTTGACTATCAAATCAGACACAATTGCAAATACCTTATTTTGCAAGATGTAATGCCAAAATTTCTTAACACCTGTGACCAAGGAATATGCTTTCTTTTCAATTATGATACCTTAACTTTGTATCCTTC
Organism: Sequoia sempervirens; assembly: GCA_007258455.2. Lineage (NCBI taxonomy): Eukaryota > Viridiplantae > Streptophyta > Pinopsida > Cupressales > Cupressaceae > Sequoia > Sequoia sempervirens. The sequence goes on along the minus strand of VDFB02000363.1, from coordinate 114,979,084 downwards.
AGTGGAGCACTCATGAAGAAAATCAGGTGCTCACTTTCTTCATCATCTTTTTGAGTCAATATGTTGGCACCAGAGTGGTCCAAAGTAAATGAGTAGATGTAAAATGGCTTTAGATAATTTCGGCTAACCAAAACTAGTGCATCAACAATTGCTTTCTTGATTTCTTCAAAATATTGCTTGGATTTGGGTGTCCATTCCACTTTAGTGTCTTGTTTTAGCATAGCATTCAATGGTTTGACGATCTCCGCAAATCCTGTGATAAACTTCCTAACGAAGTTGATCTTTTCAAAGAAATATTTTTGTTCCTTCTTGCTACCTGGAAGTTGAATTTTTAGTATGGCTTGGATGCATTCTAGGTCTATTGAGATTCATTTCTCTAAAATCACATGCCCCATCAGCTTTCCTTCTGTAACTTTGAAGATACACTTCTTTGGATTCAGCAAAATGCTAGACTTTGCATTTCTAGAAAACTTTGCATAAATCAGAGACATGGTCTCCTCTTTTCTTTGAAAAAAAAGTTAGGTCATCCATGTATATAATGATGCATTTTCCAATCAGGTCTTTGAAGGTGATATCCATAGCATGCTACAAGGTGGCGTCGGCATTGATCAGCCCAAATGACATTCTTCTGTACGTGAAGGTTCCCCACTTTGTGGTGAATGTTGTTTTTTGTCTGTCCTCGTACTACACCATCACTTGGTTGTATCTTGAGTAGCCATCCAAGAAGGAAATCATTTGGGATCCATTAACTATTTGAAATACTTCATCCAGTGAGGGAACTGGATAGTTGTCTTTCTCCGAGGCCCTATTTAAGCTCCAGAAGTCTACACATAATCTTATCTCTTTGTTCTTCTTCCTAACTGGAACCAAGTTTTCCACCCACATGGAGTGTCTAGCTGGGAAAATGATCCTTGTGGACAACTTCTGAACTTATTTATAAATGATAGGATCTAATAATGCATTGATTGGACTTTGTCATTGTCGGAAGGGTCTTACATTCAGTTTGAGAGGGATGGTATGAGTGATGATCGAGGTATCATATGTCTTCAAGTCCTTGTAGTTCTAGGTGATCACATTGTGATACATGCAAAATGAACTAATGATCCCTTTCCTTTCTTTTGGTGTGCACACCTTGCCGATGAACACATTCTTGACTTCTTCAATCATTCCTAGGTTATGGGCATCACACTGATTATCAATGGAGTCCTTCTTTGTTTGTTGATCCTGATCCCTTATCTGATCCAAATCAAAAATCCTCTCCAACTAAACCATACCCTATAGTATTGTGTTTTTTTTTAGGTTAATAACCCCTTCTTTGTCTAATTTAGCTTCTTCTGTCTCTACCTCATCAAGTATCTGGGTTGCAAACACATCGAAACTAGTGATTAAATCCAAGATATGCTTGTTGTCATTGAACGCCTAGAAGTTAGTAACATTGTTTGGCACTAATGGAGTGGAAGTAAGCTCAACAATGAACTTCTTTAGGCCAGCTAGGGAGAGGGGCTAAAGGGTACTAGCTTCCTGAGCTAAGGCATCGACAATGTGATTCTTGCTTTGAGGGATCAATTGAATGTTGAATGCATCTAGTTCTTCTATGAGGTCCCATATCTTATGTCTACAATTTTCTAACCTCCTATCATGAAATCAATACAACTTGGTAACTTGTTTCACTACTAATTGCAAGTCACCAAAGACTTGTAACATCTTAACCTTCTTTCTTAGTGTCATTAAGAGCCCATGAACTAATGCTTCATACTCCACTACATTGTTTGTACAATAAAAATGAAGCCTATGAGTAGAAAAGTACATCTTACCTATGGGGCTGATAAGCTCGAAGCCAACTCCCACTCCTTGCTTGGACTTGGATCCATCAAAGTGTAGCATCCAAAACTTGGAGGACTCTTTGGCTTTAGATTCTATGAAACTTATTTATTTTCTTAGTAGTATATCTTGTTTAGCAGCATTGGGTGATTGCATGGGTTTAGCATGGCCCTGGTTTGGATGCTTTGTTTGGAGTTCCCCTCTTGGGGTGACTTGTCCCCTAATATGTTCAATTGTTGTTTGACAGAAGCAACACTCAAATTTCGAGTGGGAAACATTATGGACCCTGCATCAACTAGGTAATAAGAGCTCCTGAAAGTCCATTCTTGCTCCTAGGTTGGGTTGATCTTGCACACATTTCTCCATAAAGTCCTAGAATCCATCCAGTAATCCAAGGTTACCATCCTCATAGAATTCCTCATCATCTGATTCAATCAACGGCTCCATACTCTTTGGAGCATGGGTTAGGTTGGTAGGAGGACTACACAACACAAGGACTTGATCGACCACTTCCTCCTCTTGGAATTCTTGTTCATCTTGATATGCCATGGGACAGTAGTTGCCCAATTTTGTTTTTGTGAACACCTCATTTTTTCTATTGTACTTTGTGATCATGAACTTCATGTGGGGCTCTCGATCAATGCGGATCTGATTAGGAAACCCTTTCCATGGCAGCCATAAGTGAGAAAAATCTATTGCAACGTATTTGTTCAATGGCTGGGTGAAATCCCTTCCTATTATTATGCCATATGTGTCGAGGATATCCACAACTTGAATGTCAATCACCTATTGCACCCTTGGATCTGCAACAATCTGCATGAGTATCCTATTGATTTATTTGAAAAATGTTCACCTTCGTCTTGTCCAACTGGGTTACCTTTCGCCAAGAGGGATTTGGAACTATTCCCAAAGCTTTACATACTACCAAAGGCATGACATTGGAAGAGGCTCCTGAATCGAGTAGGAAATTGTGCAAATTCTTTCCAAATATTCTAATGGTGGTCAGGAAGGGAGGAGTCTCCAACTTCCCTTGGAACAACCCTACTCATACATCAGCCTTAGCTACTTGGGCCTTTTCTTTATCATTTTTTTTATCCCTAGTTTGTGCTTGATTCTACTCCTTGGTAGGTTGCTTGTTTTCTTGTTGATTTGAAGGTTGATTTGGCTTCCTAAAATTTCCTTCATCACAGGCTCATTTTGTGAGTCATCAAAGGAGACCCTTTTGGCAGGTACTTCTTGAGCTTCCTTGGCAGGGGCAGTCCCATTGAGCATCCTAAAGAAAGCATTTCTAACTATTGGGACTCTAAGTAATTCAAAGGATGACAAGCTTAGTTTAACTGTCTTGAATTCTTCTACCACATATTCCTCCATTTTTTCTATTTTTGCCTCAAAATATCTATCTTGAGAGAAGCTAGTAGGTTGACTCTAAATTTTATTTTGTTTCCTATTCTTGTTGAAGTACTAGGTGTCACATAAGGGTATCCAGGATTAATATTGGCATTTGGGTCAAGCAGAGTGCTGAAGTTATTGGGTAGAGTAGAGGTCATGAAGGGGCTGCCCACTTGTCTATTCCTTAAATTGTAAGGGGTTTCCCTTTGATGGTACATTTGAACCTCATCCTCATGTGGTTCTTCCTCATCTATTGGACCATTTTCTACTAAATCGAAGAGCTAGGATAAAGGACATTCATTGCTTACCTCTTTTTCTTCTTCATTCTTTGGAGCAGCGATCTCCTGCTCAGGTATGTTGTTGTCACTTCACAGAAAAGGAGCTTGATTAACCACTAGCACTGAGCAATCATATGGTTCAGATGGAATGATGTTTATGCATCTTGCACCATCGACTACATTCTAAACTTCCACTTGGAAAATTTCAGCGACTGTTTGGAAGTCTGAACAGTCCAATTCGAAATGCCTATTGCTTTTATAAATGTGGCACCACCTAGATAAGGCTACTTCTACCAGGTACACTCCACTTGTCATCTTATTAGCATTAGTTGGTTGATCAAGAGGTGTGGGAATGCCACTGTTGTTTGGCCTCGTGTTCCAAGTTATGTTATGTCTTTGTGAAGGCCTCCTCTCAAAGCCTTGGCTTGAATTTTGACCTCTCTCATAATTTTTTCTAGAGGAAGCACCCACATCACGATTGTCATGGTTATCTTAATTGATATTAGCTTGGATACTTCCCTGAAAATCCTACAATTGGTTATTCTAATTCTCTAGATGTGTCATTGTAGTTGACATCTTCTTAACCAATTCCATTAGCTCATCAATCTGTTCGTTCTTTGTGTTGTTCGGTTGTGTGGTTGAGTTTGAGCTTTGAAGGAAGACCAGTTGTATTGTTGGTTGACTTTGCTAAGTAGGTGGGAACTCAGAGATTTGTAGGTATGTAGGAACTTGGGGGTGCTGGAAGTAAGCTTTTTGTCATTGTGGTTGCAAGTAATGTGGCATGGGAGGTGCCTTGTTAAGTGGTTTCCCCAGATGAGGTACTATCAAAAGCTGAGGCACTTAATTTAGCATTGGTGTCTAATGGGCCAAGGCATGGGTAAGCCCTTAGATCTGAGTCGAATGAGTGGTTGGTCCCAATGATGGCACTGGACCTGCAATGTGCTACCCCAAGTCAATAATTTTTGTGATTGATTCTACATAGGCATCCAACAACCTAGCAGGCGGCAAGCACATCCTTTTTACCAGTGTTGAAGTGAGATTATCCAAGGCAGCATAGTACACCAATCAAGTAGAGGGATCATCAACTGCATAAGGTGGTTGTAACTTCATATAAGCTCGATGGAAGTGGTCATTGAAGGAACTGATTGGCTCATTAACTTCTCTTCAAACGGGCATGAATTGTTGATACAACTTGGAAGGGCTAACTGGGATCTTGAATTTCTACAAGAAATTGTTCTTTAATTGATCCCAAGTAGTGATGGATCCAATAGGAAGATGTATGTACCAATAAAAGGCCTCTTCCCCTAAGGAATAGGGAAAGAGCCTACAAGCCACATCCTCATGTTCTATTTGCATGTCCTCCAAGGCTATCTAGAAGATCTTAATGTACTCCTTTGCTATCCTCTACAGATCACAAGGGTGGAACTTAGTAAAGAATCCCTCCAAATTCTTTGGCATATCATGGTAATCATTGAAGGAGAGAGGGGATGGGTTATTACCCAAAAAATCCATGATGGGAGGTGGAGGCTATGCTGGTTGTGCTATATTTACTTAGGGCTGCAAAGGAGCAATAGTAGTTGGAGCAATGCCCTAGCTATAAAATGCTAGGATAGGGGCAGCGCCTTGACTGTGGGAGGTGAATAAGCAGAAGGTATTTTGGAGCGATTGGGAAGAGGAAGGGGTTGTTGGAAGGGAAGAGGAAGAAAAGGTTGAATTGATGGAAGGAGATAATGGGAATGGAGGTGAAGTGGGCTAGGTGAGTGAAGTGAAGGTAGATGCTTCCCCTTTCTTGGCTCTCTTAGCTTTGTTAGGGGGTGGTAGCTCTTAAAACTACCCTTTGTCTGGTGTAGATCTTAACACTCTCTGGAACTTTTGAGGGGAGAAGGAACCAATTTGATCCAACTTAGCAAAGATGGCCATCCTTCTAACACCAGTTCTATTGATGGGTTTTTTTGCACTTCTCAACACAGGCATCACATAAGTGCACTATCTCTCTTGAAAGACAACTTCCTACAAGCAAGTTGCAGAAAATTATCCCAAGGTCTCTCTGGTGTTAGGTCATGACTTGCAAAAATAGCTCAGTTGATTGATGTGATTTTCTAGTAATCACAAAGGGAATTTATGGTTCACTAAGTTGGGAAGGAATTGGATCTTCAAATGCAGTTTCGTGAAATTCTAGAAGTGATGTGCAATTGCTACAAGTTCAAAACAATGGTCTAAAATTCCATGATTTTCATCAAATTTGGCTCTACAATGATGTTGGAACATTTTCTTAACTTCTACTTCAAATAAAATTCAAAAGAGAAAAAGGGATAGAAGAGTTCCTAGACCTACAACTAATGATGAACAATGATAATGGAGGATGCTACAGTGGACAACCTTCCTAAAACTACGTTCCACTTAACCAAAATAACTCACAGGCTCATGAAACTAGAGCTATCTTCTAAGGTTTGCATATTTTTAGCTATCCATTCACCATAAAGCATGAATAATAGATGAATTTTAAGTGCAGCAGAAAATTAATGTTCAAACTAGCTTTACATTGTTGTTCATCATCAACAAATAGCAAAAAGCATGAACATGAAAGGCATCAACACTATAACATTCTTCAATATCAATGTGCGGCATGAACTAAACTACTAAAAGAAAATTGAAATACATAGAACGACAAGACTAAATTATAATTTTGAGAAGATGAATCATGCAACATGTGAGAAACATAAGAATCCACCAAAACAATGTAATTCTCATTAAAAAATTTGTAGCATGTCTTTACATAACAACTCAACTCTCTCTTTGAAAATGAGAGGAGACACCTATTTATAGTTTTCCAAAAGTAAAATGAATGGCCAGGATTTACTTTCATTGTGTGGCCAAGATTCATTTTACATTAGGGTTTCACCTACTCCCAAAATATAACATTATAAAATTCCTCTTTTGTCTTTTCTCTATTTTGTCCTCTAGTGGCTTTGACACTATAGCAGTTTTGTCTTCTAGTGACTACCTTCTTTTTCCAGCTATACTATCTGAAATTACTCATCATAAATCACTAGCTTCCTTGCATTCTTCTTAAGGGTGGAATATTCCACGAATTTCCAAATCAAAACTTGGAGCTTGTTCCACTCCATAATGTCTGATTGGAGGATTTGAAAGGTCAGCCTTTTAAATCTTCCAATGATCTGCTCCTAGTGCTTGGTGCACCTAGGCATGGCCTTAACAACCTACTTAGATTGGGTGAATGCTCTTGTAGTAAAGTCCATGAAACCTAGTGTTAGCACATCTATAGCTCCTTCTTCCATCTTCTTATGGAAGAATGGATTGATTTTCTCTGGATCCAGTTCCAAGGCGGGCATGTCATAGTCTATCATTGTCTTGAGGTAGTCCTTGCTATCAATTATGTGCTCTACAACCCATTCGAGGTCAAGCTCGATTTCATGCAATACCCTTTCAAGGACTTCCCTCCTATGATCCAAGCTCATTTTCCATGTCTCTACTAGCCAGTGATCATTCTTGATGAGCCCCAATTCCTTTTCCCACGTCTTTTCAAGCATCTTCAGAATGGCCTCAAGCTTAGGATATGTGATACTATATAGCTCAATGAACCTATGGCATGTCTTTGCTATGGCTTCTAGCTGCTTTTGTAAATCTTAGAATTTTTTGAACATTCGAGTAACGTTGTGAATTCCCATGTCGCCATTGTAGATCACTCATTGCAACCAACCCACTGTGGCCTTGGTCTAGTTCTTCATTTTCTCCATTCTATTGAGTTCTTCTTGGGAAAGAAGAGGGGGTGCAGATGACATTGTCAAAGCCTCTTCCTCTAAGGACGTCCATTATTGAATGTAGGCGGTGAGATCTGCCACTTATTGCTTTAGTTCCTCCTTGGAGGACTGATCCTTGTTCATTTGTTGTGCGATTGTTGCCACTGACCCCTGGAACTCATCAACCTTTTGCTCTATGGTTGTTAGACACAAGTTAATGTTAGAGATGTTCTAATTTTCTCCTTCACCTTTGTCTATCATGGGGGTAGAAATATGCATTATTCTTGATCCAGAGGCATCAATCGTGATATGGGAGTGGACTCTAGGCTTCTTTTCCTTTCTCGTCTTTGTCTACACTCTGGCTAGTATGGCTTCAAGCCTATCCTTTGGGTCAACAACTACAGGGGCTTTCTTTTGCAGCTATCCCTCTAGCCAATTGGGCACCTAGGATTTTCCTTTGGGTGATTCATGATCACCTTCCTCTCTTCATTCATGTTGGGTTGTTCTTCTTCATGGCCTAGAGCTTCTTGATCTATTTTCTCTTCTTCATTTGAGCCCTCAATATGTATGGTCTTTTCTTTGTTTGAATCAGTGGAGGCTATGTTTTCTTTAGTGGTACCTTCCTTTTTGGATACTTCCCTTTCTTGTTCCTTGAGCTCAGCATGGTGCTTGGGATTGGGGCTCTTCCTTGGTGTGTCTTCTAGTTTTATCTTCTTCCTTTTCTACTTTCTTTTCTTCTTGGATGGGGCCCTTGTCTTGGCCAATTAGTGGAGGCTCTTTGAGTATCTCCACATTGATATCAATATCATCTTTTCCCTCAAAGGGCTGCCTTTCTGAATCAAATTCGGCCTTTTCACCTACCTCTTTGAGCTGTTGGGACAACTCCTCTTCTAACTCCTAATCCAAGGTTTCTATTACATATCTTTAGTTCAAAGCCTCGGTATCCTTTTCGGAAGAGTGTGACTTTTCTTCATCAAACACCACCTTATCCAAGTTTATACTTAACCCACCCTTTGGGTGTTCAAAGTAATCATATTTAAAATGGTTTTCAGGCTCTTCAATTATTCCTTTTTCAACCTCCCATTGGTGTTTCTCCATCTCTTTGGATATTTGCATGGTGGCCTCCATCTTTGGTGGCTCTGTAGGAGGTAGAGGAAGGGGTAGGCCAACGACAATCTAGGCCATTGAGGCCTAAACTATGTGATTCATTATCACCCTAGAGATCTCAACAGGTATTCCTTACATGTATTTTGCAAAGGCATCTAATAATGTGAGTGGTGGCATAGTAGCAGTGGAAGCTAAGGGAATTGAATCAAATAGAGTGGGTAGTGGAGGAGGGAGCGACGAGGATGATTGCAAGGATGTAGTGGTCAAGGAGGAATCTAGCACCATTATTGGGTCCGTTGGTGAGGTGGAAGTGAGGTGGACCAAAATTTCCATGACAGGTGTAGATGAAACATACATCGTCTCAGAGGCGGTAGGTTGAGGAGTGGAAATGGTAGCAGTAGTAGGCACGGTGGTAGTAGGTGGTGATCATGGCTGCTCAATTTCTTCTTCTCCTTCATGTTGGGGGTCCTCCTCGATTGTTGGTATTTCACTTACAAATCCTCTTATTTTCTTTGCTTTCTTCGAGGATTCTCCCTCTGCAACCTTCTGTGTGTACACTTTATGTTTGGGATGGCACTCAGGTGCATCCTTCCTTTTCTTTGATCTTGTTAGTGGATGAGATTTAGGGGCTTCTTCTATTGGGGTAGCAATTGCTCCACTATCAGTTTCACTCTCAAGCTCATCTTCAAGCTCGCCATAAGTCAGTATTGTGCCCTGTACTTTAAGCTGAGCAATTTGGGCATCTGCCCACTACTTTTTTTTGTTCTCAATTGACCGTGTCACTATATCAAGGTCAGTGACCTCTTCTTCATCCCAGTTTATCAATGGTAGTGGCAGATTGGCCACAGGATTGAATCTCCCATCAATAATGGTATTATCCTCCTCTATTATTTGGTCAGGTACCAAAAACAAATTTATTGACCTCACAAATTGGGTTGTCATCCTCATGCAGTGCCTCATCCACACTTATTTATCATCTTGACAATTGGCCCATAAATCCTTGACATATAGTAGATGAGCATACTACCTTTTGACCTGTTTCTTCAACTTTCCATATGGGTACATTCTTGTTTGGGTTGTGTGGAAGTCCAAATTGTACTCCACTATCTCCTTCTCTGAATACTTTATGCATTGGGCAGTGGGACAAACATACATTCCTTTCCCAAAGGTTAGGGAATATGGGATCCCCACTCTTTTTTTTTCACTCAGTAGGACATGGGCGTTCTGCAATTTTCAAGAGACCTCCAACAAGATCATTCGGTCATTCGGGTATCGTGGTAGCCTGTAAGGCCTCTCAGAGAACCCCTCTATTTTGATGTATGTAATTTTTTTGAATTGTATAAATAGATACCCAAACCTCTGGATGAAGGCCATGGCACTGTGCAAGACTCTTCTCTCAAAGTCTCCCCCAAGGAGTCTGATGATATGCCTAATGAAGGCATCATTTACTCTTCGATACTCTCTTTTGAAATTTTTGTATTGCAGCTGAGGGTAGTAGTCGTATACTTTGAGTTCTCCTCTCCTTGGATCTGGGTTACTTGCAACAAAGAGGCCCTTATATGGGAACCGTTTTTCCAAGAGGTACACCAAGTAGGAGGTCATATAGAACTTGGATGTTTTCTTCATAACCATGAGTTGATTATGTATGTTGTCACTAATAATCTTCACTCAATGGAACTTTGTCTCACCCTAAATGATCTCATCGATGAAGTAGAACATCCACTCCTCGAAGAAGGAAGCATTAGGGAGGCTCATTACTTTTCTCAATAGGGTAACCAAGTCATGGTATTCCTTGTGGAAATCACTCCTAAACAGCTCTTGGGGGACCTTAGCAGCACTACCCCTCTTTTCCTTCAACTAGTGTTGGTTGATCAATTTCTTACATACTAGAGAGTCTACTTTCCACATGTTTCTAGCGTACCCCTTTTTTGTTTCCTCCATTACATCAAATGTAGGGATATGGAATGTTTGTCCTATGGATCTAGTAGACAAATCTGCCAACACTGTCATCATGTTCAATGATTTTTCTATTGCTATGGTAGCATTCTCTTCATACCATCACTAATCTAGCAACAATGAGCACAGGTGGAAAACTGGTTACCTTAGTGAGACCACTCTTTCTGATTTTTCATGCATTTTCAATTATAGGATGCATCATTACCCTCTACTAGAACTCATCTATGTCCATGTGCCCAAGGTTGGTATTTGACACAGAATCCCAAATAGAGGTGATTTTGGAGGTGCACTCCACCCCATGGAACTGGTACTTCATTTGATCCTTTTCTTCCTTCCCTCTAGGTAGACATATAGGTTTCTATCCTTTTTCTTTCTTAGTGGACTTCCCCGATGATCTTGCAATAGATTCCATAAATCCTGCATACAAGGATGTAGTAAGTGCATTCATATAAAATTGGGAAGCATTAGTTAAATCCTATAAAACAAAGATTAGATCCAACTCATCACTAGGAGATCATAAAATTCATCAACATTCATCATTTGAGGTTCATTCAGATAAAATTCAGGAATGTGGGCCCAGGGATGTGGGTTTTCCTATGCTGGAAGTTGTCAAGAGAAAGATGGTGTTGGGGTCATGGCGACCAGTAGGTAGCCACCCACAACCAAACTTTCGCATTAGGGATTCGATGGTCAGAGTCTTTCAGAAGGAATTTGGCACATGGGGAAATCGGTTTAAAATTCCTTGGAGTTAATTGATTGGTCACCTTTGCTTATGCGAGTTCAGAAAATGCGAAGGCAGGGGACTTCATGGACATTTCAAACTCCATCGTAAAGGAACGATGAACAAGGCAAGGCGGCCCACAAAGAGAAATATGCAATGCGAGATCCATAGGTGGTTAGTATTGTGTGAGTTAACTCCCTTTTCTTTTGGTCATTTTAAGGCATGTGGGCAGGAACCGGCGGAAAGTCGTCGTGTAAAGGTCATTTAGGGACAGCAATGATGAGACATCAGTGTGCATGTAGCAATCCACATAGATGGGTCCACCAAACATTTTCACTTAGTCATTTTACCTCAAATAAGTTTGGACAAGAGAGGAAGACATGGATTCCTCACTGCGGGCGGAAGGAAGGGCACCACTATTTACAAACGACAATCGGGTAATGGCGGGCCATAGGAAAGGGCTCATAAGGAAAGGTCCGCATGACACCAAACTTATTTTATTTCACTGAATTCTTGAGAGGAAATGATTTGGGCGAAGTCTGCAATATAGGCAGATAAGTTGACTCAGGCGTTCGCAGTGGCGACGAAGGTAGGGCGATCCGTAAATGGACCCCCACAGGAATTGGCCCACATGGAGGGTTTTAACTTTTCATTTTCATTTATGAACCATTACCAATGAAGTGGGTTGTAGATTCCATAGTGTGGGTGGAGGCAATAGCTCAGCTGTTAAGGAATGGCGTCATGGCAACAACAAAGATTGGATGGAGGTCTACATGAAATAGTCCGCAAGAAGGGCCTGGCTAAGAATTTTCTCATGTAAATTGTGGATGGATAGGAAAGCAGTGGGGTCCAAATGTGGGTAGATGCGGTGGCCTAGGTATTAAGGGAATGGCATTCATAAAGCGTCAATTTGCAGGCAATAGCCCGCATGAGATGGCCTACATGAAGCATCAAGACTTAGTCATTTTCACTTGGCGGAGGAAAACTTGGCGGGGCCCACAATGCAGGATGCTGGAAAAGGGAAGCCATTTTAGAATGGTTGCAAGACAAGATCCATCTACATGCGGTGGCCAGTAAAGGCAGACCCACAAGGGTTTGAGACTTAGGTTTTGTGTTTAAAGTTCAACATTTGGGTTTTGATCACGATGATGATGAGGAGCTTGTGGGCCTCAAAGGGGTCAGTGCTCTATGAAGAATAGTGTCAGCAAAGTAAATTTTTGCATTGTCTTAAAAGGGCTCCATTCCAAAGTTTTAATTAGGTCTTAAATGATTTTGGGTGTAGAGCTAATAGTTTAAATGGCTGCTAGATGGAATTAAGGGTTTCCCTTAAGATTTCACGATTAATTTTAAAAACTTAATTCACAAAAGATGTGTCTTAAGCGACTGGCAGTGGACATACCTAGAAGGGTGTGAGAATTTCAGTCAAGATTGTGTTTCAGATCCTTCAAAATCCTACGCAGGTGCAAGGGTCATGATCGTTGTTCTTCTTTTTGACAGATTTCAAACTTATTCAGTGAAAATGACAGGTCAGAGTGCCTATTTATAGGAAAAACTCATTAATGACCTACAATAAATGTAGGTACGATGGTCGGTGGAGTTGTTGGGCATGGAATTCGATGAACTGGTAGCAGGAACTGTGAACCCTACATTGCAAAGAGACCTCCAGGCTTTGTTGTTGATGAGTGATGGATAGATGACGGTTGGGAAGGGTGTGGGAACCATCATGTGGGTGGACGTCCTGGGTCAACCACCAATGAAACGGTGAAGATTCAACAACAACGTGCAAAGGGAATCCTGCATGGCAGACCCGCAGGACCTGGATGACACCGGAGTAAAAGACAAAGGGAAGTCTGCATGACAACCTCCACAGGGGCCAAGGACTTAGAAAATTTTAGGGTGGTGAATTTTGGTCACCTGAGGATGATGACTTTAGTGTCCCTAAACACTTAGTCTCAAAATTAGGGGCATGCAAAATGAGGAAAAGGAAAAGGTGACCCAACAAAGGTGAAAGGAGAGGGTCCCCATTCCGAATGGGGCATGAGTGCTATAGGCACAACACCTGTTTGCAACCTAAATTTGAAAACATAAGTATTAACTCATAAATCTATAATTTTATTTTTCAAAACCCTGAAGTGAGACTCATTTTCCCATGGGTGAATGAGTTCTTGATCAGGCTTATTTCTAAATTTCTAAGCATGAAAAACCCTCAATTTGTATTCTCTATTTCTATATTCAAATCCTTGTGTCAATTTCCAAAATTTATGTTTTTTGAAATCGTTCACATTAAGTTTAATTAGTCAAATTGAAGTGCATTTCAAAATCAAAGTTGGACTTAAAAGACATCATTTTCATGTTTTTACATAGAGTAATCAGAAAATTATCTTGTTAAAATCTAAAAAATTGTTATCTCTTTGTATTTCAATTCATTCTTGCATCATGGCCATGTCTATTTTAAATATATGGAAGTCCTTAATTTCTTTAGTTAATGTCTCAAGTTTTGCATTTGGTAATGATCCTAATGCACTAGAACCTAATAATCCTCAATCAATTCCTAATGAATTTCCTCATGAGGTTGACATCATAGGAGAAGATGGGGATAGCATGCATACTTTCTTACATAATTTTCTTAACAATCTTGAGAATAATGAATCCTTTTACCCATCCATGCAACAACCAATACCATTTATAATTCCATCACTTGATATGTTCAACATTTTACATCCTGAAATTGAACCAAAAAGAAAGCCTCAACCATCAATCATTAATGAACTTGTTAATGAGAGAACTAATGATACTCTTCTATCTTATACCAACTGAGTTACTAATACAACCATTAACTTCAAATAGGGTTATGGTCAATGCTTTAAGATCTTAATCAAACAAGGATGTGACATAACCAATAATCATGAAGTCCACAAATTACTAGAAAAAATCCCAATTGAAGATACCAAAGGATTAGGCTATCAATATCCTCCTCCCCCTACATCTTCCAAAGAAAAAGGTGTCCTCCTTCATAATGATCAACCAATCCCTCACAAGGATGATAAGATCACCATAGGTCCTCCTCCCTCAAACAATCCTAATCTTGGATAGTAAGAAGCAAGAATGATATGGAATATTTATTGGCTAACATAGCATTAAGGCCTAATGATATAAATTTTACAGGTATCTCAAAAGTTGAGGTACAAACAAGGCCTTATATCCCTGAAAACATACAAAACTGGGAAGTATTTAATGATGATGATGAAATATTGAAGTTCCTACAATGTGTTGATCAATATGAAAGTCAAGAGATAGATTTTGGAGCATTTGTTGAAGTCATTAATGGGAAAGAAACATTGTTTGGAAATGACATAATCCAGCTTAAAACCAATAAAATTCCCAAGGGGTTGGTTGTTCTAGAAAGAGTTTTTGATGGTCCTGACAAGAGCAACATCAAATAGAGCTCCACCCATTAAGATGATTTAGAATAGATAAATTTAGGAACTAAAAATTCACCAAAAAGGGTGTTTGTAGGGAAAAAGATGAAGCCCCAGATTAAAGCAATGCTTATTTCTTTGCTAAGAAAATATAGGCATGTTTTTGCATGGTTAGATGATGACCTAAAGGCCTATAAAGAAGATATCTTTCAGCATGAAATACCACTGAAAGATGATGCAAAGCCCATTAGGAAAAAATAGAGGCCTATAAATCCAACTCTAGCACCTAAGATGCAAGAGGAATTGATAAAACTAAGAGATGGTGGGATCATCAAACCCATCAGACATTCAACTTGGGTGTCAAACCTTGTTCCAATCAAGAATAAGAAAGGTGATATAAGGTTGTGTGTTGATTTTAGAAATATCAACATATCATCGTTGAAAGATAACTACCCCTCGCCAAACATGGAGGCGATGTTGCAAAAGGAAACTGGTTATGAACTAATGTTAATGATGGATGGTTTTTTGGTTACAACCAAGTGAAGGTCAAGGACTCAGAGCAATACAAAACAACTTTTACTACTCCTTGGGGTACTTATGTTTATGTCAGGATGCCTTTTGGCCTAACCAATTTTAGTGCTACCTTTGAAAGGGCTATGGATGTAGCATTTGTATATTTCATTGACATCTTTATGGAAGTATACCAAGATGATCTCATTGCATACTCCAAGAAGAAAGAAGATAATTGTATGCATTTGGAGAAAATTTTTATTAGAGCTTTGGAATATGGGATTTCACTTAATCCCAAAAAAAATTCCTTTGGAGTTATAGAAGGTAAATTATTAGGGCACATAGTTTCTAAGGTTAAGGATAGATCCTAAAAGAGTTGTTTCTATATAAAAATACCACAACATAAAAATGTGAAGGGAATCTAGTCATTTTTTGAACAGGTTAATTTCTTGAGAAGGTTTGTAACCAACTTTGCAGAAATCACAAGGCCTATCTCATAAATGTTGAAAAAAGGATAAATCATAGTCTACGGAGAAGAGAAAAGTAAATCTTTCAAGAGTATAAAACAAGCCATTAAGGAGGCACCAATTTTAAAATCTCTAGAATTTTCAAAACTCTTCCAGTTTTTCTCCTTTGTCTCTTTTCACACAATTGTTGCAGTGTTGCAAAAGAATGATGATGATTATGAGAAACCAATCACCTTTTTCAATAAATCCCTACAAGCCATTAAATAAAGTATGATATGATTAAAAAATACATGTATGCTCGAATAAAAGCAGTAAAGAACTTTAGATCATATCTAGTTGCTACAACATTTGTTGCATATGTTCCAAACTATGTTGAAGTTAAGGATATTCTTAAACAAAATGAAGTCACTGAAAGGAGGTGCAGATGGATTAAAAAAATACAAGAGTTCAACATTGATATTCAAATCACTAAGTTGGTTAGGGGACAAGGATTGGCCAAATTGATGGCAGAGACAAATTTAGAAGCCAACCAAGTAAACAATGTTGATTTTGTGGATGTATCTCCTATTTGTGACATGCAAACTTTAGGGTGGTACAAAAATATTGTGTATTACTTGCAGAATATGCCATTCCCTAAGGGGATGACTGATAATCAAAAGATAACACTCAATTTGAAAGCTATAAAGTATGTCATCACTGAGAATAAGTTATGGTGGAGGAATATGGATGGTGCATTGTTAAAATGTGTTGATGGGAAACAAGCCTTAGAGGTTCTAACCAAAATGCATAGTGGTGTTTGTGGTGGCCACTACATGGCCAAGCCTATTGCTCACAAGGTTTTAAGAGAAGGATTTATGTGGCCAATAATGTTTAAGGATGCACAAAGATTGGTAAGGGCATGTGATGCATTCCAAAGGTTTACAAGTAAGTTGAAAATTTTAGGGAACTTTCCTCTTAGACTGATAATAGTACAAACACCATTTCAGCAATGGGGGGTTGATTTTATTGGAGAGATGGTAGAGAAATCTAGTAGTGGACATTCTTGGATTTTGGTAGCCACTGATTATTTTACAAAATGGGTTGAAGCCATTCCTACAAGGAATGCTACAAGCAAAGTGGTGGTGGTTTTTTTAATGAATAAAATTCTAATCATATTTGGTGTGCCTAAAAGAATAATATCAAACAATGCAATTTGTTTTATATCAAAAAAATTCACCAATTTTTGTAGTAAATATGAGATAGTGATCTCATACTCTTCCCCTTATCACCCACAAGGTAATGGAAAAGTTGAGTCTAGTAATATAAATTTATTAAAGATCATTAAAAGGGTGATAGAGAAAAACAAAAAGGCTTGGGACTCAAAATTGAAGCAAGACCTTTGGGCTGACATGGCAACCATTAAGAAAGCAACAAGGCAATATCCATTTTTCCTAGCTTATGGCATAGAAGCTAGGATTCCAAAAAATAATCTCATGCAAATGTATAAGTTCATTCAAGAATATGATGATATATCTGATGAAATCCAACATAGGATAAATGTTTTGACTGAACTAGATGAAACAAGTAGGGAAGTATAGCAAAGGAATATTAAGATGCAATTGTAGGTTAAACACTTATATGATAAGAATTCTTCTCTTAGGAATTTTAAAATTTATACTATAGTGTTGATGTGGAATGCTAGATCTCAAGACAAAGGAAAACATGCTAAATTTGATGATTTGTGGTTGGGCCCTTATCTAATCAACATTGCACATGGGGACGACTCTTACTTCAAATTTTGATTAGAGAATTTTTGGAATTCCTAAAGCCATACTTCACATGAGGTATGTTTCATTCCATGTGCATTTCATTTTTATGTATATGTCTATACATAGGATTTTGGTTTTCCTTTGGTTGCATTTTTGTTTGGTTTTCTCACCTTGTCTGGGTGTCCCTAGTTTTTGTTTCCTCTATTTTTTTGTCTAGTCTACTTCACTGGAAGATTCTCGGGATCTTGCTTTTTTCATGCTAAACAAACATGCCCAAAAAGAGCCACTAATAGGACTCTTTAAAAAAAAATGGCTTTTGGTCTAGGTTCCCTCCTTCTAAGCTTTTGGGTGAGTTGTGTGGGTTAGAGTTTATTGAAACAATGTTTAGGGTTTATCTTTGATTGAAAAAAACCCACAAAAAACCTCACTCCATGGTTGCTTTAATCTTATGGTCAAATTCTAATTCTATGTTGACCCATCCCTTTTTGATCTTTTGATGCAATTTATCCTTTATTTTTCAAAATTTATAGCTGAGTCCCCTTCAAAAAAAATTCCATCTTCATGAAATATTTGATCATTGTCCTAAGTTTGAGTTATACATATGTGTTGTATATCTAAATATCATTCAACTATATTACCTAGGCATGTCCCAACTTTAAAAAACAACTTATGCGCATGTGAAAAATAATTCACTTAAGAAACTCTGCCCCTACTCAACTTTGACCATGTGGAAAAGTTTCATTGCATTGCATGCTCCCTTCATATCACATTTTTTTAATTCCCCGCTATTCCCCTTAGTGTGATATGTGATAACACTATTAATTATACTTCGAGGATAGGAGCCATAATTCTATGCCATCGCAATGTTGCTTCATATCGCATTTCCTGTGATGTGTGTGGTCGGTCATAATTGAAACATGTGGAAAAATATTGTCCCATTGCATGCTCCCTTCACATCACACTTGTGAACTGAATAGACTATATACAAAATGCAATGTGCGATGAGAATAAAGGAGGGAAGGAATGAAGATTATACTTGAAGAATATTCCATACAAGTGTATGTCATTCATTGCATCATATTTTTTCTTTTTATCGTAGTTTACCTTCCATCAAGGGTGAAGGAAAGTGTGATATGCACTAAGTATCTCAAATTGCTACACGTGTCATCATTCTAGCTCATCACATAGTTTCAATGCATCGTAAATTTGAATGAAAGAATAATATTAGGAAATGTGATATGTGATGAACATTAGATGGAAAGGTATATACCAAAGGGAATATTTTGTCCCATATAGTAGCTCATTGTAATAATTCTTTACACTACATTTTCAAGTCACTGAGCCTAATGCAAATTGTGATATGTGATGGTCGCAAAATAAAGTTGGTGGTAAGGTTCAAAAGATAGAAAGGTTACATGGAAATCTCTCAACTCATCACACAACTTCTTCATATCATGTTTTATGATTGAATGCTTTAAAGCAAAAAGTGATGTGTGAAGGATGTGTGATGACCATCGATCTTGTTTTAAAATAATTTGATCATGGTAATAATTCACATAGGAATGGCTAATTGATAGATTATATTTTCTCACTTGTGCAATCCATCTCTCTGCAATTAATGGTGTATCCATTCAAATTGAAGGCCATAAATTTCATAATCAAGCTAATTTTCATTGTCTCAGCAAAAAAATTCAAGAAAACAAGCAAGTAGAGCTCCAAGAAAACAAGTTTGAAGTGAAGAAAAACTAGGGTTTTTGAGTAAGCCATAATTCCCATCCTTTTGTGTAAAGAATTTAGTTAAAGATAAAGGGAAGATGGAATTGTAGTTGTGTAAGGGTTTGAAATTGGATTGTTGTAGTTGTCTATGTCAAAAATTTTGAGGGAAATTATTAAGCCCTAATTTGAGAAAAGAAAGGTTTATAAGGTTTTGCATAATTTGGGTAGTAGGTTTCTATAATTTTGATAGGATATTGATAATTGTGAAACCCTAGTATTTGAATTGAATTGTAAAACCCTTGTTTCATTCAATTCTACAAAATGAGTCAAGCTAGTGAACCCTCGAAGGCTAAACCTAAATCCAAAAATACCAAACGTAAAACTATAGAGGAAAAGCCTAAGATGTAAAGCATGAATTTTCCAAGTTTATGGAAGATGACCTGATGGAGTTATTCCCAAGGGTAAAGATAGTTAGAAAAAGAGCTACTGGTGAGGGAATTTCCATTGATCACTTGCAAGATTGGGCAAGGCAAATCAGAGATATCATAGTGCCCCAAAGTGGGTGGGATTTATTTCAATATGCATACAGGAGGTCAAGGTACCTATTGTGTGGTCTCAAAACATGCCCCAAGACTAAAAAGACTTGGGAACCCAAGTGAAAAATATAACTCCTATGGAAAGAGCTAACAAATTGGAAGATCACTAGAAGTGAAAAGGAAGAAAGAGAAATCTTTGATAAAAGAAAGTACTTCGTATGGTAAGTGTTTTGTGCACCGGGTACTGGAAACACAGAAAAGGAGAAAGGTAATGTGAAGTTCAAGCGAATGACTCTGGTCTAGTAAGATGGATTCCAGTAGATGGAGTTTTGGTATAACTGAGGTTTGGGAAAGTAAGTGGGTAAAACTGAATACTAGATACCGGGTACTGGGTACTGGGTTGCAACGTGAAAAGAAATGCTAAATTTTTTAATTTGTATAATGGTCCCAGTGATCCGGTATATATACAAGGATTTATAATCTACTTTTTGGAAGCGTTTTTTATGGAATTTTTTACTAACATTTGAATAATGGTTTTATTTACATGAGATGTGACATATTTGTTTAAAAAGGGATTTAATATTTGGAATTTTGTGATTGCAGGAGATATCGATTGTGATGCAAAGTTCGGGTATGGATGGTCAGGAAAATTATGTTGGTGAACAAATTTTACTTTATTACCAGGTTCAATGATGCACTTAAGGGGCTCATGCTAGAAAAAAGTTTGTTGCAAAGATGCACCAGTTACTGGGATACTGGGATGCTGGAGTTTAAGCATGCAATAACAAAATGTATCTATTCCGGGAGTGATTTATTCCTGGAATGTTCAAATCAGGGAACCTGAGATGTAGGAGTTCAACTTCCACCTGATCACTCTGTTATAATGGAAGGCTCCTATATATCTTTGTTTGGATAAATTTGTTTGATTTCAGAAGGAATCATCACAAAGATGAAAAAGTAGAACCTGAAGAGCTTCAACGAGTAATTGGAGCTGAATTCCATTGACTTCAATTGCAATTCTCCTATTGCTCACAATATTCCACATGCCTTGATGAGATTGGTCCCTTAAAATTCCTCTCATGTAGATGTCTTATCCTATCTGAGCCTTGTGTTCTATAAAAGGCTAGAGGATGCTTAATTTTCATTTAAGCTCAGAATTTGTGGATGTTGGAGGAGTAACATATTCTTTTAAGTTTTGTTCTTTTTTCTTGTTTTCTAAACCATTCCGATGTAAAACTTTGTATGCAGGTAGACATTAATTGATATTAGAGCTTTATGGATAGCTACCTATCTAAGTATCTTTTGTAGTTGGTTTTGTAAGTTTGGCCAAACAAGACTCTATGCTACATCATTTAAGGGTCCGTACATAACCTACTCGATGTCCATAAATGAAACCCTCTCTCTTTAAAAGCTTGCACCATTTTATACGTAGCTTTGAAGAAATCTAGTGAAATATAAAGTGGTTTGCTCCATTTTGATTACTTCTTTGGGGCATCCATGGACAATAACTAGGAGAAACTTTTATTTTTCAGTATTTTTTATATTTTGATTTAGAATAGATGTTTAATATTTTTGAAAATGTTCCAAAAAATATAAGTGAATGGAAATAATTTTGTTGAAAATCTTTCATTTTCCATGAAATTGTTGAATGCTTAATGCTAAATCTACTTAAGTGATAGCAAAGAAATTGGTGATGGTCCGTGAAATCTTATATCAAATCTTTTGGTTTCATGATGTCTGAGTTTATCATTTCAATTAGGAATGCTGATCTAAAAATGTTTGAAGAAATAACATAGAACCATATATATGTGTATGTATGTAAAAAGGTCCCTTTGAGATTAATAGCAATTATCACATCATTACCCGAGAGCGACCCTAGTGCAACCATGACCTTGTTATCAAAGACTTGGGATTGAACAAAAGTCAATATTTTCTCTGTGAATGCATAATTTTCCCTTAGGTTGTCTTTGTTCCATATCTTTCAAGAAGGATAGGCTCTTCATGGTCTTGTCTGTGGAGATTTTATTCGATCTATTTACTACGAGTAAAATTGTTGTCAACACTACCCTCGTCCATCTTGCAACTTATGGATGTGTGATCTTGGAAAGCTCATTGTTCCAAATATTTTTTTCGGATATATATTTGATTAAGGAAATTACAGTGTTATGACCTTGATGCTAGAATTATAAGGAGTGTAAGGTGGACACCAATGTTAGACATCAGCAAAATTCAAATTGTAAGGACTTTTGGGTTGAACCCCTCTACCACAGTTGTTATTCATTTCAATGCACTATGTCAAAAATATGAGAGGGATAAATATGCATATAGGAATTATGTGCTACCTAGGCACCGAAGAAGAGATTTGGGAAAGAAGGGGATGAGGTTTACCTAGAATGAGTTTGAACCCTTCAATTGTGATGAATTTGAGGACTATTTCAAGAACACTTTCTATGGTTTATGCCAAGTGCTTGGGAAGAACTATGATTTGAGAATTCATATTGCTATGATGGTGATGGAAATGGACATATAAGATAAATTTTCAAATAGGGGTTTTGATTATGCCTCGTACATAGCTGAACAAATACATAAGCAATTAAAGGATTTGAAAGAAACTAATGCTCTATTGGTATTTACACATTATTTTTTGTTGATGCATATGTTTGTGTGGATTGGTGAAAAGGCATGGTCCAAATTAGTGGACCTCAATAAAATGGATGGACAAGGAAATGATCTACGTGTACAATTATGGGCACACATTTGAGATCAAAATTACCTTGATTCCAACTATATAGCTTTCTATAATGGGTTAGTGCATGGTATTTTGGACAATTTGGGGTGTAAACCAATGTATAGGATTTCAAGAAACATCAAGGAAATCCTTAGGCCTCTAGAATTCAAGGCCAACACCAAATTAAATCACAATTGGGGAGATTGGTATCTCCATACTTCATGCACAGTTTTCATGGTGTATGGTGCATTGGTGTAGCCACATTGTCAACCCATTTATGTTTCTAATACACTTGATTTTATGGAAATCATATGGCAAATTGATTCAATGGATAAAGAGAACTTTAGGGGTGCCAAGAAAGGGTCACTCATCCTTGGCCAATTTTTCATTTCCCATTTTAGAGTCACATCTAAGGAAGGGTTGGATAATTTTAATGAGATGTTAAAAGCTTATAGGATGAGGGTGGAAAAGGTAAGAAAATGTGACCCTAAAGGTTTTCTTGATAGGGAAAGGAAAAGTAGAGGCATGTCAGCCTTCTACCATCAGTTCATGTACATATAGGAAGTGATTAGAAACTTGGCATCAGATGCCGAAGTTAATAAAAGAAAATAGACATGACTACACATAAACAAGATTGAGGAAGCAAGAATTAAGATAAATCCTTTGTATGTAAGCTCATATGCCCAAATTTAGGATCCTTTTCAAAGGACTATGAGGATTTTGGAAGCATATAAATAGGGCACATTCATGAATTTGATAAGGCAAACTAAGGAAGTAGCAAGAATAAAGAAAGAATAGAAAATGGCCAGGGTTCAAAGTAGGCCTACTCAATCTGTTGCTTAAGGCCCTTCTATTTAGCTAATGGAAATTTAATTTCCAGTTGCCAATCCTCTTGTGGAATATTTTTTTGAGACCAAGGGAAAGGATGCAATGGAGGAACAATCTATTGAAAATATTCCTAGAGAAGAGGAAGTACATCAGATATTTCCCTCCCCTTAGGTGAATGATATCATGGATTATTTTGTTCTTGCTAGCAAGATTGTTACAATAATTTATGATGAGAATAGTGTTATTTATGAAGATATTAGGCTAGAAGCCTACCAAGAATTCATGGATGATGATTCCTTTGTCCAAAAAAATAAATTTAAAGAATTTTTAATTCAATTAAAAGGAAGTGAATTCAAAGAGAGAATTGAGAAAGAAAAGGAATGAATTGATCCTTCATTACATGAAGAAGTTGAGAGGAAAGAAAAATAAATAATAGAAAAAGAGATTGCAGAAATTCCCCCTATTGATGGCAGGTTATTAGTAAAGAAAAGTGGCATTCTTTCTTTTCCCTATTGGAATTTTTCTTATTCCATTGCTCTCGGTAATAGTAGACATGATGTTGATGCATTCATATCTGAAGAGCAATATGATAATAAGGTTTTGTCTCTAGTTTCATCCCAAGGTTTCACACATTGGCAATTTGGTCCATGTGGCCAAATATACGAAAATTGAAGGTGATCGGATCAGTTGGGATATAACCGAGGATGTGGTTATAAAGAGAGCATCTAAAATTACTCTCACACAAGCATCCAAGTTAGTTGTACATATTTCTATGTTAAGTGTTGATATTGTAGAGATATCTCAGGAGAGATATGATCAGCTACTTACAAAATTTAGCAGGCTACAGGAGTATAATAAGTTGAAAGTCAGTGCTCCCCAAGAGAAATTTGTAGTTAAATCCCTTCCACCTTATACCTCCACACAAGAGCTCTCCACACAAGAAACAAAGACATTATCTCTCAAGATCAATAGATTGAAAGAAGAATTGGAGATGGTAAGATAAAGTGAGGAGAAAGCTAAGGAGGAGACCAAAAAGGTGGTGGTTGATATCATTGATGACATATTGGGTCATGGATTGCTTGTATACTCCACAAGCTTGATAATGTATGGAATGCATATATGAATATTTATGAAGCTAATAAGAAGTATTCTAAATCTTGGGAATTTTTTCAAAATGTATGGAGCAAATGAAGTATAAGGGATGATTTCTTGAAAGAAATAATAAAAAATATGGAGAGTGATCTTGAAGCACCAACCAATTTTCCACAATTATTGCAAGCTATTGGATTATTGGGAGAAATATCAGCTTTCCAAAGAAAATTGGATTATATAGTTTAAGAATAAAGTGAAGATGTTTGGAGAAATGGAGGAAAGGTGGGTGCCTAAAATCATAGATGAGGTAGGAGAGCTAAAAGACTTCACTAGTTGGAAAGGAGAATTTTGGAACATTGTTCCTTCTTTGTCTACTCTCATTTATTTTTTAGGGAAACCAAACTATGCAGCATTAAATGGTTCAATTGATGATCTATTTAAGATCGAGGTTGATTTGGATGTGTTTATGAAGGAGACCAGGGCCATAATAGATGCAAGGTACAACATGCACAACTCAAAGGTGCAGAAGTATTTTTTCTATTCAGTGGCTAGAGGAGGAGGAGTACAACACATGGCTTGAAAAAATTAAGATTAAGCCTTTGTACAACAAGTTTTAAGGTTGTCTCCTCATTTTAAAAGTTATTTGTCCTTTATGTTGATATGGAGATATCTCTTTTTGTTTTTTTGTTTTATGCTTTGAGTCCTGATGTTTTGAAAACCTAAGGGAGATTGAATATAAAGGAATATTTGGTTCAAAATACAACCATCTCCCTCAACGTGTGCTTTTTGAGGAGCATGAGAATACTCTATAATAGCTTGAAATGTGTTTTTTTCCCATATGAGATACTCCCTCATGGACAGTTAGGTCCATTATTTTGTAACTATATGTCAAATGAAAAAGTGACGAGTGTACCTAGCCTAAAGCTTGTTGCTCCCTTTTCTTATAAAAGGGAATCAGGGCTAGTTACATTGATATTTTGGAGAATTTTTGTAAGAAAAAATTTAGAGGAATAGAGTTTGAGTCTTGTTTTAGGTTATTGAGTCTTAATTTTTTGTAATTACATATGTTGTTTAACAGTACTAGCATTTAAGGAATATAATAGAAAATTTTTGAAGCCAATTTTCTACTATTGTATACTTTGCACAAATTATGAATGAAATCGATCAATGATCATTCAATTTTCCTCCATTTGTCTTTCTTATGGATGTATATTTTTTTTAATACTCTTATTCAAAGAATGAGTTAAATGCTTTAATGAAAGTATAGGTTTGTGTAAGTGTTTGTAGGGATTTGATAAGTATTGTTGTTTAAGAGTTTTGAGTATGATTGTGTAATGCATTTTCATGAAGCTCTGTGATGTTTGGGTGAAAATGTTGTGTTGCAAGTTTCAGATACACTGGTTTTGACTCCCTAGCCTAGGTTAAGGCACCAATCCCTTGAATCTATGTCTAAGTTGCATCTCCAAGGTCATTTATATAAAAATATATTTAATCTTTACTTTAAGTTGAATTTATTTTTTGAGAAGTATTATCATGTTCCATTATTTTGAAAATGTTGAATTCTTGAAAGATAATGCCATATCTTTTCATTTTTCATAATCATCAACAAATTTGCATAGAACACATGTGTTATCTACAATATTTATGATAATTGGCACATGATATTAAGAAATATTATTAGAGATCACCCTCCTAGGTTTTGTACAGCCCAAAGTGCAGAAGGAAATTTTGTTTAACTTTCACCTATTCATTGGTGAATCCCTCCAAGTAACTAACAATTGAAAGTGGCTAACTCATAGGTTATTTGTGACATCTGATTGGGATTTAAAAACCACTAACAAGACTAGCCACCAGGCCTAAGGTATTTTTTTACCTAACCAAATATGAATGCTCTACAGAGGATATGGGTTGAGTTGATATTATATTATGATTTTGAGATCAACTATATAAAGGGCAAAGAAAATCGAATAATATATTCTCTAAGTCAAAGGAGACATATCTCCTTGATGATATCAATTCATTCCAATTTCAAGAATTAAGTGTTGTTAAAGTCCAAGGTGATGAGTATTATGAGCAAGTCAAGCAAGCACTCTTGTACAATCCTCAAGATTTGAGGTATGATAGGTTCCACTTTGAAACAGATTGACTACTAAGAGTTAGAGGGAGGATATGTGTACCAAACTCAGAGGAGTTAAGGTATACAATGTAGAAGGAAGTTCATTATGCACCCTATTCAGGACATCCTGGAGTAACAAAGCTATTGGTTGATGTAAACACCTTATACTTCTAGAAAGTAATGAAGAGGGATGTTGCAAGGTTTGTAGCAAGTTTTCTAGAGTTCTAGAGGGTGAAGACAAAGCATCATCACTCAACAGGATTGTTATATCCTCATGGAATTCTAGAGAGGAAATGGAAAATCATTAGTATGGATTTGTTACAAGGTCTTGCCATGTCAAGGAATAAGCATAATATTATCTTAGTAGTGGTGGAAAAAATCACCAAGGTAGCCCATTTTATACCAAGAAACCTAACAAATGGGGCACTCGTCATAGCTCACAAGTTTGTGCAGAAAGTATTTAGGTTGCATGGTTTTCTTGAGAAGATTATCTTAGATGTAGGGATGCTTGTGTAACATCGAGGTTTTTGCAGACCCCGTTTTCCTCACTTGTGACTTAGTTCAACATAAGTTCAGTATATCACCCTAAGAAAGATGGTCAGATAGAAAGGGTAAACCAATTATTGGAAGATCTACTAAGAATGTATTGCATGGGTCAGAAATACAAGTGGAAAGATTATTTACCACTAGTAGAATTTACATACAATAATTCTTGTCATTCTACTATCAATATGGCTCCATTCGAAGCATTATATGGAAGAAAGTTTCAAACTCCTATAAGTTGGGATAAGCTAGAAGATATGATTAGCCTTGGGCCAGAGATTCTATCAAAGATGGAAGAGCAAGTTAATTTGATAAAGAAAATATTAGTAGAAGAAAATGATAAGAAAAATATTTATGCAGATGCTAAGCATGTGCCAAGATGTTTCTCAGTAGGAGAGAATGTTTTACTTAGATTGAAGCCTCATAATAGTTCAATTAAGTTTGGAAAGTTAATCAAATTGGCTCAATTAAGTTTGGAAATTCAATCAAATTGGCTATGTGTTATGTAGGTCCCTTCAAGGTTCTCAAGGAAGTCAGCCCTATCGAATACTGAATTTCTTTACCACCAACTCTTTCCAGGATGCATAATGTTTTTCATGTGTCATACCTTAAGAAGTATATACCAGGAGGTAATCATATTATTGATTGGAATGCTTTACAGGTAAAAGACCCAAGAGTGGTAATGTGATTGAGCCACTCAAAGTGCTCAAAATGTGTAGGATTCACCTATGTTATAGAGAGGTCCTTGAATGCAAGGTCCAACGGGACCAGTATGTTGAAGATTATGCTACATGGGAAGACTATCTTGAGATCAAGCAATGACTTCCTCATATTGTGCAAGCTTTTGAAAGTTCCTAGAAATAATTTTTGTTATGTTTATTTTTACGTTTTGATAATTTCAATCATCGGGGATGATGATTATTAACGGGGAGGATATGTTGTACCCTGTTGTTTATTTACCAAATACTATTACCTTTATGAGTAAATATGTTTTTTATACATGATTATATTTTGATGAATTTCAATGGATGAATGGAATGTATGAATATGTATTAGATGAAATTAATTTTTAATGCTTTAATGATTCTTATGTTTTATGATGAATGTGATTTATATGTTATTAGCTAAATACGAACATGTTGCTCTAAGTTGGATGCAAGAAAGGTTTGAACCCTCTAGTGGGGGGAGGGAGAGTATCACCTAGGAGAAGAGGTTGGTATGAGAACCATTGGTATATCTATCTAAGTAGATGCACACACTCACTTGCATAGGTTAGAGGAACCTTGTCAAGTCAGTTAAAGTTTTGTATCGGTGAGTGTAAGCCTATAAGTTAATGCTTTTTGGTTGATAGGAAAGTTAGGTTTGGTTGTCGTTAATCCTCCTTGATCGTTTAGTCAATTTGAGTTAGATTATTAAAACTCTTGTGATTAGCTTATGTTATATTGTGTATCTATAGATATAGATATAGATACGTATATATAGATAATATATATATACAACGACGCATATATATGTACATTTGTAGGTATGAGCATACGTATATAGTAATATCTATGTATACCCACACGTAGATATGTAATACATATGTGAACATTGACATGGATATATACATATTATATATATATTAATATTAATATATATAGTATTATGTTTAAATGATTGTTATATGTATGTATGTATGTATGTATATATGTATTATTGCTATAGAAATATGCATGTGGTAGTCATAATAATGGTAGATATTCTACATGAATATGTAAGTAAATTTCAATTTATAAAGGTAGATTTATATGGCTAATGAATCACCAACTTAGACGGCTCATACAACATTTTTAAAACATCATTGAAGCTAAGTTTATTGCTTAGTTTATAGCTATTAAAACAGCCACCCATGGTGGTGTTTGACTAAGTAAAAAATATGAGTATCGGTTATCATTTCAACCCATGACTTGGGCAATAGAATGAGAGATGGAGTTTTCTTTTGATTGGGATTCACTGTGCTAGTTAATAGACTAATTCTGTAATAATAAAATTGCTAACAAATAGAGATGTTGTGCCAAGCTAGGCCGTGACATAAAGAGTAAGAAGTTGATTTATTTTTGAAGTCTTATTAATTGAAATTGCATTGTGTAAATACTGCAATCTCAATGTGGAATGGTAGAAAATTAGGCTGGGTCAAAATACAAAATATGGAAAAAAAAAGAGTTTTTTCGAATGATATAACTCCACGCCTGGTAGGTTTGATTGAGTGGTGGCAACATGAGAGTTCTTTGAGCATTCTCTTAGCAACAAATTTCTATCCATTTTCATTATAAAAGGAGAGCAGTTGCTCACCATTTGGGTTGTTCATTTATACATTCATTTTGATATTCTAAGAAAAAGAGTATTTGAGAGATTAGTGAGGAAATCAAAGAGTATTCATGAGTTTGTGAGGAGATAGTAGTTTTGAGACTGAGTAATTGGAAATCTATATTTCAATTTGTCATAAGAGTGAGGAAAAATTGTTATATTTGGTTGTGCATTGCTTGGTAGTTGTAGTTATCATTTTAAAAGCAAGGGAGAGAAGCAAAAGTAGAGTGGAGAGCTGAGAATTGAGGAGGAAGTAGCTTAAGGCTGAGCCATTAAGCATAATTGAAGAAAAGAATAGTAGGAATTTGAATCAAGCTATTTTAATCCATGCATGATTAAAATATCTCTTTCTCCTTCTCATTTTAATTTTGAATCTAAATTTTACTATTGTTTGAAATTGTTTATGCTTCATTGTGTGCAAATTATTGCTATTAGAAAGTATGTGAGTGCATGTACAAATAGCTAGAATATCTATGCATAAAGCTAAATTATAAATACAAGAGATAAGTTGGATTAGGGAGTCAAAAGAGCATGATAAGTAGTTATCTTGAATTACATTACTTGATTAACATAGCAAAGAGAAGTTAAGTAGGGTAATATGATATTATCTTAAAACAATACAGTATTGTATTTATATTTTTTGAATAAGTTTATATTGCTTCTCAACAAGAGGGTTTGAAATCATTATGATTACCTATGTATGGTAGCTTAAACCTTGAGAAGAGAAATTATGTTATTAGAATCTTATAACCCTTGAAAGTAGGAGGATAGGTTATTCCATTGAGTTAGGGTAAACACTTGAATATGAGTCAATTTTCGAACCCAAAATTGTTACAAGTATGTAACAAGGTATTCAAGAGATTGATTCAAACCTATTTGGTCAATTAAACCGACATTAGTGTGTCATCACTTTTGAATGAAATCTTGTTTATGATAGTTATCCTTAGGGTCAAACCAAGAGAAGAGTTAACCACATGTCAATATGGTTTCCAAGTTGAGTAGGAGGTGGGTGAACTTATGACACCATTTCTTTAGAAAGTGGATTGATTATATATATTAAAACTTTGGCCAAAGTAGGTATAAAATTTGTTGCTTACACTTTATCGATTCACTATGTTCTGCACTTTGTCAATTCATTGTGTTCCAGGTTTTCATAGCTAATCAGTAGTGTCATGCATGGTTGGAGGGTGTCCATAGTTTTATGACCATATTGGTTATGTACGACACAACACCAAATACTTAGGTAAGCATTAATAGAGGTTTCCATACCAAACTCTTCATCGAAGGGTAGGGCCACTTCTAGTTAGGAAGGTGTGCGAGGGACCGCTAAATCCGTGGTTGGAGGGAAAGTGTTTAGGTGATGCTCTCCCTCTTGCAAATGGTAACTGAGACTTGTGAAATAGAAGTGTGATCTAGATGAGGATACCTTGACCTTGAAATCAGATTGTAAGTTATGAATTTGAATATATGATCATGTATCTATTGTAATCTATATTTGAAAAGACGAGTTTTATTTACTTAGAAATATGTTAAGTTATTTCATTTATCCAATGTCATGTGGAATTATTTATGCAATATGCAATTATGTTAATGAAAAAAAAATCATTTCTCTATTTTAAAAACTTGAATTATTCACTTTCCTGGGTTAAAACTTAGGTGAAAACTATAGAGTAAACATTGGGTATGTTACAATTAGACATGAACATAGTTAAATTCCCGCCACTAAACCTTAGAGGAAAAGTAATGTATCTTTTATATCTAAGTAAATTCTAGTAGCATAATGGCATATAAATTAACACTTTAAGAACATGAAAGAATAATAAAATAGACATGAGAGGAGACACCAATATATGTGGAAAAAACCCTTTTAGGTAAAAAAAAATCCCACACTCCAAATCATCAAACCAGTGTATTAGTCTACAACAACAAACATGTAACAATATACTTGCAAGCTCAAAGCCTTTAACATGAAGATTTGTATCTTTCTCATCTAGAGAAAAACTAATGACATAGACTTGCATAAAAAACTCATCAATGCCTCTATCTCAATCCCTCAATTTATAGACTCATGGAAGGAAAAAATGCCACCAAAAGACATTACCATGGGCCCAAACAAGGTCTAATACCATGGTATAGATACATATGATGACCTATCATTATTTGTCATTGAATTTATTTAGAAAGATTCTCTATGATGTTTCATAAAATGCATCATAAGTGGATAAATATTCTTCATTCACAATTAGTAACACCCTATAATCATGTGCTTACATATTATAAGAATTTATCAGAGGATCCCACCTAAATAGGAACTGCATATCTTCTATAAATAAACCTTGTGATGATGTCTTACAACACACCAAAAAATGTTGACATAAGAATGAGAATCAAAATAAAACTAAGAATTAAAAATAATGTTTAAAAACCATTATTCTAACATCAAGAAAACCTTTGATAAAGTGTGAAATGAATATACTCTTAATAGTGTTCATTGGTCAGTGCTACAACATCTACTTGCTCAAGTTGGAATCAAATGAATGGAGGATTAAGATCCAGATTAAATAAAAGAAATTGGAGTAAATTGAATGGAGGATATTTAATTCTAGGTCATAAGTTGGATCCATAATTGGTGGATGCGATTAGGAAAGGTGACAATCAATTTACAAAATGAGTAGAGATGGCTAGATAATCAACTCATTTGATTGTTGAGTTGATAATTAATTGAATTTTTATTTAATATGTACTTTTCAATTATGCAAAATGATTGATTTATCAATGAAAAGTTAACTAAATCAAGATTATTTAGTTAACTATTTTTATTAAATTTTTAACTCATGAGATGTAATTTAAAGTTTAAATCAATTTAATTGTAGATAATTAGAGGTGGATACTCTCACCAACTTGGTAATTGAAAGTGTGGGGTATTTGGATTATGTAGTTTTCATTCATAATGAATGGGAGTCAAGAAAGGACACCTAGATAACAATACAATAATGGAATGGCTTTATGACTGTTGGTGCTCATTGCTTGGTATGACAAATAGAATGTAT
The DNA here is from genome assembly GCA_007258455.2 of Sequoia sempervirens. Taxonomy (NCBI): domain Eukaryota; kingdom Viridiplantae; phylum Streptophyta; class Pinopsida; order Cupressales; family Cupressaceae; genus Sequoia; species Sequoia sempervirens. The sequence continues at coordinate 114,946,949 of VDFB02000363.1, read as the reverse complement.
TGAAATAATCAATCATTAAGGACATTTATTTCTTTGCCTCTATTCATGACCTTCAATTAATGCATAACCTTTATATCAATCAATTGTCATTTCAGCTTGTGAACAACGATGGACACACCCATTGGGCTGACCTCTAACCAATGATAGATGGCTTTTCTCAGAGACTCCTGTAAATGGTCTTTAAGACTCGACATATCCCAATTATTTTCTAAGCAATGTAGGAATGTTGCAATGTATGTGCTATATTTTGAATTGTTGGGTTTGGTAAGGGCAATATTTATAGCAATATGCCCAATACATGTAGATGGGTTTTATCCCTTTTTTCATTCCAAACTAGAAAAAATGATTGTAATCAAACTTTTTTTTTATGAAGGAGCTCAATCTATTAAAAAAATGTTGTAAATATCAAAATTGGTGTACATATGGTTTCATTGTTTAAAATCGACACATGGAAATGACTACCACCTCAAAAATATAATGTTTCTTTATGTTGGAACATAAATATTAAATAAAATAATGTTTAAATATCTCAAAAAAATAAAAATTAATAATTAATTTGAGACACCTAAATTCCCAAAACCCATATCTTAGAAAATGAGTTATGCATACCATTAATCTTATATATGTCTTCTTACATGCATATATATAGGATCAAAAATATCATTCAACATCTCTGATCCAGAATATCTAATGTCAAAATCCAAATATCACAATTTTTCAAAAAATATTTTTCCTGGTATTTTAACTAAATATAATGCTCTATCATTTTGATGTTTTTGTTAAGATTTCAATGCTCATAGTACATGTATTTTCCACTTGGGATGATTAGAAACCTTCAACAAGCTTCTACAGAGACTCCAAAATAATTTAAGTGGATTAAAATCATTCTTGAATTACTTTTATAGCAAACTATGTGGCTTCAATAGCCACTACTATGCACTTTGGTAGAAACTACAATAACTTCAATAACAATCTTCTCAAAGCCATATTTCTCATATGTGTGTGATACAAGATGCCTCTTATTTAAATTATATATAATTTTGAGTGGAAAAATAATAAACAGATAATATTACATCTTTAACTTCATAGACCATTATTTTGGCCCTATAATAATTTCACATACTCATCACATGACCCCAATGGTCCAAATGCCAAAAATATATATGTAAGTTACTCATTCAATTTTGAATCAACACTTGAGAAAACAAACATAAAACACATTCATAAAATTAAACTAGAGAACACTCTCTAAAATGAGATGAAAAAAAAATTAAAAGAAGCACATGCTTATTCATTAAAAATATATATATATATTTATGTTAGGACTAAAACCATATTTATACAACTATGGAATCAATGCTTGTGCAAATACAACCAAATGGACCCCAAAAGAATGTACAAAATGAGAAGAGATGTGTGCTATCAAATGACACCAAAGATCAGCAGAAAGTGCATCTTAAAGGATGCTAGCATGAAAAATGTTGAGAAAGTCTCTAACAAGAGAAGCAACAAATTGAAGTGGAGCCTATTAATACTTTAATTCTTCAAAATGGAACCAACTAGTGATTAAAGGCCCACAAAAAATTATTTCTATTGAATTAATAAAAGGATTCCAAATATTGTGAAGCCAAGAGGAAGGAAAAGATAAGGCCCACATGAGTGGAAGGCTCACAAACATAAAATATTTCAAAAAAAAAAACTTTATAATTGAATTATTTTTATAACAGTGAGCTAATGATAGCCAAAATAACCAAAAGAGTGCCACAAATGACACCAAGAAACTAGGAGCCAAGGAAATTCTTCACTAAAACCTATGAGCCAAGCATTGAGTTCCACATATTGTTAGAATGATATTGGGCTTGAAGAGAATAATATCATGGATCTCAAGAAATATCTAGGACTTATAGAATAAATCACTTGAATGGATGGAAGAATCCATCTATGGAAGCATGGATTAGTCTAATGGAATTTGTGTAAAAAATATAATACAATATTATATTATTATAAACACAAATTGTGAGGGGTTGGCTCAAGTGTTTGTGGCTAGGATTCAATTATTTGGCTTCTTGTTTGGGTGCTTTGTGTGTAATTTTGGATGGTTCAATGTGAACCAACTTGAGCAGTGTGTTTGAGGAGGAAGGGTACCTCCTAGGCCTTATCACACTTAACAGGGAAGGAAGGATACCCCTAGTTGAGAGTCTCATGAGGTGGAGAATGATCACTCTTTGATGTGTTTGTTTTTGTGTATGAGTGTAACGCCCTGCCATGGTTTCCATTAAAACAAAACATAAAAAACAAATTAACCGAATATTTTTTTATTTAAATTTTTAAAAATCATTTGATTACATAACTTTCTTAAGGATTCCAAGATGATGTTACATAAATATTATAAATAAGATCAATGCAATATAACATAAAACAAAAATATAATTTAAAGCCATGAATGATTCAGTCCACATAACTTTATACAATCAGTTTACAAATATTCCCAGATTACATCAAGTGAGATTCTCATAAATCTCAATACATCATAATGATGACACAATGAGTACATTTATACACATGAGGTAAATATACAAAGATGATAATGATCACATCATTTCTAACATCTATGTCCACGAACACGTTTTGCTTCCACTGTCACGAATAATGAAGTATCTGGAACTAGCTACAAGTATAGTATCATCTGCAAAAGTATCCAATGAAGGTATAGCACAGTTTCCTCCCAACCACGTGAAACTCGAAGGTCCACTCCCTCTGTGCTAGGAGATAATGATAGGTCCACAAACAAGAAGACAAAACATTACATTTATGTGGCTTACATACACATCACAACATAACGATATCAAAACATAATGAACAAACTCCCAGAAGCAAAATACAACTAGAGATAACTCACCACAAGAAACACAATCATGTAATAGGCAAAGAGTGTCATCACACAGTCGGGATAGGTTACCCTAGTGAATCTTCCTAGACTACCAGCCCTCTCCAAGAGTTACCCTAGCTTTCTCTACCGATTCTCGACCCCTATGCAAACTAGTGTGGATTCGTTCCATCTTTCAAGAAGACAAGATAGGTGACTAGCCATTCCAGGCCTTCTTAACCTTACCTTAACCTAAACGAGCATTAAGATGAAAGGTGAGGCATACTTTTATCCGAATTAATGTTTAATTCTACCCAACCCCTAGTACATTAGTTAGGTTTCCACTGGATTACAAAACCTATGATAGATTACCCACACAACCTCTTAGGATTTCGGCCCCTATCGCAAGCCACTCTTTCTATAAACATGATGCAACATCAATTATATGGGATAGCCATAGCATATTAAGGCAAAGCCAAGAATATTCTCCTTTAGTCCATATCAAGACTAAAATATTTCCCAAATACCATAAAGGCAACAATAAATCATGGACGGCTATATTTTAAATAATTCATAATAATAGAACACCAAAGCATAAACAACATATGCTTATGTCATAAACAATCTTTCCTAACCTTTGAAAAGAAAGAATGTGTTACACAATTTACATGACTACTATTATATCCTTTCCAACTCATATTATCTAATTCTTAAAATAAAGAGTTAGGGATATATATTATACAATATATATGACAAAAAATATTTTAAATTTTATATAAAAACAAGGTAATCTAAAACTTTCTATTTTATAATATAATTGCATAAATAAATCCGTTAGTAAACCAAATTTTCCACTAACAATTTTGTTATACAAATATAATGCAAATCAGAAGTTTAAACAAATCAATAACAAAATAATTTGCGCACTAATCATGGAGAATAACAATAGTTAATCTTGAAGTTCTAAAATATCACACTAACATAAACTATATATTGTCAATCGCATATGAGCTGTATATAGGAAGTCACGCCATGCAAGTTAAACTTCATTTTAACATACATAAATCTCAGAGGGTAAATGTAATGCTCAGAACAAAATAAAATAAGAAAACTTATGTGCATGCATTATCTATCAGATAATTACAAGAATCTCTAACACAGTTAATGCATGTACTTTGTCTTTAGAGGTAGACTACGTCTTATTCATCCCGTTCTCATAATTTCTTAAAATTCCAATTAAAATTTCCATGCAATACAAAGGGAAATACGCTGAGCTATTATGTCGAATGCATACAAAATTTAGATACTAAGTGTAAGACACGGATTATGGATTCTACATATTTTGGAATAATAAGATATTGGGAAATATCAACAAAGAAACCTAAGCTATTATAGACGGGTACAGGAGAATGATAAACATTCATAGCTGGCATATCAAAAGAAATATCAAGAAATTGTTTAGCTGAAATCTCAGGTGCTAAAGCTACATTCGCATATTGAATAACTTATGGTCAATAATTTTGAGAAGCTACAGCCTTAAATAAGGCAATTTTTTGTCTATTTATCCACAGTTATGGTAGCATAGATTAATGTGGTATGCATAGGAAGAATAATAGTATAAAACAGTAATCTGGTAACTAAGTTATTTCAAATACAATTTTGGCATTAAATATGCCTTATCAAGGAGAGTACGCGTATAATGAAAAGGAATCTATCAAGAGTTTCAGGAAATTAGATATTATTCTTTGTTTACAAACGCTACAACTATATTAGGCTACACATAGGTACAGGAAGTTTATTTAAACCTCTAAATATTCTATCCTCTAGCGCTGCAGATGATACAAAATTCCAAAGGCTCTAGAAGCTTATCTTTAAAGGTTCGCATTCTTCTAAGTTCATATATTGCAGCTGCTAGACACGCCATTAGCATGAGAGAGATTATATAATCTATACACCCTAAGTGATGCAGTTATGGGAGATTGTCATGAGAATCAAGGAATTTATCATACACCCCTTTCTAACCTATCTAAATTTGTTTAAAAAGAATTCTTGGATGCCTATGCCAATATCAAGAAGGTCGAATTCTGAAGAGATGGAGAGATAATGGAAAATGATTTACTCAAAAAGAAGAGTAGTCGCAAGCATCAATTATTCATACAAGAAAACATGAAAGAGTGTCTGGACATTTAATTTCCAAGAAATCAACCTTTCACCTAAAATAATTCACTAATGGCATTGATTTAAAAAAAAAATAGAAACATATTATTATTTACAAGCTGTAATTCCGTAAAGGGCAATCTGACATTTTAAAAATAACGAAAGCTCTTGTTTACATTAATCATATAATGAATTACTAAATATAACTATATTTTAGTAAGTCTTCTATATCTTTGTTTTGCTACGATTCTCTTTAAACTTGTGAATTCATTCTAATTATTTCATTGTTGCATGTGTAGGTTTGGTAAAGAATTTCTTTTTCCACAAAAATTTACTCAAAAATTTACAAGAAAACTTAAAGAAGAAAACCTGATTAAGTCTAGTAGCTGAACTGAATTAAATTTTGATGCTTCTGTCAATCCTGCTCAAATTCACCAGATCTTGACAAAGTAATCCAAGACAATCCAACTCAAAATTATGCTTGCAAACAGAATCTAAGATCAAAAATTTTCCAAAACAACTGTCGTGCAAAATTATTCCAAAAACTGTTGTCGTGAAAGTTCTTCCAGATTATTCCCGTGAATGAAAAATTGCAACTCCCAAAATATTTTAATGCATTCAATTAACTCTCAATCATGAAACTTAACTGATAGTCAATTATGCATGCATAATTGATCAATCAGCTGTAACTTACCCTTTAACATCATATCAAATTTTCAACTTCAAATCCAAAAATCCATAACATGTCGAAAACAACATCTTTTAAAATATATGCCTTTCATGTAAATCCCATTTGCACAACTAAATCAACAATTATATTAATTAAATACTTTTTGCAAAATTAACTTTCACTTTTAAAATAAATATCTTATTTAATTTAAATTAATAAATTAAATCACAAACATAACCATAAGCATTTATAAATACATTACCAGATATTTATTGAACTTAAATACTGAATTCCCAACAAAACAATACAGACAAGTACGACACAACAAAAACAGACTAGACAACAAAGAAGGGTAACAAATAGGTACTCAATCAATGAAGAACGACGGTTCAATAAGGACCTATCAATACCTCCAAATCAACATAATTTATTTGAATTAGGGTATGCTTAGACCTGACAAGCAGGTGGATTCGATACCCGATACTTGTATATGCAGGAAACATCACTGTTAAACATATTTACTTATATCAGAAAACACACCATGAAGAAGAATTGCAGCGTAGCAGGGTACTCACGAATGAGTAATGCTACATTGTCTTCTTCATCGAAACTGATGAGCAAGATAAATCATAAGCAAATAAACCATATCACATATGAGTCTATCTCAGTAACATCACACAAACACAACCAGATGATCAGGATGTCAAAAGTATCATCCACGATACAAAATAACATAATATCAGAGTCATATATGAAAATGAACAATATTGTATCATAATCAACTAAAGCATCTATCTATCAAGCAGAATCAAACTAAAACAGAGTGTCAAAATTGGAGGGACACTACATCCTCCCCCCCAGGATAAGGCTTACTCCTAGAAGCCTGCAAATAAATAAGGATAAAGCTCATGCATGTGTATCGCATCCTCCCAAGTAGTTGATGCCTCATCGCTAGGATCCCATTGGACCCTCACCTGATCAACGTCTCGACCCTAAGGGAAACTCTTTGATGCTGAAGAATTCCCATGGGCTCCAAAGCCAACTGACTGTCCTCTCCCTGTAACACATTCCAATTGAGCACATGTGAAATGTCAGGATGATAAGGTCTAAGAACTGATACATGAAAAACATCATGAATGTGTGATAAACTGGGTGGTAAAGCAAGTTGATATGCCACAGGACCAATCCTCTCCAGAATCCCAAATGGTCCAACAAATCGGAGTGCAAGCTTAGAGCCTTTTCCATAATGGATTGGACTTTTGGGTTGTCGAACTCGAAGAAAAACCCTATCGCCAACTGAGAACTATCGATCCACTCTATGCGCATCAGCATACTTCTTCTGTCTGTCTTGTGCCGCTAGCAAATTCTCTCTGATTCGATCAACTTGTTGCTCCATATCACGAAGCATCTCTAGACCAAGTATAGGAAAATTCCACTAAGTATAAATAAATAATCTTTGATACCCATTATTATAGGAAAATTCCACTAAGTATAAATAATCTTCCCAATGTGATTGTCGGTCCATCACATACATTCTGAGCATATCTTTGAGAATCATATTAACTCTCTTTGTCTGACCATCAGTCTCACGATGATAGGCTGAACTGAAGTTCAAATGTGTACCTAAAGCATGCTGTAATGATGTCCATAAGGTTGATGTAAATACAGGATCCCTATCTGAAATGATTCTACAAGGAATCCCATGCAACCGAACAATATCCTCCATGAATATTTTGGCCACAAAGGAAGCATTGTAGGATGATCGAACTGGAGAAAAATGTGCTACCTTAGTCAATTTGTCAACAGTAACCATGATGGAATCATGTCGACGTGATGACATAGGTAATCCAACAATAAAATCAACTGATATAATATCCCATTTTCATACAGGAATGAGATGTGGTTGTAATAAACTGGCGGGATGTTGATGCTCGGCCTTAACTCTCTGGCACTCAAGACATCTTGAAACAAAATCAACAATATCACGCTTCATACTAGGCCAAAATTACAACTATCAAAGATCCGCATACAACTTCTTAACACCAGGATGAGCTGAGTATGGTGCTCGATGTGCCTCTGTCAAAATTAAAGTGTGAAGATCCTCTGTAGGTGGTACATAGATACTAGCTAGATGTCACAACAAACCATCTAACTCGAGTATATCCTAAAAATCTTCCCTCCAAGGATCTACCTGATTCAATCTCCATCTTCACTTCTAGATATAATCCATTAGCAGGAAGTGCTGCTAAAATTTGGCTCCTCAACTCAACACCAAGTGTCATAGCAGAAATCTCATGTCTTCACCGATTGAGAGTGTCGGCCACAACATTCTCCTTTCCCTAAACATATCTTACCTCAAAATAATATTCACACAAGAACTCCATCCACCATCTCTACCTAGCATTCAAATTAGGCTTTGTGAATATATATTGTAGACTACGATGATCACAATGAAGTTCAAAACGGTGCCCCAACAAGAAATGTCTCCAGTGAACTAGAGCATGTACAACTATAGCAAGCTCTAAATCATGAGTGGGATAATTATGTTCGTGATCCTTGAGTTTGCGAGACTCATAAGTGATCACACGTCCATCCTGCATCAGTACAGATCCTAAACCCTCCAAAGAAGCATCAGCACAAACAACAAAATCCTTAGTAGGATCAGGAATGGCTAAGATAGGCACACTAGTCAGCTTATCCTTAAGTATCTAAAAAGCCAACTGACATTGATCTGTCCAGATAAATTTCTTCCCTTTCCTCTAAAGAGAAGTAATGGGGTGTCCAATCCTAGAAAACCCCTGAACAAACCGTCTATAGTAACCAGCAAGGCCCATAAAACTACGAACCTTAGAAACATTAGTAGGCACGGGCCAATCAATGATAGCTTGGATCTTTGCAGGATCCACAACTATACCCTTTCCGAAAATCACATGACCTAGGTATTTCACCTCGGTTTGGAAGAATTCACATTTCTTCAAGTTTGCATACAATTGATTATCCCTCAAGCATTGCAGAACCTATCTCAAATGCTCTTCGTGCTCCTTCATATTTCTTGAATAAATCAAAATATCATCGACAAACATGAGAATGAAACGATCAAGATAGGTGCAAAAAACACCATTCATCAAACTCATGAAAACTGATGGTGCATTGGTTAACCCAAATGGAACTACTGTGAACTCGTAGTGCCCATAACAAGTTCAGAATGTCATTTTATGAATGTTTTCTTCTACAATGCACAACTGATGGTAACTTGATTTTAGATCAATCTTAGAGAACATTTTCTCCCTTGATCTAATAAAAAAGATCATTGATTCTAGGTAAAGAATATCGATTCTTAATCGTCACTTTGTTCAATTGATGATAATCGATGCACAATCTGAGAGATCTGTCCTTCTTATGAAGATGACAGGTGCTCCCCAAGGGGAAACACTCGAATGAATAAAACCCTTTTCCAAGAGTTCCTCCAACTAGATACGGACCTCTTCCAGTTCCTGCGTGGTCATTTTGTATGGGGCTCGAGATATGGGCTCTGCTCCAGGAACTAGGTCAACTCTGAAATCTATGTCATGCTTCGGTGGCATACCAAGAATATCACTAGGAAAAACATCAGCAAACTCCCTAAGAATAAGGTGATCATCAAGTGATATCTCTTGACTCTCCCCTAAATCCAAGTCATTAACTGTTGTTGCAAAAAGCTGACAACCCTGACGAAGACATCTCTTCAACTACATAGCAAAAATTATCCGCAAAGAGATGGGTCTTAGAACACCAAAGATTTCAACCTTTGTACCATCATCATCAATACAACATACTATCTTCTGTCGACAGTCAATCACTGCATGATGAGATTCTAACCAATCCATTCCGAAAACAATATCATACGAACCTAGAGGTGTGACTCGAAGATCTACTAAGGTAGTTAATGGTCCAATCCTTAGTCCACAATTGTGAATGGGGGATTCTATTGCTACCTTCACCCTAGAAGAAAATTCTACCTGCCACTTATTGGCCTACTTTACAGCCACAAGTCCACATCGCTCAACAATAGTAGGTGAAATAAATGAATTAGTAGCTCCAAAATCAAAGAGAATAGTAACATTGGTACCTTGTAACTGACCTGACGACTCAACCATAGTGTTCTAATGATCTGCTAGGCGGTTATTTACTGCAGCAAAAACTGTATGAGAATGGCCCACATCACCAACTGTTAGCTCTGAAGCTGACGGTCGCTGACCAAATCCTGAAGTACCATGTATAGGGCACTGCCTAGCAATGTGTCCCTATTGACCACACGAGAAACAACCAGTACCTCTACTAAATCCTCTTCCGCTCGAAGGTGCATTAGATTGCTAAAAGCTACCTCTGCTCACTATAGACTGTGCACTCTGAGCTGGCTGATCCTGTTGATTACGCTTATTGCGCCACTAGTTACGATTCTTTCCAAATTGTGAACTATTACCCTGCTGAAATTGTGAATTCTTATTCTTTGGTGGATTACACTGCTGCTGCTATTGTCCACCCTTAGCGGGTGCCTGTTGGTTATGAGAGGAACCACCTGTCTGTATCTGACCACCTCACGGACCAAAACCTGAAATAGGAGCACTACCTATCTAAACTCCTATGTGTCCACCGAATGCCATAGTGAGATTCTCCTCCACAATATGTGCCTTCTCCACAGCAACCTCCATAGTCTTTGGCTCAAAGACTCTGACTCCTCCACTAATACGGGAATTTAAGCCCCTGATGAAGTGTCGTACCAACATCGCCTCATCATCCACAATCCCTACATATTTTTTGAGCTCATAAAACCTGCGCTCAAACTAGTCCACAGACATAGCCATCTAATGTAGATCATGAAACTCATCCACACGTCACTGCCTCCAATGCTCAGACAAGAAACGTGCTCTAAATCTCTCCAGGAACATATCCCACGAGACTGCACCAATCTCCAGATGGAGCTTCTACTCCTCTAAATGCCACCATGTAGAGGCAAAGCCTCTAAGATGCATTATGGCGCAATGAACTCAAGTGTTGCTACCATAAGAATGCATCGCAAAGCATCATCCCAAATCAATCAGCCAAGTTTCTGCTTCTAAACCACCACCAGAGCCATCAAATGTAGGAGGGAATTCCCTCAACAAATCTCACATATGACCAACAATAATGGCATCATGTTGCATAGTATCATCAACTCTCCTTGAAGATCTATCACGTTCCCTAACCACCTCCTGTTTCACTTCCTATCTAGGTCCAAGTCATGCAAGGACCTCTTCCAGTAGAGGGCGTAACTGTGCTCCCTCTACTTCTGACTGTTCTATAATTTGTTCCTCATTTTCCTGATCCAACTGAGGACCCAACTATTCTTCCTATTCGCTCTCATGAGATCTCTAAGGGGGAGTAACATAGCGGTTCGGCCCATGGCCACCACCTCGGCCTCGACCATGTCCTCTACCACAACGTCTAGGCATGATCCTACATAAAATCAAGGACAAGTCTAGTTATAAGACAAACAAAACAAATAGGAAAACACATCAACCAAATCTAACATCCAAGAAAACCTAATGGGCTCATAAAACCAGAGAACCCAGTATTATAACTTGGCTCTAATACCAATCTGTAATGCCCTGCCATGGTTTCCATTAAAACAAAACGTAAAGAAAAAATTAACCAATTTTTTTTTTTTTAAAATTCATTTGATTACGAAACTGTCTTAAGGATTCCAAGATGACATTACATAAATATTATAAATAAGATCAATGCAATATAACATAAAAATAAAAATAAAAAAATAGAAGCCATGAATGATTCAGTCCACATAACTTTATACAATCAGTTTACAAATATTCCTAGATTACATCAAGTGAGATTCTCATAAATCTCAATACATCATAATGATGACACAATGAGTACATTTATACACATGAGGTAAATATACAAAGATGATAATGATCACATCATTTCTATGTCCACGAACACATTTTGCTTCCACTGTCACAAATAATGAAGTATCTGGAACCAGCTACAAGTATAGTATCATCTGCAAAAGTATCCAATGAAGGTATAGCACGGTTTCCTCCCAACCACGTGAAACCCGAAGGTCCACTCCCTCTGTGCTCGGAGATAATGAAAGGTCCACAAACAAGAAGACAAAACATTACATTTACGTGGCTTACATACACATCACGACATAACGATATCAAAACATAATGAACAAACTCCCAGAAGCAAAATACAACTAGATATAACTCACCACAAGAAACACAATCATGTAATAGGAAAAGAGTGTCATCACACAGTCGAGATAGGTTACCCTGGTGAATCTTCCTAGACTATCGGCCCTCTCAAAGAGTTACCCTGGCAGTCTCTACTGATTCCCGGCCCCTATGCAAACTAATGTGGAGTCGTTCCATCTTTCAAGAAGACAAGATAGGTGACTAGCCATTCCAGGCCTTGTCAACCTTACCTTAACCTAAACGAGCGTTAAGATGAAAGGTGAGGCATACTTGGACATGTCTGGACACTAGCAATGTGTCAACGCCCAGTTGATTGTTTCCAAGCATGTTTTCCACTTGTCAGCTAAGTTTGTCAGTGGAAATGGCTTAGGATTCTTTGTAACTGCCTGGGAAGCTTCTTTTCTTCCTTTTTAACCCATTATTTCCATCTATTTGCATCTTCTAACTTCTTCCAAGTTTTGCTAGCACTCCTCTAGCTTCATTCTACTTTTTCTTCACTCCATCACTTTCTTACACAATTTCATATAGCTTGTTGTAGTAGCTTCAAGCTCTCTCAAGCTCCCTTTACAACACTCTTTGTAGCTCCTTTGGATCTTGTAGCTCTATCTCCTTTTCCTTATGCTTGTTAGCATTCTTGGGATTCCCTATCCCCTCTTTATTGCATCTACATTTCATGATATGGGTTCTCCTCCTTGAGCAGGGATTTCTTTTATCACCTCTTTTGTGATACAGGCTCTCCTCCTCAAGCAAGGTTTTCTTTTATCACATGCTTACTTGGTGGTGTGGGTTCTACTCCTAAGGGGTTTTTCTTTCACCATGTGCTTCATTCACTTCACTCTTTCTCTCTTCTTGGCTATTCGTGGAGGTGGGAACAACAAAACGAGGTTTGACTAAGGAAAACCCCTATACAACCCCAACATTTTCTCCAGATATCACACTTGCAAGTATTGAAGGAATTCACATACAGGAGGCTTCATCACTCGTGAGGTTGTGAGCATATTTTTTCCTTTCTCTCTCTTATTAATCATTTATCTTGCTTTATTTTCATTTCTATCACTTTCTATTACTTTATCGCATTATGTCATTTCTCAATAATCGGAGTAGAAGTAGTCACTTAGGCATATTTTGTGATAAAATCATTCTTTGGTCTGTACAAGATGCCAACACACCTCTAGGGCGCCAGCGCACCGCATTGTCATCCACATTCTACACTAACATCCTGTGGTCGAGAGCTTGTCAGTTTGTCTAGAAAATCTTTGTGACCTATTCTTTTCGATTTCAAAACTCTCGCTGCTATGGTTCCTGAGGTAGATTAGGGTAGTTTTCCTTGTGAGGCTCTTTGAATGAAGGGAACTCATGAGTATTGAATCCCCCTCTTCTACACAATGGTAGCTGTTGGAAATATGTGCCTCAATCTCACAAGACGAAACCTTTGGAAGAGCAAAGTCGGTATGACCTTCATTGTGTCTGGCCGACTAGCAGATGTGAAACCTTTTGAAATGTTTTGGTCGCTGTGACTTTGTTGATGTCTTGCCAACTGGTATTGTCACTATGACTTGTGGTGTTCATTGTAACCTTCTACCGAGTGGAGATCTTTGGATGATAGGCCACTCTTATCAAATATCGGAGAAACTCTGGGTGACAAGCAGTTTCGGGGAGAGACTTGGGTGTTCGGTATGTCTCATACTGACAAGAGAAGTCTTGTCGATAAGTATTCTCTTGGATTCTTTGGGGAAACATGGAGGCTTTGCTATGAACTCTTGGTGACATATGTTTGTCTCGCTGATGCTCATTGGAGTAACATGGAAACCTCGGTAAGAAGTCTCACCGACGGTTGGTTCTCTTGCCGATGGGTATGAACATCACTGTAACCTCTTGGCAATAGCAGTAATTCTTGCTGATGGTTGTTTGTTTCAATATGACATGAAGGCTCTATGTAATCTCTTGGTGATAGTGGTAAGTCTTATCGACTGTTGGACACTTCAGAATAACTTGTGAACATCGATGTGATATCCTAGCGAGTAGCGATAGTCTCATCGAATGGAAAGCTAACGTCTATGTGACTTTGGGACTTTGGTATGATGTCTCATCGAATAGTGATTTTCTTGGTGATAATGATACAAGTGATGATCATCGGTATGAGGTCTTGGCGACAAGGCAAAGTCTAAGTGATAGCTTTCTGAACTTGGTGTAACCTCTTGCCGATAGTGAGGACTCTTGGCGACAGCTATAGTCAGGTCTTATGGCATCAGGGAGAAATGGTTAGTGTCTCACCAACATGCGAATACACTATGTACACCTTTGACCAATTGGGAGACCATCCTACGTGGTATGTCTTCGACCAATTAGAGAAGCCGAATGGGAACCACTAGCAGTTGTACTATTGCGGCCGTTACTGAGAGGAATCTCGACAGATAGGGGCATCATCGATATACTCATAGATTGAAGATTGTGATCGGTTCGATGGTTGTATGAACAGTTGGATGATCAATTCGATGAGTGGTCAGTGAATGTAATTCTGAGTGTTGAATATTCTGTAGCAAGGTTGATCATTGTGAATGTTGTTGTAAATTGACATCAAAGAGAGTGAAGCCCATACTCTGTATGTAATTTGTTTACTGTAATACAAAGGGGTTTTTCTTGGTGTGGTGGGTTTTTCTCCCGTAAGGGTTTTCCCACGTAAATCTGGTGTTCATCTATGTATGATTATTTCTTTGTTTCTGTTATTGCTTTAAAGTGTATCTTAATTGGATTGTAATTGAAAATTTAAAAGTATCTCTGCATTCTTCCCTGAGATTTTGATGTTAGGAGAGTTGTTTCTGCACTTATCTTTCCTTACAGTAGCTAGTAAAGGGAATGTGGTGATCTCTGAGGTGGTTGCGCACCTAGCGGTTGATGTTTGCTTAGCTTGTGCACCTCTAGATTTGTGTGCTTGAAGACCAAAATTGGTGAAAGTCTAGAGGGTGGATCTTGTGAGAACCATTGTGTTTGAAGGATCATGTACCAAGTGTACCCTATCCTTGGCTTTTTCAGGCTTTCAATAGTAAGCCTAATCTTAGTGGGAAAGGATGTAATTCCCTTGTTGTTTACATCCTAGAGATGGCTAGATCTTGACACCATTTTCTAAATATGTATCAAGGGATGCATGGGTTATGCTTATGCTTGTTGCCTTGGGTGTTGATTGTTGTTCAAACTTTAGCTTTTTTATTATGAGTTTTGGTTGTGGCTTTTATTCTTACTCTGAATGGTGTGTTTGGACCACACTTGTGTCTTGAGATATGGTTCCTTGACATGGTTGACATTGGTATTATGTATGCTTAGGTGATGTTTATATGCTTGGTGTATCATAATGCTTCATCCATAGTTTTTTGCATTAAAATTTATGCATTGATTAAATTTTATCATGATTATATGATTTTTTATGCATTTTTATATATTTTATATGATTTTGAACCCAGTTGGGTGATTATGTGGTGCTTTGGCTATATATGCATTAAGTAGGTATAATTGAAATATGTGTTGATTTTTTATAGGTACAAGGTTATTTCTCCACCTGAATACATAGGTTTGAGTTATTCCCCAATGATGGTTAAGTCAAAGAGCTCACATTGGGTCTTTCCTTGTATGGATGTCATACTAAAGTCAAGTACGAGATGTGCTAACCCGGATCCAAATAGAAGGTGGTTTTTAAATCCATTATCATTTTGAAATACCTATATATTATTGAGTTAAATGATGGTTTAATTTCTTTTATTTTCATAGTGAACCAAAAAAAATTGTAGATAGACACTCTCTTACACTTCTAGGGTTTTGCAGCTAAAAGGATAAAGGTATCCCACAAAAACTTGGGCGTTCACTCAAGACTAATACTAATATAATTGAAATATGTCTAAATGGAATGTCCTAAATGTAAAACTAATGAAATGTAAAATATTTGAAAACACAATGTGATATGCAAACTAACCTAAGAATGCAAGTAAACTATAACAGAAATGAATGATACTAGAGAAGTGCACCTAGAAACTGGAATGTGATGAAGAAAAGCTATGGAACCCTATATAAATTGATATTGAAACCAACTGGGACACTTAAGCCAAGTTCGGCGACTTAGTCTGATTTCAGGGAGATTCTGTCGAAACAGGTTTCAGCCAAGAGGGTATTTTAAACTGCAAAAAACACTTTTCAGGCCTAGTAGTGGGACTAATTCACCACTGATGGTGACTTAGTCCACCTTTAGCTTTCAATAATTTTGAAGATGCAATCTATAGCTCTCAATCTGTACTTCAGTTCCTGATAGGTGTTTGGATCTGAATCTATAGAATTCAATCTATAGGTGACCGCCAAGCTTCTTTTAGGGTTTTGTTGACTTTGAAATAATTTGATGAATTGTTAACACCTTTTAACACCTTGCGCTTTGAAAAATCTGCATACAAGACTACAAAACACACATGCCAAGAGGGGAGAAAGGGTTAAGGGTTAGTGAATAGGGGTTTTCCTTGGTCAAACCCCAATTTAGTAATTAAACCCTTGAAGATGAAATGAAATGGAAAGAGAATGATGAATAAACAACATGAAATGCTACAACTCACCAAACCCTTGAAGCAGAAATCTAAATATATGCAAATAGAAGCTCTAATGAATGTAGACTTGATAATGCCTAGAATGCTTGAGAATGATTAAGTGAATGAATCAATGAGTGAATGAATGTATGGATGAATTAGGGGGTGAAAATGAGAGGAAAACCCTTTATTTATACATGATTATACAAAATTTACCAAAAATACCACATCACAGGCCAACCTCAAGGTTTAGAAAATAATATCCCACCATAATTTTGAAATAATTTTGATTTTTGAGCCAAGTGGGACTAAGTCGCCCCTAGTGGTGACTTGGTCCCACTAGGAAAATTTTAATGGGTGTCAAGAATTAAAGTGTATTTAATGATGTTTAACAGGATTATTCTTTGAAACACACTTAAGTAGGGCCTGTTAGTGCATTAAGGGGTCATTTAAACATAAGAAAGTGTCATATTATTGATGAAAAGCCTAGAAAAGCATGAAATTTTGTTACAACACTTTGAAATAAGGCTTGGTAAGTGATAAAAAAAGGTTATTTAAGTGAAATATAATAAAAAGGTCCTAGAAAAGTGTGAAAGTGGGTTACAAAACTTCACAACACTTTTATAAGACATCATAGAGTTCATATTGATTCACAAGGGTCCAAGACCTAATGTGAATGTGTTGACCACATTACAATGTTAAATCTAGGAAAAACTAGGCCAACATCCATAAGAAAGGCCCAAATGAGCGTGAAAATGTCCAAAGATACATTTTTTGTGACACATTTATCCCCCACTTTTGTGAGAGGATGAACTTGCTTCAACCTCACACTAAAGTAGTTGAATATGCATATCAAGAGGGATCCAAATGTACCCATGCTAGCAATATGAGATAACAATAATCAGGAGGGGTGATCAAGCCCCCAAGATCAAGATCCCATGGCAAACCAAACATTAGCACAAAGGAACACACATGAAAATGATGAAAAAGAATGAAAGAGAGAAGGAAAAAAGTGTCAGATCAAGCTTCGATAATTTTTCCATCTCGTTGTGGATCAGATCTAGGTTGTTTTTCCGAAAAACACATATACTCACTCTGAGGCTATGGAACTCATGGCTGTCTACTGGGTGAGAAGGCCCAAAAGGTGAGAAACATACACTCATGGCTAGTATGCACTCACACACATGCAGGTGGCTGTGGGGAAATTCAGACCTCAAAATGGGCTTCCCGCTGAACCATAGCAAAGTTATACCTCCTGATAACTTTAATAAGGTGCCATAAAAGAAAATGACATTTTAAGCTTCATGAGACAAGCAAAGCTTTGTATTCTTGGAGCTCATGAACAAATGCAATGGAACCATAGACATGCAATTTTTTTTATGCAAGGTGGTCATATAACAAATGTAAAATGAAAAAGATGTTCAAAGGAATCTTTCTTAGTTCATGCAAGTTCTTTAACTTAGGGAACATTGTCTAATGTCTCCAAGAGAGGACTGATCAAAGAATAGAAAATTCACAACTTAGGGGATGCAATGCATCACATCAAGCCATGAAGAGGAATGTAATATGCTAAGACAGATCACACTCATGAAGGACATCACACCCAATGTCATCCACAAAGCGACAAAACGCATCGTATGAAGTAAGAAGGTTGCACTAAGAACCAAGAAAAAGGAAAAATGTAAAAGAATAATGCCAATGTATGCCCCCACTTTAAAGGAATTACTACACACTGTACTATGAGCAATTACTTTAAAGTAGCAAATGAAAGATGCAAACAAGATAGAAGACATGAGAGCCAACTTGGAAAGCCCTTATGCCAAGTCATACATTTCCAAGTAAGGTTGCGTCATGTGAAGGAAAGGAAAAAGAAAAGAAAGAAAGGAAGGGGTTTCCCCCAAAATGTAAACACCAAATACATAAGGGATCTATGGATTTGGGGTCAGTATCTTATTTACTGCAATGATATTAGAGAGCTTGAAGCTGTCATCATTCCCCAAATACATAGAACTGAAAGAATGACATAAAGAGAGCGAAAAGAAAAAAAGAAAGATCATTTTGGGTCAACATGGAAGAGACATAAGTGTCTCAATTCTTTGTATCTTCCCCAAAAGGAAAACACAAGCCAAATGAAAAAGGAAAGGTGAAAGAAAAAGGAAAAATTTTGGGTCAACATGAAGGAGACATGAATGTCTCAATGCCTTGCATCATCCCCAAAAGGAAAACATAAGGAAAAAACAAAGGAAAAAGGCAAAGAAAAAGAAAAGGCCTTTTGGGTCAACACGAAAGAGACATGGATGTCTCAATTCCTTATGTCATCCCCAAAAGGAAAACACAAGAAAAAGACAAAAGAAAAAGAAAAGGCCTTTTGGGTCAACATGAAAGAGACATGGATTTCTCAATGCCTTGCGTCATCCCCAAAAGGAAAACACAAGAGAAAGAAACAATAAAATGGAAAAGCAATGTATGACATAGAGAAGAATGAAGGTACAAATAGAGGAATGTCACAAAGAGAAGGAGAATGTCAAACAGAACATCACAAGGGAACATGTGACACACATGCAAACACTCAAAAGAAAAGGAAAAAGAACATGTAAAAGACTAATAAGGAAAATGCAAGTCAACCATCGAGCAAGTCATTCGCCTCCTAGTATTAATTGGTATAAATGGAAGGTGAATAACATAGCTAAGGGACAACAACAAATGCATTACTAGGACAAGGCTAGAAACTTCTTACCCCCACTAAGTGCAAGGCAATAATGGGCTGAGGTAAGTGATAGGAAAGGTCATGTAATAATGAGAAGAGAATGTCCTACAACTATTTCATGATAAGGAATTCAATGGTGGTTTATGGAATTATTGGATAGCAATTATCACCATCAAAATGATACTTGCTCAGTATTTCTTTCAAGTGACGACACTAATGGCTTCTATGTCCAAGAAAATGATGATATGTGCAATGGGGAATGTTAGCATCTTTAGGATATATCACCAACCTATTCATAGGTGGTAATAATATGAGTCCTTTGTTTAAAAGTATTTTAAATTTCCTTTCACATTCAGGTGGTGGACGAAGAGGTAAATTTAGCTTTTGTAACTTGTAAGGTCTTTTGCGTTTGCTAGATTCACCCTTTTCATGAATGGAAGGAGGAGGACCCAAAGTGATCCTCTCATCCTTGTCATTGTTATCATGTAAGGGTTGCTCTTGAGGAAGAAGGACATTCAAATCAGGAGGGGAATCAAAGATCATTGTGTCATCATCACGAAGCTTCCAATATTCTCTAGGAGGCTTGTTGTTATGAGAGGGATCTTGATATCCTAACCCTATTGTGTTATCATCTTTTGGAGTTTTCTCTAAGTGTTGATGAATTTCATTTTCAGTTTTTGTATCACATCCTTGTTTTCTCAAGATGGTAAAACCTTTGCCATAGGTTTCTTCAAGGTTAATTGGAGTATTTGTTAATTTTTTATCATAAAATGTTTGAGTGGTTGTTTGTTGAGAAGAACTAGTTTCACCTGGTGGAGGGAACGTAGGTCCTTCATTTGTTTCAGGATTTAAGTAACCAAACATATCATGAGGTGGTATTGTAGGAAGGTCATGTTGTTTCATGGATGGATAAAAGGATGCATTAACTTTGAGGTTGTCAAGGCATTCATTTAGGAAGTTATTCATGATGTCATCATCTTCTCCAATGATGTCAACATCATGAGGAGGACATTCATGAGGAGTTGAAGGAGCATGAGGAAGTTCAATGTCACTAGGATCAGTTCCAAAGGCACAACTTGACATGTGAACTAAGGATTTTAATGACATCCAAATTTTATTAAAACACATATCCATGATTCAAATGAATGAAAGAAAACTAAATGCAAGAAATGGAATAAAACAACAAATCTAGAAACTATAACGGAAATGCAATAACAAAAAATAGAAATGCAGAAAATGATTTGGAAATGACAGAAATTACAGTACAAAATGTGCAACTGGACTAAGTCGCCCAAGGTGGCGAATTAGTCCAAGTAGTGATTTTGTTGAAAATTTTCAAAAAAAATTTATGATTTTTATGCTTGTTAGGTTTTCAGATGTAGGTACAGTATGAAAATGCAAAATTTTATGAATTTGGAATGAAATACAATGCAATAATGCAAGCTATATGAGCTTTTCAATAATGCAAAGTTTAAAACCATAGGATGCAAATTAAAGAATGAAAAATGCAATGCAATGTTGATGCAAGCTATTTCTAGGATGTAAATGCACTCTAAATCAGAAATAGGAAGTTCTAAATGCAGGTTCACCAAAATGAACCACAAATTTTTGTAGATAGACACTCTCTTACACTTCTAGGGTTTTGTACCTAAAAGGAGAAATGTATCCCACAAAAAATTGGGGGTTCACTCAAGAATAATGCTAATATAATTGAAATATGTCTAAATGGAATGTCCTAAATGCAAAGAATTGATAAAAAAGATGAATTATTAATGCAAAACTAATGAAATGTAAAATGTTTGAAAACATGATATGACATGCAAAATAACCTAAGAATGCAAGTAAACTATAATAGAAATGAATGAGACTAGAGAGGTTCACATGGAAACTAGAATGTGATGCAGAAAGGCTCTAGAATCATATAGAAAGTATTGTTGAAGCCAACTAGGAAACTTACACCAAGCTGGGTGACTTAGTCCTATTGTAGGGAGATTCTGTTGGAATAGGTTTTAGCCAAAAGGGTATCCAAAACTGCAAAAACCAATTTTCAAGCTTGGCAGTGGGACTAATTTGCAACTGATGGTGAATTACTTCACCTTCAACTTTTGGGAATTTCAAAGATGCAATCTATAGCTCTCGATCTGTAATTTGTAAGGAAATATAAGGTGCGGAAACAACTCTCCTAACGTCAAAACCTCATGGAAGAATGCAGAGATACTTTTAAATTTTCAATTAGAGTCCAATTAAGATACACTTGAAAGCAATAACAGAAACAGAGAAATAATCATACACAAATGAACACCAGATTTACATGGGAAAACCCTTACGAGAGAAAAACCCACCACACCAAGAAAAACCACTTTGTATTACAGTAATGAAATTACATACAGAGTAGGGGCTTCACTCTCTCTGATGTCAATTTAAAATAGCATTCACAATGATCAACCTTGTATAGAATATTCAAGTTACAATACACTCAAAATCTGATTCACACTGATCATACATCAAACTACTCATCCAACCATTCATGCTACCATTGAACCGAACAACATCTGCAATTCCTGAGTATATCCATGATGCCCATGGTATATTGATCTTCCTCTTAGTAATGGCTGCAACATTCCAACTGCTAATGGTTCCCATTCTGCTCCCTGATTGGTCGAGGACAAACCACGTAGGATGGTCAATCGGTCAAAGGCATTCAAAATGTATTCGCATGTCGGTGACACACTAACCATGTCTCCCCGATGCCACAAGACCCAATTAAAGTTATCACCAAGAGTCCTGACCATTGGCAAGACATTATATCGAGTTCACAAGTCACATCAACTTTAGCATTCTCATCGGCGAGACAATCGCTATTCGATGAGACATCACACCGAGCCTTCTATTCATACCAAAACAAACAACTGTCGGTAAGACTTACCGCTATTGCTGAGAGGTAATACCAAATTCTTCAAGTCACCCTGAGATCACCCTTCACCAGGATTCATACCGATAACATCCCACAGCATCGGTGAGACAAACACCCATCGCCAAGAGTTCTTACCAAACCCTTATGTGTTACTCCGATGACTTCGAGTTCATCACTATTGGTGATACTTTCCATATCAATAAGACTTCATACCGAAGCATATGAGTTACTCTGATGACCACAAGTGTATAACTATCGGCAAGACTTCTCTTGTCAGTATGAGACATACTGAATCCAAGTCTCTCCCCGAAAACTTCTTTTGCCACAAGTCTCCCCGATCACTGCTTGTCGCCCATAGTCTCCCCAACATCTGATAAGAATGGCCTATCGGCCAGAGATCTCGAGAAGTGAGATAGAAATTTTCATAGCGATCATCATATCACAGTGATAGGTCCATTCAGCAAGACAGTGACAAGGTCTCAGCAACCAGAACTTTTCACAAGGTTCCAAAGCTGCTAGTCAGCCAGACAATATGGATGTCACACCGACTTGGCTCTTTCAGAGGTTTCAGCCTATGAGATTGAGACACATATTTCCAACAATCTCCCACTTGATGAAGATCACACAAGAACCTCTAGAGCATAAAAAAACTACTGACATTCATGGGCACTAAGGCCCATCGAACTGGCACACCACCTAAACTTGTCTGTGCTCACTGGCTTCGTCAATGCATCTGCAACATTCTCCAGAGTATCCACTTTTTCTAACAAAACCTTTCCATCCTCCACCATATCTCATACAAAGTGATACTATACATCTATATGTTTCATCTTGACATGGAAAGTAGGATTCTTTGCCAAACAAATAGCACTCTAACTGTCACAGTAAATAGTTATTTTCCCTACATCAAAACCAATGTTAGAACACAAACGTCTTAACCAGATTGCTTCTTTACATGTGTGTGTTGCTGCCATGTATTCTGCCTCTGTAGTGGACAAAGCGACTACAACCTGCTGCTTACTCATCCAACTCACTGCACCACCATTCAACATGAAAATATATCCACTGGTGGATCTTCTGTTGTCTATGTCCCCTGCCTAATCATGATCCACATAGCCTCGAATGCGGAGAGTCCTCTGTGATTTAACCAAGTTCCCATGGTAACACAAAGCATATTCTTAAGTTCCCTTCAAATATCTTAACACTCTCTTCATAGCATCCCAATGTGTTCTTCCAGGATTAGCCATAAACCGACTAAGTACTCCCACTACTTGGGCAATGTATGGCCTTGTACAGACCATTGCCTACATAAGACTGCCAACCACACTAGCATAAGGTACACTGGTCATTTCCTCCATCTCAATAGGAGATTTTGGACAGTCTTCAACAGATAGCTTCGTTCCTTGCAAAACTGGAACAACTAGCTGCTTACAATTATTCATGCAAAATATCTCTAGAACAGTCTTGATATACTTACTTTGACTGAGCCAATTTTTTCTACTATTCTTGTTCCTGGTTATTTCCATTCCTAGAATATACCTTGCTACACCAAAATCTTTCATTTCAAACTTTGTAGACAACTGAGACTTAAGATCAGAAATCATTAAATTACTATTTCCTATGAACAACATATCATCAACATAGAGAGCAATAATAAGAACTTGATCACTTTCAGCTTTGTAATACACACAATGATCAGATTTTGATCTTACAAATCCCAATGACAAAACAAAAGTGTCAAATTTTTGGTACCACATTCTAGGAGACTGCTTTAACCCATACAGAGATTTATTCAACTTGCAGACCAATCTTTCTTTACCTTTTTCCACAAAGTGCTCAAGTTGGGACATATAAATCTCTTCTTCAAGATCACCATGAAGAAATGTTGTCTTCACATCCATTTGTTTGACCTCTAAGTCATACGCTGCTGCAAGTGACAAAAGAAATCTAATGGACGTCAGCTTAGCTATAGGAGAAAAAATCTCCCCATAATCAATTCCCTCTACCTGGGAATAACCCTTCACAACCAACCTCGCCTTATATTTTTCCACACTGCCATCCAAACCTATTTTCTTTTTAAATACCCATTTGTAGCCCACAACTTTTCTGCCTTTAGGCAAGGGCACCAAACTCCAAGTATCATTTTTTTCTAATGATGCGATTTCTTCATTCATGGCTTCCAACCAAGAGTTTGAATCAGACATTCTAATAGCCTCTTTCACAGTCCTAGGTTCATCAGTGCTAGAAATTAAAGTATAGGCACAAGTAGAATCTATCAAAGAGAACCCATACCTATCAGGTTGCTTTCTTTCACGAGTTGACCTCCTCACTTGTTGAGGCTGAGATTGTTCTTCTTCTTCAGAACTACTTGAGCTCTCCTCAGTTTCAGGTAGATTTTGAATTTTCAATTCCTCTTTATCTGGTGTAGGAGGAATTTCAATTACATCCTTTTTGTTTTCTAATTTTGTCTCTAACTTTAGATCCAAGGTAGAAGGCTTCAGCTCATAAAAGATAATACTTCTGCTGTATAGAACCTTCTCTGTATTAGGATTCCAAAGCTTGTATCCTTTTATGCCAGCACTATAGCCAATAAAAATACATTTGACAGCCTTGTTCTCCAATTTATATATTTTCTCATTCGGCACATATGCATATGCCTCACAGCCAAAAACACGAATATGTCTTAAAGAGGGCATCTTACCAGACCATGCTTCCAAAGGTGTTTTCTCAACAAAAGCAGAATTAGGAGAATGGTTTATCAAGTAACATGCTGTAGCAACTGCCTCAGCCCAGAACTTCTCCAAGCTAGCACTGCTCAGCATACTTCATGCTCTTTCCATCATTGTCCTGTTGAACCTTTCTGCAACTCCATTTTGCTGCGGTGTGTAAGGTGTAGTTTTATGTCTTTTAATCCCATGATCTTTGTAGTACCTCTCGAAATCATCAAAACAAAATTCACCACCATTATCAGTCCTTAAACATTTTATTTTCCTTCCAGTCTAATTTTCTACAAGGTTTTTAAATTCCTTAAACTGACTGAACACTTCTGACTTACTTTTCAAAAAATAGACAAATGCCCTTCTTGAATAATCATCAATAAACGATATATAGTACCTTGACTTAGACAAAGAAGGAACATTCACAAGACCAAAAACATCAGAATGTACATAATCAAGCAAACCAGAAGATTTGTGAGGACTGGAGTAAAATGAAACATGGTGTTGTTTACCATATATACAATGTTCACATAATTCAAATTTAAGGTTACAATCTTCAAGCCCCTCAACCAGGTTTTTATTCTTCAAGGTTTTTAAACCTTTCTCACCAATGTGGCCTAGCCTATGATGCCAGAGCATAGTCTTTTTTGCTAGAAGTTTAACTTCCATAGAGTTTACAGAATCAGAAACATTTTCCTCTTTTCCTCCATGAGTAGCTTTTTGTGACTTTTCAGAGACACTATTGCTTTGCACAACATGTGCATCAATCTTATACAAGGTACCAGCACGAGCACCTCTTGCTAGCACCATAGAGCCTCTAGTCATCTTGTAGCCATTTCCAGAGAACGTGACTTGCACTCCAATATCATTTAGCATACTAACAGAAAGTAAGTTTTGAGCCAAACTTGGTATATGCATTACATCATTAATTCCCTTCACTCTTCCATTAGGGAATTGAATTCTAACTCTTCCACGGCCAACTATTTCCAATGATGAATCAATTTCCAAATACACCTTTCCACCATCGTATTTTTCATAATTCATGAACCAGTCTCTATGAGATGTCATGTGGAAAGATGCTCTAGAATCAATCAGCCATACATCATTCGATGCCTGCGTAGCCAAGGCTGCAATGAAAGCGTCTACATCACTCTGAGAAGAATCATTGTTGGAAGAATAGTTCTTCTTCTTCTTTTTCTCCTCTTTACAATCCTTCCGTACATGACCAGCTTGCCCATAATTCTAGCACTTCACTTTGGACTTCTTGCCAGGAGACTTTGATCTCCCCTCTAATTTCGATTTGGACTTCTTGTCCTTCTTGCCTTTATCTTTTGATCTGCCTCTAACAGCAAGAGCCACCTTTTCCATCTCAGAATATTTCCTTCTCATCTCTTCTGATAACAAAGAAGCAACAACATCTTCCATCTTAAAAGTGGATGTCGTACTCCCAATAGCCAAGACCAAGTGATCCCAAGAATCTAGCAAAGAACATAATAACAGCATACAGCGATCCTCTTCATCAATCTTCACGCCCATAGATGTTAACTGTGCACTCATCATGTTGAATACATTCAAATGATCAGCAACAAACCCTCCTTCCTGCATTCTCAAAGTGTACAGCGTCTTCCTCAAGAACAATTTATTCTCCAAGGACTTGCCCTGATAAATAGCTGCCAGTCTTTTCGACAAGGAAGATGCAGTCTTTTCTTCATGAACATTCAGAAGAATAGAGTCTATTAAATAGAGCCTTATCAGCCCCTTTTATTTTCTATCTGCAAGGTCCCAATCTTCATGCTTCATTCCTGTAGGCTTTGTTCCAGACACAACAATCCTAATATCACGATCAACCAACAGATCTTCCATTTTAAGTTTCCACAACTCAAAATTGTTGCCATTGAATTTCTCAATTTCAATATTTCCTGACGTGCTTGCCATCTTAACCTATAATTCAAATCACCAAACTTCTACAAGACTCCCATTGAATAGAATTGACTCAAAAAACCCAAGATACCCATAAGGATAACATAACTGGCTAAGCTCTGATACCACTTGTATGGAAAGCTAAGGTGCAGAAACAACTCTCCTAATGTCAAAACCTCAGGGAAGAATGCAGAGATACCTTTAAATTTTCAATTATAGTCCAATTAAGATACATTTGAAAGCAATAACAAAAACAGAGAAATAATCATACATAGATGAACACCAGATTTACGTGGGAAAACCCTTACGGGAGAAAAACCCACCACACCAAGAAAAACCCCTTTGTATTACAGTAATGAAATTACATACAAAGTATGAGCTTCACTCTCTCTGATGTCAATTTACAACAACATTCACAATGATCAACCTTGTACAGAATATTCAAGTTACAATACACTTAGAATCTGATTCACACTAATCATACATTGAACTACTCATCCAACCATTCATGCTACCATCGAACCGAACAACATCTGCAATTCCTGAGTATATCCATGATGCCCATGGTTTGTCGATCTTCCTATCAGTAATGGCTGCAACATTCCAACTGCTAGCGGTTCCCATTTTGCTCCCTAATTGGTTGAGGACAAACCACGTAGGATGGTCAATCAGTCAAAGGCGTTCAAAATGTATTCACATGTTGGTGAGACACTAACCGTGTCTCCCCGATGCCACAAGACCCGATTGAAGTTATCACCAAGAGTCTTGACCATTGGCAAGACATTATATCAAGTTCACAAGTCGCATCGACTTCAGCATTCTCATCGGCGAGATAATTGCTATTCGATGAGACATCACACCAAGCCTTCCAATCATACTGAAACAAACAACCGTCGGCAAGACTTACCGTTATCGCTGAGAGGTAATACCAAAATCTTCAAGTCACCCTGAGATCACCCTTCTCTAGGAGTCATACTAACAACATCCCACAGCATCGGCGAGACAAACACCCGTCACCAAGAGTTCTTACCAAACCCTTCTGTGTTACTCTGATGACTCCGAGTGCATCACTATCGGCGAGACTTTCCATATCGATAAGACTTCATACCGAAGGATATGAGTTACTCTGATGACCACAAGTGTATAACTATCGGCAAGACTTCTTTTGTTAGTATGAGACATACCAAACATCCAAGTCTCTCCTTGAAAACTTCTTTCACCACAAGTCTCCTCGATCACCGCTTGCCACCCAGAGTCTCCCAGACATCCGATAAGAATGGCTTGTCAGCCAGAGATCTCCCTGAGCGGAGTGAGATCATCATGTCACAGTGATAGGTCCATTCGACAAGACAGTGACAAGGTCTCATCGACTAGAACTTTTCATAAGGTTCCAAAGCTGCTAGTCAGCTAGACAATATGGATGTCACACCGACTTGGCTCTTTCAGAGGTTTCAACCTGTGAGATTGAGACACATATTTCCAACATACTCTGGTTCCTGACAGGTGTATGGATCTGAATCTACAGAATTCGGTCTGTAGGTGATCTCCAAGCTTCTTTTAGGGTTTTGTTGACTTTGAAATAATTTGATGAATTGCTAACACCTTTTAACACCTTTCTCTTTGACAAATCTACATACAAGACTTACAAAACATAAATGCAAAGAGGGGAAAAAGGGTTAAGGGTTAGTGAATAGGGGTTTGCCTTGGTCAAACCCCAATTTGGTAAATTAACCCTTGAAAATGAAATTAAATGGAAAGAGAATGATGAATGAACAACATGCAATGCTACAATTCACCAAACCCTTGAAGCAAAAATTTGAAGATATGCAAATAGAAGCTCTAATGAATGTAGACTTGATAATGCCTAGAATGCTTGAGAATGATTAAGTGAATGAATCAATGAGTGAATGAATGTGTGGATGAATTGGGGGGTGAAAATGAGAGGAAAACCCTTTATTTATACATGATTATACAAAATTTCTCGAAAATACTACATCACAGGCTGACCTTGAGGTTTAGAAAATAATATCCCACCAAAATTTTGAAATAATTTTGATTTTTGAGCCAAGTGGGACTAAGTCACCCCTAGTGGCGACTTGGTCCCACCAGGGAAATTTTAATGGGTGTCGGGAATTAAAGTGTATTTAATGATGTTTAACAGGATTATTCTTTGAAACACACTTAAGTAGGGTCTGTAAGTGAATTAAGGGGTCATTTAAACATAAGAAAGGGTCAAATTATTGATGAAAAGCCTAGAAAAGCATGAAATTTTGTTACAATACTTTGAAATAAGGCTTGGTAAGTCATAAAGAGAGGTTATTTAAGTGAAATATAATAAAAGGGTCCTAGAAAAGTGTGAAAGTGGGTTACAGCACTTTTACAAGGCATCATAGAATTCTTATTGATTCACAAGGGTCCAAGACCTAATGTGAATGTGTTGACCACATTACAACATTAAATCTAGGAAAAGCTAGGCCAACATCCGTAAGAAAGACCCAAATGAGCGTGAAAATGTCCAAAGATACATTTCTTTGCGACACACATAGATAGAGTTTGATGAATTAAAATGTTGCATTTTTATCTAGTGTTTTATCACTATGAAATTTGTAGAAAAATAAGGGGGAAGTTAATCTTTTTTAAATCATCATAGTTGTGGGGGTTGCATATATGTGTTTATTTCTTTTTAATTATTAAAATGAAAAAAATTAGGAAAAGTAAATTAAATTAGAAAAGTGGAAAATAAAGAAGAAAAATAAATGGAAAAAAGGTCAAAAATAAAACAAAACAAAACAACTTAGTCTTTTTTGTCAATTTTTCATTGTTGGAAGAAATTGTTCTTCAAACCCCTTTCATGGAAAAAAAGTGAATTGAGGAAATTGTGTGGATTTGGTTTGGGAAAAGCTTGAGATTTGATAAGATTGAGATATGAATGGGGTTCTGTTGGTGTGTGTGGATCTTCATCCTCTCAAATTGGAAAGATTTAAAGTTCATTATTTTGGGTGTGCATTCAAAATGAGGTATGTCCCTCATTTTTTCTCATTTTAATTATGTTAAATTTTATTTTTATTCTATGCTCACCCTTAATGGAGCATAAGACTTCCTCTCTAGTATTCAAATCATGCAATTAGATAAAATTGTAATTGTAATTAGAAATTTTTAAATTGCCCATTTTGTGCCCTTATAATGCCCATATTTTTTTTGAAAATGCTCAAAAATTGAAATTGACTTCATAGAATAGGTTTTGTGCAACTTTGAAGCCAAAGGGTACTTTTAGTTTTTTGGAATTTTTTAAATTTAAAAATATGAGATTTGGAGGTCTCAACAAAGGAGTCCATGCAAAAAATTTGGTTTTTACATGCAAAAATAAATTGTAAAAGTTAAACTTTGAAATTGAATTTGAATGTTTTGTAATAGGGGATTTCATGTCTTGTTCATGCATTTCATAAGGATTGATTTAAAACTATGTTCAATTTTTTTGTATGCCAACTTTTTGTACCTTATTTTCATGCCACACTTGATTGTTGTGAGTTGTGATGGACCTAGTATGTAGGTTTTAGAGAGAAGTATGGGAATGGATTTTCACATTTTCCCAGCTCAAAGTGTCTCGATGGATATATCATGAAAACAATATCTTAATCAAGTGATAAATAAATAAAACATGGAGAATTAAAATGACCCAAGATAATGGTGCCCCATCATATATAGAGTTCTCATATAGACTTAGTATGAGTGTGGAATACATGTTCGCTCAGGGAGCACTGGGACTTGTATGGTTGAGCAACCTCGTCTCTTATGAGAGGTATGCTTGATTCTGCTTGGATGGTACCTTAGTCTATTGCGATGACACCCCCTACTCCCTCTCTATGATCTAGCCCTTATGCCCCTGAGTTGGACTTGATGATATGTTGTGCCCCATCCCTTTGATTTCATTGACTTTGCATGCTCTATATGTTGTGTGTATTCTCCATGTTTGGTGTGAGTGTAAGCCTACTCCCCCTTATGTATTATGTGAGTATTTTTTGGCCTATGTGATTATCTCCTAGTATGGTGGGAGTGGACCTAAGGATGACACATGGTAGGTTGGTGTGGAAATCACCATGGTGTTCTAGGTTCTTTGGGTGAGCTCCAAGATCAAGGGAAAGTCGATAAAATTCAATTCAATTCATTTATATTTCCTTCTTGTAATATCATAAAATGTAACTTAAGGACATTTGATTCCTTATTACAATTGTAATAAGTTATTTTTGGACCTTCTTTTTGGATGACTTGTAAATGGACCACATAAGTGGTGTCAGTATAATTCTTTTTATGTGCCTTGGTGTTGGATTCAAGCACACAAGATATCTATAATGCTCCTTATACCTTTTCATGCTTTGGATAAAATGAACTTAGAGAATCTTCCTTTGGGTTTTAAAATTAACTTTTGGTTTAAAAAACATGAAATCAATCATTGAAATCTCTAGGAATATTCTTGGTTTGTGGTGTAGTGTGTCATTGAGAATTTTCTCTTTGAGGGGTTGTATAGGGTTCTCCAAGTGGTATTGATGGGGCTAAGACTTGTGTCAATCACCCCTCTCCTTCACCCTTTATGTTTTTGGCCTTGTGTGGTGGTATCTTATAGTCTTCTTGGCCCTTGGGAGTGTTCTCCTTTGTGGGTTAGTGTGAGGCAAGATCGAGTTTCTAGGACCTTCTCATTTGCTCAATTGTTTTAACCATTTCAAGGGTCCTTCCTAGTAGTTCTTGAGTGTTTGGTATGCCATAGGGACCCAAATCCTAGTTTGATTTTTCTCACTAGGTAGGAAACTAGTGCTATCTAGAACAAGACTACAACACCTGGAATATACTATAGCACCTGACAAGGACTCCAATGCTAGACTAGGAATCCAACACCAAACTTGGACACTTGAGCACTAGCAATAGTGTCCTTTGGTGTCATTTTTCACCCTTTCATTGGCTGGCTAGCCTTCTAGTCATTTCTCAAGGAAACTCTTTATATAAAAGTTATTCCCCTTGGCCTAGAAATTCTTCCCATGTTAATTTTTCAATGTGTTATACATCAAACTTTATGGCATCTCCTTACCTTGGGAAGTGTGTCAATGCTTGGAAGTGACCCTTTATTATTCCATTTGGTGAAGGGTTTGTACCTCCTAGTTAGGTAGCCTCTTGTGATAGTTTTCCCCAGTGTTTAGGTGTTGTTAAGGGTGGTCATTGAGTGCACTAAAAGTGAATGTTCCCTCATCCTACTTCTTATTCCAAAAACTAATGGTTGTGTTGTCTAATGGAGGCGTGTTAGATCCTAGTCCTTCCACCATCTGTGTGGGTTTCCATGGGTGTTGCACGAGATTTACCAAGTGTGTCTTGCGTAGATTTGAGGTTGATGATTCTCTTATCCTACCCTTGTGTGGTGTTGTAAGAGAATGTGATCATGGGTTATCACTCAATCATTATTTGGGCTATCATTCCCCCTCTCGTGAGTTCATTGTGGTGACTTTGTCCCGTGTTTATTTATTCCATTGGTGCCACCTTGCTTGTAGCAATGGTGAAGTTTTTTGCATGGATTGTTCCCTTGTGTTTTTGTGTTTCACATGACACTTGTATGCACATTGTTGTGCAAATATGACATGTTGTTGCATCTTCATCATTGTTGGTGTCATTTAAAAAAAAAATCATCAAGTTTTGTCCTAGGCATGTTGGCTTGGGGCATTACAAAACACATCTTGTATTTATATTATTTGAAGTGCTCATTAGATAAAAGTCCTCAACATGTTTTTATTTTCTTATTTCTACTACAAGATGTACATATAACATTGAAGTGATCAAATATTTAGGACTACTATAAAACACAATTGAAACCATGTTTGTAGTTGATGGCCAAGACTAAACGTTTACTTCAAGTAAAATGGAAATCAACTCAAAGAAAAATTGTGGCCTTCAATTCCACTCCTAGTGAAAAGAAATCAAAGATTGATAGTTGTTTGCATGCCAATCCATAACTTTTCTTATAGTGATTGTTGCAAATTCTTGATAGTGAATGCATAAAAACAACATATCATTCTTATTACATTTTTACAATACAATGACTCATAATACTCAAAAAGATGAATTGTGCCATAGAAGATGAGTAGATATGGAATATTACCACAGTTTTCATTGAATTGAAGATAGTTATTTTCAATGACCAAAGACATGTTTGTATGTTAATCCATTTTTCCATCCATTTTATTAAAAATGTATCAACTCATGGCTCCAACTCCCCTAACATTGCATTCCACATGCAGACATATGCATCCAACAAAAACATGTTTTAATTTCTTGCACTCCTTAGAATTTGTACAACACATCAACATCTAATTGTAATTAATATAATCTTATCACATGTGGATCCCCTTATCTAAGCAATTTAGGAAATGGTCCATGAATGCATTTCATACCTCAAGAGATGCATATCTAAAATATAGTAGAACATAGACTGTGTCAAACAAATAACCACTAATTTGTATTTAGATGTTTGATTAAGACAACAATCATGTTCCTATCAAACTACTAATGTATATATGTTGATATCAAATTACATATTTATTTTCCTTGATACTTATAAATTCCCTAATATTTCAAATTATGTGTTTGCTTATATTCACTATAAAATCTAAATTTGTAAATTTTCTTTAATATTCATATAATTAAAAATCACAAATATTTTAATCGTATGACAACATTGCTAAAAATCATAAGGCGTTCACAAGTTCAACTAAGGGAAAGGTCCTAGTTACGTACCATGTTCCAATAAATATTGTTCGTTGATACATGCTAATTAAAAGCCTACTTAAAAAATTCTAAATGTACCAATAGTTGTCCACTTGTATACCTAGTAGTTAAGAAAAAAAGTGTTTAGTTGGAGGAGTTGTGTAACTTTATTGGTACCAATAGCATACAATTATTGGGGCATTCGTGCATGTGTATTGGATCAATTGTGCAAATTTTGTGGTGGTCAAAGCGAATGGTTATCAAGGCAATAAAGAATATGTATTGGATGTCACCTTGAAATGACCACTTTTTGACCTTTGTGTACATAATGAATCCTCTCGTGTTTGTCATAACTACATAATTGTCAAAACAATAGCTATAAGCTCTTAAGTCGCATAAAATGAAACCCAACAAAAATTGTTAAAATCCAATATTACCATTTATGAGATTAGGATGTGCAAATTTTTTAGCACCCTTCCTATAAAAAAACAAACACAACAAAAAATAGTTCAAGAGAGACCAGAGACTATAGACCACACACCATGCACAATAGACCCACTAACCACTATATTCCCTCGTAGAATTTATGAGTACTTTGACTATTTTCCAAATTAACAATCTCAAAATACATTATTTCCATATTTGATAATCTTGCCCATACCTAACACTTACAAAATGCACTAAGAAGCAAAAGGTAACATCAAAATAAGAACCGACAAATTCTTCATTCAAGTACAAAATTACACGACAAATGCATGACGACCTAACGTTCAAAATTACTTCCTACTCGACCAACGTCATACGTCTTCAAAAACTTTGAACTTCAAAATTAAAACTGTCTGCTACTGTTAATTCTTGCATGGCCAGGCAAGATTCCACCCTTCGAGCTTTTAGCCATCGTTGATAACAAATCCATACAATTATGATTAATTAAAAATTAATTATTATTATTAAACGTCCATGTCTTTAGTATGGAAGCTCAATGCACATTATGGTTATTGTTTCATTTTTAATGCCCATGTCTCTAGTATGTAAGATTAGTGCACGTTCTTTGTTTCTAAAAATTTAAGTGTAAAGTTCGATCAAAATAATACTAGTACTTGTATTTAAAGGAGGTTCAAGGATTATGTCGATAAAAAATTATATGTATGGTAATATGTTAGAGAGTACGTGTTTGTGCATGGATGTGTATAGGTGCCATATGCTATAAATTTTAGTTGTATGTGCTTAGATTAAACAATTAATAATAAGTGTTAAATAATGGAATGAAATAAACTTAGACAAATCTAGATTTTTTCGTTAAAGAAATTAAGTATTATCTGATTTTGAAATATTTACATACAAATTTAAAACATAAAGCAATGCAAATTAAGAAAGAAAAGTGTCGTCAAATTGACAAAAAAACATTGCAAATGGAAATAGAATGTTCCCATCTAGTTGGAAAGTCAATATTTATCTTGTTTTTACATGATAAGTGAGATTTTGGAAGCTTTACCATTAAATGGTAATTGGTTTACCATTAAACAGCACCTAAAACTTGTTTTTAGACGATTCAATAGTGGTTTGCAGGCATGAGACTTGTTTCAGAATCAAATCTCACACTATATGTAGCCTATCAACTAATTAATCAATTAAAATTTATTTTAATAATTTATGAATATATAATATAAATGTAGATATTTAGTAATAATATTAACACAAATAATCATTCCTATCGGTGGGATAATATTTTTCAAAACATCTCAACAAATTTTTCAATTTAGATGTAAAAAATTATTTAATAATATGATAATCTAATGTTCAATTAGTGTAAGAATATTAACACAAGAATAATAATGCTAAAGGAAAGCATAGTAATACAAAAACTCAATATGATAGAAAAAATTATATTTTAATCAAGGAATAAAAGGAAGTAACAAAATACATAATAGGCCTTTTCTTATATAGATCAAGGAAATGCATAAAAGATACTAAGTGCTTAAGGCTCAACATCTATAATCGATGGAGCTAACTAAAACTAGTGATTCCTAATAGGTAGAGCTAACTACTGATAAAAGGAATTTAATTCAACTAGGATTAGATAAGTGGTAATCGAGCACACAAGTCATGGGCATGTAAACGATTGACTCATTAACAAGATAAGTGGCAATCAAATGCATAAGGAATGGGCATGTAACTAACTGACACAATTAACTAAGTGAGTTAATCCTAACTAGGTACATATGCAGTAAAATAGTAATTAACTGAATGTAAAACATAAATAATGTTCCACCAACTAGACCAGAAGTTAAAACAAATCATTGAATTTCAATCAACCACCCATCTTCATCCAACATCATCAACTCAATTGAATCCTAATCCCTAAATTTGAATACATAATATTAAATAGGCTAAACATAAAAATTATGAAATGCTTGATATGTACAAGTTACATGATTTATCATGCTTTAATACATATAATACATAAATGTAGATAGTTACACAAACACTGTGCTTTCAAAGTGAACAACCATCAACACTAGCAAAACAAGCCCTACTAAGCTTCATAGAAAGGTTACCTATTGTTGGAAAAAGGTTCCTTCTCAACCAATAACAAATGATACCAGAGTAGTTAAAATATAAAAAAATACACCAACTATCGATGCCCACCTTATGAGGCTTCATCAAATAGCCAATTCACAATTCTAATAAATTGGGCCATCTAACTTTGCAACCATCATAAGTAGCATATCTACACGCATCATCAATATGATTAAAACATAAATAACTATTATTATGTTCAAGCACCCAACATGAAAGTCCAAAGTATGATATCTTTGCCCCAAGATATTAATTATAAAATTCAAACAAGACAACCAATGTCAAATAAGACCCCCAAAAATTCCAATACACAACCAAATTTGGTACCACCATCTTTAAAAGATGTCCATATGCCCTTAGAGTCCTCAAAATATAGGCCACAATTTCACAATGTGAACATGAAAAATATAAACCCTTGAAGTACAATATTTTCTAAAATTATGGTTTCTAACATTAATTAAATATAAATTCCAATCTAATAGTTTTTTTACCTATAAAGCCTAATGAGCCAAAAATTAGCTACAGAAAATAACAAATGCCACTCACATGGACCTAGTAAATTCCCCTAAGCCCTATTTTTGGAACACATGAAAGCTCCAATAAGACCCCCAAATTTTCTACATACATACACACATACGCATGCACACACACACGCACACACACGCAAACACACACACACAAAGTTTTTTACATTTTTTATGTAAAATAATGTGTATCTCAACATTATAATTAAAAATGGTCAGAACTAATGAGAAGGAGCTAAAAGACTTTGTCAAACATTATGAAATTTCTATGAGAAGCTAGAGGCATCTAAGACACTAAAAAAAATTTAGTTGGTCTACGGGTTTGTGTTCTTTTTATTTCTATTTAGTTTCTTGGTGTTCTTGAACTTTGGTTTCTACACTACTTTTATGTTGTTGGTTAGTTGAACTTTAGCTAATATTTTGTTGCTCTAGATTTTAGGATTTGTATAAAACTTATTTACCCTTAATAAAAATAAAGCATTTATCAAAATAAAAACAAAGTATATGCTTGTATCCATAAATCACATAATTCAATAGCCAATTAAAGAAAATTTATTCCAATACTTACTTACCTTACAACAATGAATAATAAGTTAATTATTATATTATACTTGAAATTTTGTTTGAATAGTCATCTTTCTTCCAAAATATTTCTTATAAATATATGATTACAATCTTTGAAGGTAGATCCCTTCATTACCAATCAAAACAGCTCAAGTAATTGATACAAAGGTTTGAAATTATAATAGCTATAAAACTAGAACTAGAACAAATTAGATGAGTTGGTAAAAAGAGTAGATGTTACCATATATAACAAAGGTTTTATAGTTGTTGGTCCCTACCATTGGAACACATTTAAAATTTAATTTGTTTGATTAGGTTGTGTATTAGTAGTTTGGCTAAGCTATATGTTTTGAGAACCAAAGTCATGTTTCAAATAAATCTATTCCAATGTAGTTCATTTTTTTAAGTGAAAATAAAAAGAAAACAAATGTGTATTTATAGGGCTATGCTTATTGTTTAATGATCATAGTTTATTAGGCTATCCTTGATTTACAATAGTAAAAAAATTCTTAGTTGTGTATACTTTTATATTTGCTAATAAGTGTTTGATTTGTTGATTAATATCATTAATATTAATAAATATTGAATATTTTGTAAAGTTGTGATTCATCTCAAAATTCATGGTGCATATTTTCCTAAGTGTTTATTGTGTGTAACAATAGAAATTCATTTCATGTGGGGTACATTAGATATATACATTTAATATTGAGGGTCATGGTTTAGTGAGAACATCACTTAATGGGATCATGATTTAATGAGGAAGGAATATTAAGAAAATATTTTTAATGTGAGATATATTAGAGAAATATATTTAATTTTAGATGTATTATAACAAATTATTTAATGTAGTCACACAAGGCAATGCATCTTGGGTACCTAAATTAGAGAGAGAATATGAGTTACCTTGGAGGTTGTGATGACTTTAAGTCTTAGAGTCAAATTTGGGTGCCCACCTTGGAGATCTACTTGGGCACATTAAATATTGGTGCTTAGCTATATTGATTAAGGGTGACTAGAAAACTTTGTAATTTTTTCCACTCGTTTCTCTCTTGCATATAAATAGAAATCGTGGGGTGGATGTTAAACATTACCTTTTGGTTAATCATCATTTTTTGAATGCTTATAGTGAGTGAAGCATGGGTTATTCTTCTAGAATCTTGAATTATTTATTGAGAGATTATGAGGAGCATGAAGTGAGACATATACTCTTAGATTAGTCTCACAAGGAATGCAACAATAATTGTTCACTATTGTTGGACACATCTTGTACAACTTCCCTTTTTATTGAAAGTGTTGATCTTGTGTGAAGTGCTAGAGCCTAATATTATATTTTTTTTGTTGAGAATAAATTAGTTTCAACTCTTGAAGGCTAAGTTTTTCTTGAAATATTTTTCTCAGTGTATTACTGTGTCTCTCTTGTGCAATTATTTTACTTTTTCTTTCATTCTTGTTACTCTTTAGTGTTGTTACTATGTCAAAATGCTATTAGAATTAGCATATATTAGATAACTTGTGACATCTCTCCTCATAAGGTTATGTAGGAATTTTTTTCATATTTTCCTTTATTTGGTATTAGAGCCTAGTTTCAAGCTATAATAGAGGGCACCATCCTTGTGATATTAGTCCTTATTTGAGTAGCATTTTGGTCTAGTTGATCTTGTTTCAAGATATTATGAAAAGAACTTCTAGAATAGAGATTGAGAGATTCAATGAAATGAACTTTGAGTTTTGAAAGCTCAATATGGAGGATTTTCTTGATGATGATGATTGGATTACAAATCATGTTGTGAGTTTACTTGGAGTTCATCCTCGTACTATTAGAATATGTCATATGTATATTTGACGCTCTTATTTGGTGGTATGAGGCAAGTCCCTAGTTATATGGAGGCTGTGGAGCTGGATATATGATGACCTAGACTTATTGTTTAGCACCCTATCTCTTCAAATCCATTTACTTGGTAAAGGAGTTGGTCATGTTTTGATCATGAACATCCATTTATCCACCTAGTTCTTTGAATGCATTTAATTACTTATTACTGTGCGAACCCTTTTCCTAGTACCTGCAAAACAACATGAATAAATGAGTTAGACAAGGAATTACAAGCCAAAAGAAGGATTCCCATGAAATCCATTTACAAATCAAACTAGGAATGAAAATAATGAAGAACACAAAGAAAATGATAAAAACTAGATTTAATCCTAATTTAAATAGCAAACACTTGATCCCATGGGGGAATTGGTGCCAATTTGATGTGAAAATTGGCCCTTTCCCAATCCCTATGATGAAATCTTGATGTGTTGAAGATGATGTTGATCCACTTTTGACAAAAGATGAGAACTCCAAGCCAAATCTGCAAAAAACCTAGCTAAGAATTCGAATGATGGATGGAAGTGGCTAAGTATTTTAGCATGGTAACTTTGCTTGGATTGTGGATGATGAAATGAGGAGAAGAGCTCTTCATTTATAGGATTTCAAGATGGATGAATGCCCAAATTTGAGCAATGTGGGACTAACATTCATCCAATGATATGGTGCCACTTGTCAAGCTATGAATGGATGATGGTTGTGCAAAATTTGGGGTTTGTGCCAATAAATGCCAATATTTGAAATTCAAATTTGTTGAAATGACATGTAAGAGGGAAGGGAAAATGCAATAAATGCCACTTGGCTCAAGGCAAAGGACATGTAAGAGGTTTTAAATGCCTTGTTGGATGTACATGTTGACTTGGAATTTTTGAATTCAAATTGAGGGAATATTCCAAAAGATGCCTTGTGAGGAAAATAGAGATTTAATAAATGAATTAAATCTATTTTCATGTGCAACTTGC
Organism: Sequoia sempervirens; assembly: GCA_007258455.2. NCBI lineage: Eukaryota > Viridiplantae > Streptophyta > Pinopsida > Cupressales > Cupressaceae > Sequoia > Sequoia sempervirens. The sequence goes on along the minus strand of VDFB02000363.1, from coordinate 114,906,962 downwards.
ATTATCTAGAGGATGTGACATGAGATGAGGTTAAATTAATGAAGGGTTAATTAATTTGACAGGAGATTAGATGATGTGACTTATTTTGACTTAGATTTATGGATTTATTTAAATCAAATAAGAGAGGAATATGATGAGAGGCTAATTAAATAAGGATTTTGATTTATTTAATTAAAAGGGATGATGTTAGATTAAATCAAATAAGGTTTTAATTTATTTAATTTAATGTATAGACTTTAGAGATTTAATTAAATAAATTGATTATTTAATTAAATAGGGATAATTAGATCAAATGGATTGATTTAATTAACAAGAGAAATGACTTGATTCAGATAAAGTGATTTATTTAATCAAAAGAGGATTATTGGTGAATTTAATCAAATAGGGGAATTTGATTAAATGGTTAGACCGAGGGATAATTTAAGAAGAAATGATGTTAGTAAGTTAGGATTAGATGCACGATGTCAATCAGTATATTTTTAATGTCTACATTTTGCCCCTCTTTGAAGCAATGCACTTGTTGCATTGGTTTAAAGAATAAACGATCTCGATCAAAGCCAGAAATTTTTTATATTTAAAACTTACCCCACTACTGCCTAGTGAGAGAAATATGCCAATATAATGCTCCCTTGAGAGATTGGACGAAAATTTTAATTTTTTGGGTGATCTCGTGAAAAAAAAGGTAACAAGTGCCCAACATGTCTGAAAGGGGTCTAGGAGGATAAAAATGTGTTTAAATGCAATAAGACAGTGAAAAACAAGCCTCGAACGGATGAAAATAGGTTCAGGGGACCAAAACCCTAGCAGGACAACCCTAGAGGGTCAAAAAACCCTAATTTTTAGGCTTAAAAGGGGCCTGAAGGGTCACTTTCAAGTCATTTTCACACACCTCCGCTAGCAAACCTTGAGATTCGAGCTCTGACCCTCTGATGATATGGCGCAATGATAGCTTCCTCTACACATTTCTGACCGAGTTCGGACCTACTAGCGGCCACTTGGCATCGGTGCCCTGGTATGTGATCCTTACTGAAGCTTAATTTTTTCATTTAATGCATTTATTACATGTTTAAAAGAGAGCTCACCTCCAGCGGCCCTATTATAGCACCGCTCGGTGTTTAAAGTGCACCGCTAATTGTCTTTTTGCGCTACAGCGGTGCAGTTTGGAGTTTAGAAACTCTGCCGCTAGGCTCGGGCTCAGCTCAGACTCGGCGGGCCGGTTTGGGGAAAGTGCGCCGCGGTGGCGCCCTTTTCATGCAAATTGCGACACTGGGGGTTAAAGTGCGCCGCAGCGACGCTTTTTGGCCTAATTTGGGGTCCAGCGTCAGAGTTTGAGAAAACTCAAACTGTGACACCATCACAAACTGTGCCACTGGGAACGAGTTTGGAGCATTAGGTCGGGATTTTTTCAAAAAATTTAACATGCTGACTTTCCTTGATGCAGGACGGGCCTAGGGAGTTTTATTCTTAGGAGAATTGGTTGTGGGATTTAGTGAACGTCCTTCGGGACTTTAGTGATAGAGACCAGGATTGACTGGGAGCCTCTAACTTATGGTATATTGCATACGCAGCGCCCGTGCGCACACACCTCGGGATGCTATCAGCGCTGACCGAGAGGTGGCATAGCGAGACATCATCATTTCATCTTCCCACTGGTGAGGTGACCGTCACTCTAGAGGACATTTGGCGCATTCTTCGATTGCCCATTCATGGTCGTCGGGTGATCTACGATATGGAGGAGGTACGCGAGTACTGCACCCAAGTCCTCGCCGCATGAAATATTATTTACTGTGAGGGTCAGATCGAGCTGGAGCGGTACAAAGTTATAGCACATCCCTTCTGTTGGGCAGTTGCGGCGATCATTTTGGGTTTGGTTGCCCCAGACAAACGAGGGCGATATTTCAATCTGGGCTGGGGATACTACTGGGAGAGGATGGTCCAGGACAAGCCAGTTTGGTTTGCATGGGGACCCATCCTTTTGGCTTCACTTTACAGGGATCTCCACGAGTATGTTTACGTGGATGGCAGAGCACTAGGAGCTGGAGTGACACTCCTTCATGTTTGGGTGGGGGAGCACATTTTTGTGTGATGTCCATGGGTCATTCTGGTTCCGATGGGGGCAGAGGATGCCCTCGTGACACTATACAGAGGTGGTGTGTCCTTCACACACACTGGCGAGCATAGGATCCCCTACTGGAGGTGGGTCCTAGATGAGATGCTTGTGTTTACTTGGAGACCATATCTTGGTCGGCCCGAATGGGCTGACGATGCAGATCATCTCTTCTACTGCCGTCAGGATCGATACATGCAGGGGCGGGAGCACACCATGATCGAGCAATATCTGCCCGGGCACATACAGCATCAGTTCAGAGAGCCACAGGATTGGCTAGACGACGGCTATGTAGCCGTCTTTGCACGCAGCATGACATAGGTGTCATGGGGGCCTAGTATTCCTACTACGGAGGCAGTTGACAGCTTTCGACACTTGGTAGCCCGACCATGGGCTTACGATCAAGGCTTGGCAGATCCAGGCACCACACAAGCCTACAGAGATTGGTTCAGACCTCCTCTCCGATTGACTGTTCCAGGTGAGGATCCAGAGGCACACAGGGTCAGAGGCAGAGGCAAAGGGAGAGGACGAGCGAGAGGACCGAGAGTCGAGATTCGACGAGATCCACCATTGGTGCCCCCAGTTCTGCCAGGTCATGAGGATTTCCATATGCAGGACCAGCAGCAGGATCCACCAGTCCCACCACCACGAACCGAGGGTGAGGACTAGCCTCACGCACAGCCACGAGTACAGCCAGCAGGGCAGGTAGATGCACGGGATGCCTTGATTTTACAGTTACAGGCATAGGCTCAGGCAGTGACAACTGAGAGGGACCAGGCACGGGCTGAGAGGGAGCAGCTCAAAGCAGAGAGGGATCAGGCTATGCAGCAGAGACAAGCCGCAGAGCTACAGGCAGCCACAGAGCTAGACCGCAAGTAGCAGATTAAGAGCATGATAGCCTCCTCGTCCCAAGGTACGGTGTCGGATCGATTTTACAAGGATGCTATCCGAGAGATAGAGTACTACCATCGGGCTTACCACGACACTGTACCTAGAGTAGACTGGGTCCCAGAGTACTCAGAGCGGGCCAGCCATAGACCATCAAAGGGTCATGGTGACAGGGGCGAGGGCAGCATCCATGGAGATCGGGCTTGATTGAGATATTATGATGTCCTTTTTGTGCCTTATGGGCTCATTTTTGATAGCCTGATGGGTGTTTTATACTGATTGACATATATGTACAGTGATCCAATTATTTTTTGTACTATAACAGTTGATGATATGATATATATATATGAGCCGATGATGATTTTGATGTGATGCAATGTGTTCTTTTATTTATGCCTGGATGGTTTATTTCTATATGCTTTGCAATGATGTTCTATGGATGCATTTTATTTCTAATGATGTATGCGTTATGATTTATGACTAACAGATCTATATTATGCTGACCTATGATATGATGTGCAATAATGTTAACTATATGATGGTTTATTTTATGCCAATGCAATATGTGAAATGATTTGATTTATGGTATATGTAAATGAGTGGAATATGCTTAATTATGAGATGATTTATGGATGTATGTAATTTAATGCGATGGTCATGATATGATGCTAAATGAAATGGTTTTATGAGATGCTTAGAATAACAAATGTTATTATCCTACATGATGATGTACGTGATGCAATGATATGTTAATGCAAAGTGATATGCGTAATGAATTCAATACTTATATACCTATTGCTTATGATTATGGAAAAATGATTATGGAACGCTTTTATAGATGCTATGTGATGATTTAGATGGTAGATATGAATGAAATGAAGATGAGTGTTTATGCAATGATCGATATAATGCCATGAGATGTAATGTAATGGGTGAAATGCAATGACACGGATGCACCTATTTATGGATGTTCATGATAGCCTGTTTATATGATGATTAAAATGCGATGTTTCCTATATGATATGCTTATGCAATGCGTATGATTTCTATATGATACGTTTATGCAATATGCTAATGATTTGTGGATGCAGGATCGATGATGATGATGGTGATGATGATCAACTGTCATAGTACCTTGTTAGCACGGTCAGTAAGGAGAGAAGAAGTCATTTCAACAAGACACAAGATGACACAAATGCAGATGATGATGATGATGATGATGATGATGATGATGATGATGATGATGATGATGATGATTACTTGCCAAGGAATTGGGATTTTCAAAGGGCCAAATTTTCTTATGTTTGATAACACATGTGGTACGATGCATCAAGGTATAGCAAACCAGGATGGCGTTGTACCCAGTATGATGGACTTTGACTCGTCAATCAGATAGGAGTATTCCTGTTCACACTTGACATACAGAAACCTTGCTAGGATGTATTTCAGAAGTTTCAGACACCTCGGACCAAAACACGGAAAGGTAAACCTATCCCTGCAATATTCAACAAGTTTCCCTAGACCTCTTCCATACATACCTAACAAAGCAAGTATTCGCCAAGGTTATATTGCACGAACGTCCAACAAGCACAGCAAACAAAAGATAATGATCATTGCCCCATTCCTATTTCTCTAAATCTGTTGTTTTGGGATATCATCAAGACGTCCTTGGAATAAGCACGAAATAAGATAAGTCAAAAGATAAAGACCAAGTAAACAAGCAAACTAATTCTCTTCAATACCTCTAACAGAAAGAGGATATGTTTTCTACGATGATAACCGAAACTTATTGTCAAAAGATAATGCCCATTGTAGGAAGGATTCATCCTAGGACATGTTAGTGGATGGCGGCACGTCATTTCATTTATAAGGGATGATTGATATGGGACAAATTCAGATGATGAGTTACCAATACGAAGAGATAACCAACTTGCTTACTCACTGACTTAGACTTAAGACTTGACATTTTGAGTTTTGTGTTTAAACTACTAGACTTGTTTCCAATTGTTTCACCAAAGGTTGATGATGACGATCAAGTTATTATGGATGGTGATTATTGTAGGTGCAAGCGAGATGAGGCAGATGGATTTTTTGAAATATTTGGATGTTTTTGATGTTTTGCAATGTTTTGAGGCTATTTTTTGGTATTTTTAGGGTTTTACAAATGTTTTGATTTTTGATTTTTCAATGTTTTTGGGATTTTCTAAGATTTTGACTAAGAAACTAACCTAAAGACCTATCCTAGGGGCCTCGGGGGTTGATCAACATATTAGCTTTGCCTACGTTATACACACAGAGACCACGTAGTTCGACTGATGACTTGACTAACTTACGATGATGATATACATGATGAGATGTCACTTTTATTATGACTGACTTCTATAGGACTCACCTAAATGTTCTTGGGATGATCAAAGATCAACCCTTGCCTATGTTCAAGCTCAGAGACTATTGATGGTTCGACAAGACGACTGCTTTTGAATTTTTTTGACTCCTAATTTTTACCCGCTTTTGGATTTTGATATGTTTTATTGTTTTGGATTTTTGATTTTCTAATGTTTCTTGGATTTTACCTTTCTCTCATGTTTTGGATTTTTGATTTGAGGACTTTAAGAATATGTCTAATCCAATTCTTATGAGAATGTTCCCCAGTCAGTGATGCAATAGACTACTCCAATAAAGCAAAACAAACTTACCTTGAGGATGGCCGAAAGAAATTAGGAGGGATCATGATATGAACACGTGACCAAGCTATGGTGGATGCTGAGTGGATGAGTGATGGATGTGAGACCGAATGTGATGGATGATGATGGATGATGATGCGCATTGGGTTACAAAGATTCCGTGGATGGAAAGTTTATTTACATTGTATGGGCACCTATTTGCCGTAAGCTTCACCTGCACTCCGGCCCAAAGTGCCAACCGGAAGTGGTTTTCTCACTAGAGGACGATTTTTATTTATTTTTTCCTTTCCATTTTTGATTTTTTAATTTATTTTTTTCTTGTTACCAAGATGCTTGTTTGCTAGGTTTTCACCTAAGTAACCATTTTTTTAGGACTTTTTCTGATTTTTTGGATTTTATAGTTCTATACCTTGAAATAATTAGGCATAAAACTTTTTGAGATGGGAGCTATTCATGGGCTCCTGCAAAGGTTCCCCTTCGGGTGTTGAGAGCTGGTATGCCCCTGACTTATAACTTGTTGTGATGATGAAAGGTCCTAACCAATTAGGTTCGAACTTGCCTTTGCTGCTGGGGTTTGGGACATTCTCCTGATTTTCTTTTAAGACTAGTTCTCCTACTTGGAAATTCCTGCTTCTGATCTTCTTGTTGTAGCTTCGTTTGAGTCTATTTTGACAGACTTGTAGATGATTTAAAGCATCTATGCATCTCTCATCCAGTAACTCCAGCTCATTTAATCTTGACACCCGGTATTCCTCATCAGTGATGAGATTTTGTAATGATATTCTGAGGGATGGGAGCTCGATCTCAATGGGGAGTATGGCTTCTGATCCGTAGACCAAGGAGAATGGGGTGGTGCCAGTGGGTGTACGGATGCTGGTTCGATAAGCCTAGAGGGTGAGATTAAGCTGCAAGTACCAGTCACGACCTGCGTCATTGACTGTTTTCTTAAGGATTTTAAGGATGGTTTTGTTCGTAGCTTATGCTTGGCCATTGCCTTGGGGATAGTACGGGGTGGAAAAGCGATGCTGGATTTTGAATTTCTCGAACAAGTCATGAACTCCCGGTTCTTTATCGGTGTCCCATTATCTGAGATAATGGCTTGTGGGACACCGTAACGACAGATGAGATAGTTCAGGATGAATTTTGAGATCTGCTTCCTAGTGATATACGTCATGGGTATGGCTTCCACCCACTTTATGAAGTACGCAGTTGCAGTTATGATGAACTTATGGCCATTGGATGAGGTGGGTGTGATTTTTCCAATGAGATCGAGGCCCCATTGCGAAAAAGGCCATGGTGTGACGATCAGGTGAAGCTCTTGAGCTGGAGCATGAATGAGGTCCCCATGTTGCTGACATTATAAACACCTTTTAGCATGATCATGCGCTTCTCTTTCCATTGTGGGCTAGTAATACCTCATCCTCAGCAGTTTCTTAGTGATGGTCATTTCACTCAAGTGTGAGCCACAGATACTGTTATGAACCTCGGTTAGAGTGGTTAATGCCTCCTCAGTGTTTAAACAGCGTAGCAAGGTACCTTCTATGCTTCTATGGTATAAGGTATCACCTACGATGACAATCTAGATGCCTTTTGATAGTGCCACCCACGAGCCCCACGGTAGGGTCACAGCACTCCTATGCTAAGATATGTGAGATGTCAAGTGGTACCAAGGATCATCAGGACCAATGATTTCACATATATTCCAATTCCTCGCACTTCTAATGTGGGAATGAGAAGTCGCCTAATCATAAATTCATATTTTGGCACGTTATGAGGGATGTCTAATAGAGACCCAATTGTAGCCATGGTGTCTACTGCTCTGTTGTTGGTTCTCAGAATCTGCTCAAATGTTATGTCAATGAAGGATTCCTTGAGAGTCTCCACCAATTTCTTGTATGGAGTTAGCTTTTCATCCTTAGTTTGATATTCATTATTGACCTGATTTATGATCAACTGAGAGTCTCCATACACCTTGAGAGCTATGATGTTCCATTGCACTGCTATCCTAAGGCCTATAGTCAAAGCCTCGTATTCTGCTATGTTGTTGGTGCAAGGAAATGCCAATTTGTATGACTTTGGTATGCAATCACCTTGTGGGGTGATGAAGAAGACACCAACTCCTGATCCATGTTGTGTGTATGAACCATCGAAGTATAGTTTCCAATGGTCAGTTACATTGAGGTTAAAGATGGATTCATCTGGGAATTCTGAGACAAGAGGGTTCTTGGAATAAATGGGTGCTTCTGCTAGTTGATCTTGTAATAACTCAATCCCTTTAATGGCTTCCTCACTTCACATTACCTCGAGCATCATACTGATAATATCATTACCCACTCTTGCTGACTCACCGCGGAGCATTGCCTTGATAGGAGATAATTTGAGGGATCAATTTTTGCGATGAGCTTTATCTTGTGTGCCAACATGTAATGTCTAAATTTTGGGTTGCAAACACTACTGCAAGGCAACCTTTCTCGATGAATGAGTAGTTTAGCTCATGACCGACCATTGTTTTGCTAATATAGTAGATAGCCCCTCTGCTCCATTTTCATCAGAGCTAGAAGAGCTCCATGGTCAGCGTTGTTACCACACATTATAAGATTAATGGCTTCTAGATAGGTGGCACAACACCTGTGTCAAGAGATATTCCTGATTTTGTTAAATGCCTTCACATTTTGTATCCCATTTATACGCTACTCCCTTGTGGAGTAGGTGAGAGTATGGGTTCTGCTTGTCTACCAGTTGTGCTATGAATCATCAGATGGATTGAATTCGGCCTTAGAGGCCTCTCAATTGTTTTAATGTCGTTGGAAAGCCCCATCTTGGTGATTGCCTCACTTTGCCGATCCACCTCGGATACCCCCATGGAGACCATGTATCCCATCAATTCTAACTGGGATTGTATGCTGAAGATGCACCCTCTTGGGATTTTAGTCCGACTTTGTATTCCTTAGTCCGCCAAAAGATAGCACTTAGGGTTGCTATATGATCTTGTATTCTTGACTTTAGCTAGAATGTCATCTATTATTAGTCTCTCGATCGCTTTGTGGATCATGTCGCGGAATATTAATGTCATGGCCCCTTTGATAGGTTGCTCTACGCTCTTAGGTCAATGGCATCATGTTCCAAAGAGTAGGTCCCCCATGGACAAGTGAAAGTCGCCTTATGTTGATCTTCTTTTGCTATCATGATCTGATTGTATCCTAAAAATTCATTCATTAGTGATAGCATCTCATGTCCTGCTATTATGTCTATATCATGTCGATGTTGGGAAGCAAAAAATAATCCTTTGGACATGCTTTGTTCAAATCTCTTAAGTTTGTGCAGATTCTAATGGCTTCTGTCGCTTTCAAACAGTACCAAGTTTGATACCCATTCTAGATAGTATATTGGTCGAGCGAATCCTCAAGGCCCAACAAACTTCTTTTTGAGCTCCATTCTTGACCACTAAGGTGATCTACACGCATTTTGAAGCTTTGTCCTGACAAGTTTTGCATCTGGATACACTGCTAAGTGGTGGACCACAGTCTTTGGATCAAGCCCTGGCATATTAGCATAACTCCATGTGAAGTTTATTTGTCTTTCCTTTAGGAATGTTGCTAGGAGTTCTTGCTCTTTTGATAATAGTGATTCTGCATAAAATGTGATATGCGGGGTCTCCTCTATTCCTAGGTTGACTGGATTGCATTTTTCGGCCAAGACTGCTGACTTCTCCTAATGAATAGCTCTTAGAGGAAGATTAAATCCTTAATCCTCGGGTGCCTCAGAGAGGTTTTCACCGTTGGATTCATCCTTTCTTTTTACTTTTTTCTTGTCAGAGAGTGCCACAATGTGGTTTTCACTCAAGGACTTGGATATGATTCTTAGTTTCTCACTTTTGCGACTGAAGGATTCAATCGTTTCCCTATAATAGGCATGTGTGTCCAATTCTATTATAAAGCCTACTTTGTGATCCCCATCTGGAATGTTATCTCTCAATCCCATGAATTCTGAGAGCGCTTCATCATTTTTGAATGTATCGAGAACTAGTGGTCGTCATTGGTCATAGTCGATCAGTTGGGGGTACACTAAATGGATCTCATGATTTGGATGGTCTGCTTCAAAGGAGAGAGTGCTAATCATACACAGGGTGGTGGCCTAAAATAACCTAGGTAGATTGGATATGGTATCCTCGTCATCGCTACTAATATAGGGCTCAGTTATGAAATTATGTGTGTCCCTACCTATGACTATTGGTGAGTGTACTTGTACTAGTACTGGCTGAGGAGAGACATTAGCCATTCTAACCGGAGGACTTTGGCCACGTATGGTTATGCTCGGAGGGGTATGTCCAAGACCAAGATTTGTTATGGGCCGCATCTTTGGCATGATAGGTATTATGAGCCCATTGTCATTTTGTCCCAGTCTTTGATTTCTGTCATAGCCCATTGCAAGCATCATTTGTAGGCCCTTGCTTCTTTCATCCATTGGTAAATTAGCTGCCGGTCTTTCATCTTGATACAACATGTGAGATGGATCTGCTTCAATAACCTCATGGCCAAGGTCTCCCCATCTTGTGAATTCAGGATAGTTTTCAGGATAGGTTTGTGATGTAGAAGCTTGATTTTCTTGTGGGCATCCTCGTGATCTAGGAGATTGTGGTAACTCTCCTATCACAAAGGCATTGTTAGGGAGTTTGTAGCTTCCACAACCGTCCTCCTAGATGATGAGATTGATATCGGAGATGGTGGGAATGGCGGGTGTCTCTGTCGCAGAAATGGACGTGAGAGTGGCAGGGTCGATGTATGATGTGGATGGGCCCTCATCATTCTTTGGCACTTGGGGGATTTTGTAATACTTGGCTTCAAGATTTTTGCAATATGAAAACGGTTCGGGATCCCCATGGATAGTGACCTCTTGTCTATTATGTGTAAATTTCACACATTGGTGGAAGGTTGATGCTATGGCTTTCATTGCATGGATCCATGGGCGTCCCAGGAGGATATTATATGGCAATTCAAGGTCCAAGACCTGACATGTGGTTTCCATGAGTGTTGGCCCTACTTGAATAGGGAGTTTGATTGTTCCCTGAGACACTCTTTCTTGGTCGTCATATGCTCTTATTGTGATGCCCTTACCTTTGTCGATGGAATCTTCTGATATTTTCAACTGCTTGATGAGGCTGAGAGAATAGATGTTCAAACTTGCACCTCCATCTATAAGGACCCTTTTGATTTTGCTCTTGTTGACAATGGCTTCTAAGTGAAGTGCATGGTTGTGAGATGGTTGGGCGGGGAAATCTTGGTCAGAGAATGTAAGGAGATTAGGCGTTATGATATTTCTGACCATAGCTTGGAATTGGTCCTCATCGAGATCTACAGGGACAGTGGATGAGGCTAATGCTTCCTCAAGAATCTTTTTATGCACTGATGAGATTTTTAACAACTCCATGATGGAGATGTCTGTTGGTGTTCTCTTGAGTTGTTCTACAACATTGTAGCTATGCGGAACGGCTCTAGATGAAGGGATTCTATTAGGTTGGGATGATTTTGCAATGGTGACTTTGCCGCCTCTTGTGGTGACTCCACAATCTTCGACGTGGGCGCCCTTGATGGTGATGACCATGCAATCTTCATTTAGGGAGGCAACGACCATTTTGTACACATGATTTACAATGCCCTTCCCTTTATCATTTTTATTCCCTTTGTTGCCATGATTCGGCATCGGATTCGTGTAGATTTTTAGATCTTGATTTCCAGTAGGTGGTTCCACATTTATGATTTTCTTGTCAATGAGATCTTGGATGATATTTTTGAGTCTCATGCAATTGTTTGTGGTGTGATCTTTGATTTTATGAAATTCGCAAAGTTGATTTTCGTTATACCAAGGGGGTTTGACATCGGGTTCTTGGTTGTTCTCGAATGTAGGAGGTTTGATGATTTTTTCGTCGATCAACTTTTTCATTATGTCCTCCAGTGGTTCCCCCAAGATAGCGTATTTTTGTTTGGGATAAGTTTTGTGTTGGGGTAGTCCTCTTTGATCATTGAGGTTATTGATGGTAGGATTGTTGTTGGGTTGGTATGTTGTGTGATGAGTGTTTTGGCGTTGATTTTGGTTTTGTGGTGTGGGTGTGTTTTGGCGAGGACCACTAATGACCACCTTGCCATCGACAACGCCATCATTAGTGATGTTCTTGTTCCTTTCCCATGTGTGAGGTTTATCGTTGTAATTGGATGATGGGCGGTTGTTTTTCGGTTTGTGATATGATGTTGATTCCGCAGGTTGAGTCACAAGGGCTCTTTCGATGCTGAGCGCCTTGGAGATCAATTGCTCATATGTGGTGATGCCCTAAACTTTGAGATGAAATGCTAAGTGACTTTCAAGGTTGGCGATGATGGTGCAAACTTGTTGTTCTTCTGGCATGGTCCACTTGCTTTGATTGGCCTTGGATCGTCATTGTTGAAGGAATGAAGCAAAAGATTCATTCTTTCCTTGTTTTAGAGCATATAGTTCTTCGAGACTGACATCCATTGCAATATTACATGCGTAGTTCCTAATGAATGCATCTCTGATTTCTTGGAATTTTCTAATGCCTGAAGGCAAGCAAGAGAACCATTCTATAGCGAGGCCTGCCAAGCTTCTAGGAAATAGCCGCATCAGATAAGTATCATCATATGCGACCTCCATGCAATGAACCTAGAATTCCCTGATGTGATCTTCAGGGTTTCCCATCCCTCGATATTTGTCGAATTTGGGGATTTCAAATCCCTTGGGGAATGGTTTCATTTCTAAGCTCCTACCAAATGGATAGGGACACAAGTTGCTTGGTGTTTTGGTTGTTCGCCCTGATTGAAGGTCAAGCACTTGTTGCGAGAGCAACCTGAGTTGTGTCGTCACATCACTTTGCAGATCAGGGGGGGATGAAAGTGTTTTGAGGTGTTTGAATCATGGGTTGGATGGGTGGATTGGTTGGTGTGTTGTTCGATGGTATCGATATGTTCTGGTGGGCGAAGTAGGCTTCTACTTGCTTTTGTATGAACAACGCTTGTTGTTGATCTTGTTGTTGTTGCACTAAGATTTGTGCTTGTTGTTGCACTTGTTGCTGCTCCAACAATGCTTTTTTTTGTGCTTGATTTTGTTCCCACAATGCTTGTTGTTGGGCTGCCAATTCTGCCGCTTCTTGCTGCTCTTGGTATTGCTTTAGTGCTTGTTGGTATGCTTGCACTTGCGCTGCTTGTGCAAGAAGTTGTGCTTGTGATTGCACTTGTTGTGCTTGATATTGAGCTTGCGCTTGGGCTTGCATTTGTGCGGCTTGTTGCTACAATAATAGTTGTGCTTGAGCGACCTTTTGTGTTTGCAATGCTTGTGCGGCTTGGGTGGCTTGTTGTTGTTGATGTTGCAATAATGCTTGGGCTTATTGCATTTGTTGCGCTTGTAATGCGGCTTGTGCAACTTGAGCAGCTTGAGAAACTTGTTGCATGGCTTTTTATTTTTGAACTTATTGGTATCCTCTTTGAAAAGCAGCTTGCAATGCTGCATTGTATTGGCTTGATGTGGTGAACGTTGGTGGTGGTAGAGGTGGTGGTGGATTTGGAATGGTGGTAGATGATGATGTTGTGTTGATGTTTTGGGTGTTGGATAGTGGTATTCATGTGATTGGTCCTTGAGAGACCAGGCTTTGTGATGTTAGGGGTGTGTTTGATGATGTTTCCATTGCTTGTGTGTTTATCGTTTGTTGTTGCGATATCAACGATAAATTTTGTGTGTTTGGTGCAATGCTTTGATTGATGGTTGGGATGTAGGTTTGATTGATACCTGGTAGGGGAGGAAGCCCTAAACCGAGGAGTGGTGTGGATGATAATGGTAATGGTGGAAGAGGTAGAAAGGTGAGGGGCGTGAGTTGTTGTGAAAACATCGTGGTGTCGAATAAGCCCCTAGTCCGAACGTATCTCCCTCTTCTTGTGAATTTGTGAGAAGAGGTGTTTGAGGAGTTGCGTGAAAGAATGATGACGATGGATCATGATGGAATGTGAGAGGAACATTTTTGTGTAATTGGTTTTGGGGTATGCTTTGTTCCAATGTGGTGTTTGCATCCAAGTTTTGATTATTGACAAGGGGATGTGATTCAAGAGCATTGAGAAATGTGTTTCCCTTGTTGACATTAGGTTCGATTGGAGAAAACGATGTTGTGATTTGCGGAATGTTTTGCGTGATGTTTTGGGATGGAGGTGTAGATGAAATGAGGATGGTGGATGAGATAGGTGGAAAGGATGTCTCCACTATAGTACTTACATCAAAATCCGAAGGCAACTTGGCCCCTTGTTTTGCTAGTTCAAGCATGTACAACGAAGGGTTGAGTCTCATCATGATGTTGATGATTTTAAAGATGCCCAAATTCTTGTGCTTACTTCTACTACTCTCATGGTAGCCTCTGTTAAGATCCTCCTTGATTTTCTTCTTGTGATTTCGGCGGCTACGAGAGGTCACTGGATTATTTACTCCCACAATTTGGTTTTCGCGCTGTTTGGCTAAGATCGCCAGCGGTGTTTCTGTTGGCTTCCATACTTGTATTGAGATCTCGTTGAAACTATAAAACAAGGATCAACTTAGAATATGGAGATGAATTTTGGATTCCTTTGATCAATCATTATTTTATGTCCCAAAGTATAAAGTTTTAGGATGTCTTGAGGATCAAAGGTGATGATATGATGATGATGTTTAGGGATGGGTGATGTGGATGTTCTTGGCTTTTGATAAATCTTGAATGAGACACTAGGCTTTTTAGGACTTGTGGATTTTGGATTCTTGATTTTGGATTTTGAGATTTTGTCTGATTTACCTGATTTTTGATTTGGATTTTGAACAAAAAAGATCTTTGGATGTTTGATGATGATCTAAGGGATAACTTTTCTCAAAGGATGATGATTTGAATATGTGTAAGGAGAAGGATGCATCTACCCACACCTATTCAAACAAGATGATCGTTTCACTAAGTATATGAAGAAGGATTCATCTACATATACTAAGCTAGATAAGATGATTTTGATAATCCCTGATTGCCATGCAAAAAGGATGCATCTACACATACTTAGCCAAAGGTGTTTTTGCTAATGTTTTCAAGGATTTCGTTCTCAATGATATTGATGATTTTGATTTTGCCACAAAACCTAGTATCAAGGATAATTTCAAGATTTTTCAAAAGGTGATGATGAGATGGATTTTGCTTTGATGTTTTGGAGGGATGGATGAAAAATATTTTGATGTGTTTTGATCCTAAGATGAACCTAAGAAGGACACTTTTTTTTCCTAGACCTAGGTACTTAAGAGCATGCAAATGCTTCCTAATGACCTTTGCAATCAAGAAATGATTTCGTTTGAACATTCATTTTTGGATTTCTAACCAATGATTTGTGCTTTGGGATTTGGAGTCTTCAATCACATATGAGAGTTCATTTTTCTTAACTTTGCTTAATGTCTTTATTTTACCAAAAACACTTTCTTCAATTCAATTTTCCAACTAAGATGCCCAATGTCTTAATTTCCTCAAACCCCACAAGATATGTTATGTGGAAATTCAATGAACTTAAGGCAAGGGGTTCCTATTTTTTACTTAAGAAGACAAATTGAGATATAATCCAATGCTTAGAAACCTCTAAGGACATGAATCCCAAGGGAAAGCAATAACATATGGATTGAGTCAATTGTATTTGTCGTCAAAAGGGTTTGAAATTTGGATGATGTTAAGTGTTTATTTTTTTGAGATGTTTTCGATCAAGCAATGCATTTTGTAACCCAAGAATAAGTAATAAATCCCCATGGATGCGTAGACAATATTTGTTGATTCCCACTTGACAGTCCAGCTACTTCTATCTCTAGCGAATGCCGATATTTGACCCCAATCGGGGTTCCTTCCACGACACTAATTTATGGGCACCAAGCATCAACACCCATGAATCCCATGGAAATACTTTCCATTTCTACTAGAAGACTGTGTGGGGGGCTTGTAATCTATCCGTTTGCACCAAATAGATTAAGCGATCGGAAAATTCTAGCAGCGCCGGGTTTTAGTAAGGACTCTTCGCTCATGGAGATTAACCCAGACGTAAGAGTCCCTTGATCCATCTTGTCGAATCAACCGTGGTGATATTGGTGTTTCATCCAATATCCATTTATATCTCCGCCGAACAGCCTATTTCGAGGTCAACAGAGTCGCTCCCCTTGTGAGTACTTTTTCCTGGCTATCTTCCAGATAAACACAGCGAATGAACAATATCTGCGAATCTCCATCAACCTGTTGGCAACAAGGAGAGAGAAATGTACTAACAAAGCCCCCACTCACACTCGCACAAGATTTTGTTCAATTTTAAGCCCAAATCGAAGTGTGGAGGTGATTTCTTTATCTTAACCCAAAGTCATGAAAAAGGCCTTTTGATTCTCAAGATTGCTATAAAGTGCGAGAGAAGTGCATACGTCCCTTTTCAATGCCTTTAGTCTAAGTAAGCTCTCACAAAAACAAAGCTACACTTATTCTTTTTAGATCCTCAAAGCAATATGTGAGTTCATTTTAGAGCACCAAATCACAAGTGAAAATACATTTGTTCAATTTGTTAATCCCATAAACAAAATTTAGTAAGTTGTTGATCCTATTGTTCATTTTAACCTTTGCAAGAAGAAATCGAAAGGTTCTTTTTAAGCCCCAAATGAAAACTAGTGTTCTAAGGATGAAAAAGATGACAAATTCCTAGAGAAGTGTTAAAAAAAAACACTTAAGTGTTAAAAAACACTTTGATTGGATAAAATATCATCACCATGCTCTTAATTTGTTTTTGTTTTCCAACCTACAAAGAAGAAAAATAGTCAGATTCTAGAAAAACACAGAAATTAAAAAGCAGAAAGCAGAGGAAGAAGCAATCATAAATTAAAAACACGTGCTAAAAAATTAAATTCTCCCTTTTACTGTCTCCCAGCATCACAACTCGTGAAGGTGTCGCTGTTTGTTCCTCCCAGCAGCACTCTTACAGCGCCGCTTACCAGTCAGTGACGCTTTGTGTCAAGACAGAGAGCACGATTGTGTCGCTGTTTCGCCCAGCATCGCAGTTTCTGCCAGCATCGAAGTTTATGATTTTTTTTGAAACTTCTGCAAATCGGCGAGTCCAGCGGTGGAGTTAAAAATTTGAATTTTTTGGCGGGATGAGTCTAGCGGCGCTAAAACAGTGACGTTGATGAGCCTGCGGTGCTAAAACATCGACGCTGATGAGCCCGCGTTGGAATTTCCTGTGTCAAGAAAACGCGAAAATTTCAAGGAAAAGTTAAAAATAATAATGTCAAGCCCTCCTAGCGCCAAATGTGTGAACCCTTTTCCTAGTACCTGCAAAACAACATGAATAAACAAGTTATACAAGGAATTACAAGCCAAAAGAAGGATTCCCCATGAAATCCATTTGTAAATCAAACTAGGAATGAAAATAATGAAGAACACAAAGAAAATGATAAAAACTAGATTTAATCCTAATTTAAATAGCAAACCCTTAATCCCATGGGCGAATTGGTGTCAATTTGATGTGAAAATTGGGCCTTTCCCAATCCCTATGATGAAATCTTGATGTGTTGAAGATGATGTTGATCCACTTTTGACAAAAGATGAGAACTCCAAGCCAAATCTGCAAAAAGCCTAGCTAAGAATTCGAATGATGGATGGAAGTGGCTAAGTATTTTAGCATGGTAACTTTGCTTGGATTGTGGATGATGAAATGAGGAGAGGAGCTCTTCATTTATAGGATTTCAAGATGGATGAATGCCCAAATTTGAGCAATGTGGGACTAACATTCATCCAATAGCAGCCACTCTGTCAAGCTTGCTATGAATGGACAGATAGTTAAAAATTAAAGTTTGAAATAAATGCCAATATTTGAAATTCAAATTTATTGAATGACATGTAAGATGGAAATGCAATAACACCAAGGCAAAGGATATAAAAAGACGAAATGCCTGTTGATGACTGGAATTAACTAAATTGATATTCCAGATGTTTTGTGAGGAAAATAGAGATTTAATAAATGAATTAAATCTTATTTTCATGTGCAACTTGCATTATCTAGAGAATGGACATGATGAGGTTAAATTAATGAAGGTTAATTAATTGATGGATTAGATGATGGACTTATTTGGACTAGATTTATGGATTTCATTTAAACTGTTGCAGAGAGAATACATTAGAGATAACTAAATAAGGATTTGATTTATCAATTTTGGGGACATGTTAGATTAAATTAAATAAGTTTAATTTATTTAATTTTATTTTATAGATTTTAGAGATTAATTAAATAAATTGATTATTTAATTAAATAGGATAATTAGATTAGATGGATTGATTTACTGCAGAAATGACTTGATTCACATAAAGTGATTAGGAAGAAACGATGTTAGTAAGTCAGGATTAGATGCACGATGTCAATCAGTATATTTTCGATGTCTACAATTACATATTTGTCAGATATTAGATTTGCATATTACATATTTTTTATATTATTTCATTTAGAATTTGAATCTTGTGGTTGTATGTTTGTAGGTGTTTTATATGTGTCAATTTTTACAAATTAGTATGGTTATTTTTGTGTAAATTTTTCATTTAAATTTGTGGGGCTTTTGCAAACATGTCGAATATTTTTTTCTTGGATTTTAATTCAGGAGGGTTGTCTAAATGGAATTTTTTTCATTTTTTCATGCATTATTTTGAGCATGGTTAGAGGCTTGATCACCATCTCTATTTTTTACCCTATAGTTGTCCTATAGCTATGGATTTATGGTATTTCAAATTTGAGGATGTTTTGGATCAAATGTTCATGCCATGGGAAAAATCTACATGATGCCTTAGTGTTGTTGTTGCTAGTGGAGGTTGTGTGTATGAGGTCATAAATTTTTAGGTTTCATGTTTGTATACCTTATCTTGCATAAAAAATACATGAGTGGATTTACAAACTATTGATAGTATTGTATGTGTACAAAAAAGAGATCCTCCAAAAAAATGGGTGTAGTGAGTTACTAGTCCTTTTGAGCATATTTTTAAAAAAATTCAACCATTTGAATTTCATTAAAAATCACAATCATGTGTTGTAAATTTAATTTTATTGGCATATGGCCCTCATTGAACATTGGCATGCTGAGCAGTACAAATGTAGTTAGAGAAAACTATTGAATATGTATTTTGAAGCTCAAGTAGGAAGAAGTAAGAGGTGTCATTTGAGTTTAGAGGATATGAAATATGCTATCATAAGAGGCTTCCAATTCATGGTTCAATAGGAGCTTTATGTAAGAACATAGCTAGTTCTAACAAATTATCTTCTATGTTGAAGATTGTGACCATGATGCCATGGGAAACTCCTAATTGCACAATTAGAGTTTTGGCATGACGTGGTTGTGCTTGTGAATCTAACATAGATATGTTTATCCCAATGTAATGGGAGGCTCCAAATCAATCTTTGTGGGATTCTTGGAATTAATATGGATCTATCATTGTTAACAAATAGTTGGCTGATATGGATATTATGTACTAGTGTATCATAGTATATCCTAAATCAATTGTTAGGTCTTGGTAGTTGCTTATGGGTAGATGTTTTGGTTGAAGAGAAATGAACTTATCTTATGAAGATGTAAATCATGGTTCCAAAAGTATTTTATATTTTTGGTATTAATCATGCAATGGGGCATTGGCTATTATTTGGAGTTCATCTTCTAGTGTTGAATAGAGTGGTCATTTTTCCTTGGAGAGTGATGTTCCTAGATATTGTGATGTTTTATTTTGAATTTTAACTGGCATAAGATGATTGTATGTGTACCTATTATTGCTAGATAGATTGAGGTGAGGCTTGAGATCTCCTAGTTGTTGGAGATAAAGAGTAAGAACGGGTTGAGACACTTGAGAATTCTAAGTAGAAAGACCAAGGATCCTACACATGGGATTGAATGTGAATTCAACATAGATCTAATAAGGGTGTTTTTCAGAGAGAAATTATTTCAAAGCACCACAAGAAGAGGAACAATTTCATGTGTCGCTCTTGAAGAGCTCCACTTGAGAAAGAATACAATCTAATAGGTATACCTCATGTTTTTCAGAGTATTTTAGTTTTCTATTTGTCTTTTAATGTATGGGTTTAGGACTATGAAAAAATTAGTTTTTATAGGGCTTGGTTACTGTCTAAGGGTTAATTTCCTAGATGTGATAAATGGGTATTGGTGAGATCAACTCTCCCATTGAGAAACTTATATATTTCAAATTCTCTTATTAATATTTGTGTTTAACCTTATGATTGAATGATTAAATGTGTAGACAATTTTTTTGTATGGGGGTTTTGAGTAGGATCTATATTACATAGCTAGAGAAGTTTGTGATGATGTAAGACGTGGTTTACAAGGTATCTCTCTATGGATACAATCTTACAAACTAGTTTGCATTCTCATATCTATGGGATGAATCTTTCAATTGAGTAGTGTTTTGTTACACCGAATGAGATAGAGGACTTGAACCATGTCCTTTATTTGAGTGTAGTTGGTATTTTTTATGATTTACAACAAACCAAAAATTTCCCAAATAATAAGAGTCCTAAGAAAGTATAAATGTATTCTAGACAAGGAGTATTGGACTATAATGAAGAGGTAATTCATGTATATTTAATACATGTTTGAGTGTTCAATTTTCTACCAAGGATGATGGATTTATTTGAGTAGAAGGGTAGATACACATGGATTCATGGATTCTAATTGGGTAGTTATTTTTTATAGTAGAAGTTCTACTAGTAGGTTACATGTGCCTACCATGTTTAGTGGTGTGGTAAGTTGGAAGAGAAAGAGATGGCTTGTAGATTCTTTTTTACTATAGGGGAAAAGTGTATGACAACTCTAATGCTTATAAGGAAAAAAATTGGCCTTAGAGAATTTGTTCAAATATAAAGCTAAAGAAAGATTTAGTGTGACAGTTAGAATGTTATTATCATGGCAAAGAATACTACCTTTTATGTTTAGATAAAGAAAACTAATATGTAGTATATGAATGTTAAAGGTGATTTGATAAAACTCATGAGCATAATGAAGTTAAGATAATGTAGAATGCCTATGGGGATGTCTCCCCTTTATAGTGAGTTTAATTTTCTTATATTTGGCCTCTAATGCAATATATAGAAGTGGGAGAATCTTTGGAAAGATGTCATACACTTTCCACAAAAATGTTGAATGTGTTGTAAGTTGTAATCTATTTTAAAATAGAGTGCCATACTTTGTGATGTGATATTTTTCTGGGTGATTGTTGAATGTAACATTAGAAATGTATTTAATATCGGGGTCATTGTTTAGTGAATAGATGATTTAATAGGCTCATTAATTAATTTGGAAGAAACATTAGACAAATATTTAATACAAAAGGCACATTGGAGAAATGTATTTACTTATCATATGTCTTATATAAAACATTTAATTTAAGGTCATGTGAGATAAATCATCTTAGGTGCTTGAATTGGAGAGAGCATTTGGATTGCCTTTGAGGTTGTAATATGTCTTGGTCCTAAAGTCAAAATTGGGCACCAACCTTAGAGATGTATTTAGGTGCATTGATTATTGATTCTTGGGTGCATCAATTAAGGGTGGCTAGAAAAATTAATATTTTTTTCTACTCTTTTTCCTCTCTTATTTATAAATGGATAAATTGTGTGGAGGTTAGATCATCATATTTTGGTTGATCATCATCTTGTACACGTTTATTGTAAATGAAGTTTAGTGTACACACCTAGAGGCTTGATTCATTTGTTGAGAGATCCTAGGGATTTTAGAGTGGGACATATAGATAAGATTTATTCTTGGATTGGTCTCATGAGAAATGTAATATTAGTTGTTCACTACTACAAAAGTGCACATCTTACATGATTTCCTCCTCGATTGAGAGCATTGATCTTCTATGATAGCTTGGAGCTTATTATTGGATTGCTTTTGATTTTTTATTGAGAATATATTAGTTTTAGCGCTTTGGAGGCTACATTTTTTAAATGGATTTTCCTAGATTATATTAATTTCATTCTCTTTTGTCTAGTTGTTTTATTATTTCTTTCATTCTTGGTATTATTTAATCTTACTACTAAAATAGAATATTTTTGTAATGTGTATAGATCAAATGAACTTGGAACATCTCTCCTCATAGGATTATGTAGAAAATTATTTCATATTTCCTTACATGTATCTAATATAATTAGGGTAGTCATATTAAATTTATTTGTATTGAACATTGAAAATGACAAAAAAATTATATCAATTTCAAAAATAAAAGTTTGTACAATTGTCACTTTTCTCATGTTTTCTAAGAAAGACATTATTATGCCTTCAAGATACATATAGGGAGCAATAAGATCTCAAACTTTTAATCCAATGGATTTTGAGATAAGTCAAAATTTATATTTTCAATTAAAAAATAAGCATTTGTTACTCTTTCAACATTATCATGATGGTAAAATTAGCTTACACATGCTAATTCCCATTATATTTGTCCCTTCCTTGATGGGAATGGCTTATTCACATTCCAAATTTCTAGTGCCCTTTAACTAGCTTTTATGAGCCAATTTAGTTCATTTCATGTGGCATGTCATTTAGTCATGGTATTTAAGAAAATGCATTATGTACTCAAACACGTGAAGGAGAATGCAAGGATCGTAGAGAAGAATAATTAGAGCACACTTCAATTCTAAAGGGTGATAAAGAAAATAAATCTATATCATCATATAAAAAATTTGTATGTTTAGGAATATTGTTTGTTATCTTTATCATTGTTGTAAATTGCATCCACAAAGGGGTTTGACCTTAGAGAAACTCTTCACCTATTGAGTTAGCAAGCTCCTCAATGGTATCTCTAGACACCAACTTGATAAATTTAGACATCTAAAAGGAGAAGGCAAATAGGTCCTCAGGCACATGTTATGTCAAATCAATTTTACATGGCTCACATCAATTTTATAAGTAAAATGAAATTTGTAAAAATTGGGAACAGAATCATAGGGCCCAAAATCAATTTGCATCATTTTCTATTATAATTAGACTATGAGATATTCATCAAACTAAGACAATTAACTTTCTAAATGTGGCAAGTCAATTCAAAATGGTATCAACATCATTTATCCATCATTGATCCTAGGTGTAAGGACAATATTCTCTTATTCAATTACCACATTTTTTTCAATTATATCATCAATCACAAATTTATTATCAAGTTACTTGTTTGTTAATTGATTACATTTTTTAAATTTCAATAATTTATCTAAAACAATTTATTTTATTCAAAATTATAAAGAAATATTTAAATAAACAATAAAAAAATTAATTGGTCATAAGGTACAATTAATAATTTACTCTGTTATGACGAGCACAAATGGCAACAAAGTATATGTTGGGTGGCCCTTCGAAAATAGAACCAATGTAAATCATGATTTTCTCACTTTTGTTGATCAAAATATCTAGATTACATAAGCATCAATGTCTACCATTTTTCAACGTATTAAAATGTGATTAATGAATGAGAAACAAGACCAAAGATTTAAAGGACCAAGAGAAACAACCATGAAACAACACCTAGATTCAACTCAAGAAAACAAGAGCCCATAAAAAGCCTTAAGAAATTTTTAGGCCTCTTTTGATATTCAATATTTTGTATTGTAGATCTTGATTAATAAGCTTTTTTGTTTTATCCAATCTCACCTCATCAAACAAGTCATTTAGATTATCCACATATCCTTTCATTTAGATTATCCACCTTTAGGGTATCTTCTCAAATGATGTGAATGCCACTATAAGTCAAGTCTTCCATGATGTAATTTCATCCTATCTCTACCAACTCTTGTTGCAAAATAGGTAAGTTCTTGTTTTCCATTCCTCCTTAGGTATTGTCCACCTACCAATTTCATATATGATGCAAGCTAGTCCTTAACTAGGTCAAAAAAAAATTCTTTCCATTGAATTCTCGCACCCATGGTCCCACCCAAGAATAAAAATTTTGATATAGCATGTCTTCTTTTGGACAAACTGATTTGTCCACATGGTAGATCTAAATTTTTCACTTACATCTTTATTTCCTCATTAATGTCTAGACATTATTGCATATTATTATTCCATTTATTTATCCACTTGATGTTTTGTTTCATCCACTTATTCTTCTACATAGTTCTTTATTTATAACCATTCTAGACTAGTGAAGGTTCTTTATATTTGAGCCTTTTCTAGGTAGCTTAACAACTAGGCCATCGCTAGTGCTTCCAATGGGAAAGTACTTATTTCAACTAGGATAATATCATATTGAACTAAAGCTTTGATTTTGAGGTTGTTTATAATTGAATTTGTTTGGATTATTTCTACTTGTGTCCATTGTATTATTTGCCAATGATCATCCTTTCATTCCAAATTGATAGTTTCTTATATACCCTTCAAAATTGGGGACTGCGCAACCCTCATTCTCATGCATTTTTGTGAGGATAATAATATATTTCCCTTTTGTTTTAGGCCCCAACCTAAGTTCTCTTTGCCAAAGATAACCTCTACAAGTCCATCATACCATAGTCAAGTAATCTTAGGGAGCCCCAAATCCCTATTTCTTATGTGTCATTTGACCACTAATTTGGGGCTTTCTATTTTGTAACCATGCTCATTTTCATGCATCTCTTGTTGCCTTCATATAAGTCCATTCTTTTCTTGTCTCTTCCTGGTGTAGTATGATTAGCTCTTCATATAGGTATATTTGTGTACCTCTTAAAAACCTTATTTTTCCTAATATCATGTTCTTGTATTTTAAGTTTCTCATAATAATTATCACATGTCTACCTCCTTCCTCCTATCACTTTAGTAATCCTATTTACTTGATGTATATACTCTATCCATTGTAATTGATCATTAACAAAACCACTTGCTAGTTTGTTGGTGTCCTTTTTCTTTTTTAATCCTTTACTCCTCCAGTAATGATATTTATAGCCTTATCGCTTCTCCCTTTTTCTTCCCTAATTTGATTATTAACCTCTTTCTCGACAAATCCTCTATGTGTATCTAATAATCAATTTACTACTTGTGCCCAAGATTTGCCCTCTTTTCTTTGACCTCCTAATTGATTTTCTTTTATTTCATGTTTGTGATTGTAAACTGAATCTCTTTTATTTGTGGTGTGTTTTATTTCTAGCACTTTTGATTAATTTTCTTCTATTATTTTTTGTTGGTTTCTCTTGTTTTACCATGATCAACTCTTGCTGCCCTTTATCTATGATACATAATAAGTTATCATTCAACCAAGTTAATGTGTTTATGGTTAACTAACTTGTTAATATCACCCAACAATTAACCTATAATCCAATAACAACTTTGAAAAAATTGAACATTAATGTTGACATAATTATGACACATACATTTATCCTCGCTAATTAAACTACATAGAGCATACCTTTATCCTCCATTAATTAAACTCGCCCTTCAGTTTATCCTCACTATTTAAACCAACCCTTCAATTCAAATTGACTTAAGATACAATGTGATTCAAATCATATTGACTTAATAAAATAATGTGATTACAAACAAGAATATTGAAATCTAGTAAAGGACACTTTGTAGTTATTGAAATTATATTCAATTGAATAGGGCCGTCCATGGCACCGACTTTGTGGAAATTGTAGGACGGGAGGAATTGAAGTGCAATAAGTTATTATCGATTATAAAGGAGTCAAACATTCACCGTACAACATGTCGAAATGTCGAAACTTTCTACGGACATTGTTCCACTCACCCCTACACTTTTCCGTTTAAAAACAAATAAAAAATACACGACTGTTAATGAATGTCGAATCTTTCCTAAAAGATTTTTTTCCTCCTCTGAGTTATATTAAATTTGCTTGACACCACACCATGTCCTATGGTCTCCTCATATCTATGATTGGTCTTGTAAATCTACTACCTCAACTATAGTATTATCCCTATCTTTCCCTCCACACAACAAACATATTAATGCACCAGGTATGTGTAGCTGAATTTAAAAAGAGTTCTCTGGCCTTTGATATCAAATAATTCCAAAAGAGATTACCAATGTGTAAGTGGACTGGCAAGCCTAGGCATACACCTGATTTTGTTCTTGAATTTAAACAAAAAATTAAGTTAAGCTGTCTCTTTTGTTCTCATAAGTGGATCTAATACTTCAGGCTAGCAAAGCTTAGATTTTTCTTGCAATGTTCAAGAAATACCTCTGCAGGTTTTGCTCAGGCTAGTTAGCCACTCTCTTACAATGTTTAGTACGCAATAACATACAACATACCCATCATCGTCGTCATTTTATTCCAAAAGGTTGGTCTCATAGTCCATTCTTGTCAGGCTGGGTTTTTATCGAGTAGTGTTCAGAAAATTCTTGCTTGCAGGTTTAGTATTTGCTAGTTGGCCTTGGTCTCTTACAATGTCTAGTAAGCAATAATATTCAAATTACTCTCTTTACCTTCATCATTTTTTGTTCATAAGGTGCATGTTCTTAGCTTTAGCAACCATCTGGCACTGCTAAAACTAACTGGACTGTCTTGATGTTATCTACAGTTATACAAATAAAGCCAGAAAAAAATGCATGAAAGGAAACTACACAAGAAGATGAAGATAAAACATCTGCAGGTAATCTGAACATAACTATTTGCAAGCCAATTAGCTAGTCGAAGATCAACAACTATCCTTTACCCGGGTGCATGATCAAATTACTGGTCACATTATTGATTTAGCTCTGGTTATCATTTAAGACATTTGCATTTGCAGGCACACCATAAATCACTGAAATCCTGCCTTTCTAATTCTAATGAGTTTGCATTGTGCTTTAATAATATCAGTTGATATTGCCGGTCTCTTTAATGCAAAACTACCACTACTAGTCTTATTGCTAACCCAAGCAGAATATCTACCAGAGCTATTTGCCCATTCTGATAGGTTTGTCTGGAAGTTTGCGCAAGAATACCAAAAAATCAGTATTGAAAATTTTTCAAATATTTGCGTCTGGCAATGCAGAGTTATGTTCCATCTAAGTACAATGCAACTACAATAATCCTAACATCAAATAATGGTTTTATTAAACATCAACTAACAATTGCAATTTCAACAACCTTTTAACTGCTTATATTATATTTTTTTAGCAAGAAGTAATAAAATACTTTACCATTTACAGAATACGCACTTGACATATTGTCAGTATTCCATAACAATTTCTAGTTTTTATGAGGCAAACAAATAGTACTATGCATAAGGATAAAAAATTACAGCACTTAGGCCAACTGATTGCCCTGTGCACACAGATTATCCCACTAAATAGCACTTTAACCACTTAGAAGTATTCACAATAACTCTGAATAAAATAAATGAAGGGTTTATATAGCACTTTAACCACTTAGAAGTATTCACACTAACTCTGAATAAAATAAATGAAGGGTTCAATCTAACCAAATTTGCTTACAATTTTTATCAGTTTGTAATGAAAAACAGAGCAAAATTCCTTTCTATCAGTTTATGATAAATGGAATACAGCCATGCAAACTGTTTTCAAAACTAGGAAAAAACGATTTGTCACAAGGACACATTCAGCTTGTGGTAGACAGGTATGTTTGTACAAGAATGAAAATCAGACCATCTCACATTCATTTCATTACATAAAGCATGCTCAAAGAAGTGAAAATTGAACAAAATTCTAGCTGTTTCAGTCCCTGAAAGGTTGAGAGCATATTCCTCCAATTAAGGACAAGCATTCGCTGATTAAAAAGCAGGGATACAAAATTCTTGTGAAGATGAATACTGTCATACTTGTACTCCTAAATATTACAGATAAATCAACAAAACAGAAATTGTAAAAGAAAATGGTTTCTGTTGCATTATTATTAATATAATTGCTAAGAGTACCAACTCATATTAACCAAGCATAATTTAACTCCTGAATATAATAGATAAAATGACAAACAGCATGTGTATTAGAAAATGGTTTGTGTTGCATTACCATAAATATAATTGGTAGTACCAGTTCACATATCCAAGAATAATTGTCCATAATCGGTAATCCTAAGTTCCTGACCATTCAGAGCCTCAAAGGATAAAATCATGTTAACACCACTTTATAACAAGCATTCACTCAGTCAAAAATAATGGAACGTACAATTCTTGTGAAGATGAATGTTATCATACTCGAACTCCTAATTGTTTAAGATGAGGAGAAATAGAAGTTGCATACGTCACTGCACAAACTGATTTGCATAGCAAAAACGAGTTTCCTGTTGGAGTAATAAACATATTACAGATTGCAAAAAGAATTAAGTAAGTTCTTGAAGATTGTAATTAAAGAAACTGGTTCCCATCGTTGCAAAGTAAAAGTACATACAGAGAGACATGACAGAGCTTGCCAATAGATATGGGCTTTTTAGAGCTCACATAATTTTCATCATTTTACAGTTTTTTTGGCAATTTTCATCATTTTAGAGTTTTTTTGGTTCTCGGGTCAATTTTCATATGCATGTAGGGAATATCTGCAAATAGTTTCCAAATTGCAAAGCGAGAAGAATAACATACCATACATCCAGTTCTTCATAGTGAAAAACAATGGTAAATGAATCTGTGCAATAATCACTTAACCTTACATAGAAGATTACATAATGATAAAGTAAAATATATTTCTACTCCCAGTGGTTCATACCAGCATTACAACTGTATACACCATACAGCCAGGATTAAAAGCAGGCAAACTGTGACATTCATTTTTCAGGATCTACCATGGCAGAGCATAAATATGAAAATTTAAATATGTTTGTATACCCATGGATTCATACCAGCATTGCAACTGCTTGAATCATCTAACCAGATTTCATGGCAGACAAGTTGGGACCATATTCATTGAGCGCCATTGAAAGAGAGCATAAAGATTAATATATTTGTATACCCATTGGTTTACAAGCATTACAACTTTATGATCATCTAGCCTGGCTTAGGAGTAGACAAAATGGTGTCATAATCATTCAAACCCAGAGAATAAGATGAATATATATGTCTACCCATTTATTCATGACAGCATCATGACTATCGAATCATTCTGCCAGGCTTACTTATAGACAAATTCTTAACTTAAACCATTCAGCCCTACAACGTAAGATAACCTAAAGATGTATAAAATTATAAATAGATTTGTATACCCACTGGTTCATTCCAGCATTACAACTGAAAAATTAAGAGGGTGATCTGCAGCCAATCAAATGCTCAAGGCCACACAAAGACAACCCTACCCAATACAACGGAAGAAACTCCCTAAAGCAGAAAAACAATGGATTTACTTTACAATTATGCTCAGTTCAACATTTTCAATACAATTCAACAGGAATAATGTGCCAGAAAATGTCCCTTTTGCTAGGTAAGAAAGGCATTTCAATTTATAAACTCAAAGGGAGAAGAAATGAACCAGAAAGAAAACAAAAGCCCCCTAAAGAATGCTGGAATCCTGGAAACCAGAAGAATCGAATCCTTAAACAATTTAAATACGCGAATTTTGTTGTGTGTCAATGCTTCTTACCAAGAGTATGCTTGTTGTTATGCATCCATACCTTCAAAACCCCCTTACCAACACCAATTTCATTACAAAATTGCTGCACAACAGCCTCGTCCTGCTTCTGCATTCTCCACCCAATCTTATCTGCAAACAAGTACATCTTGTCCTTCTGATTCTGCGAAAACTTAGTCCTGAACCTCTTCTTCATGCCTCTGTGATGATAGTTACCAGGATTTTTGCTGTTATTGTGGGTATCAAGGTCATCTGATTCTGCAAGCCCAGGGCTGAAGCCCATGAGCATATGGGTCGAAGAGGATGTATGGGGAAGAACTGGAAGAGGAGGGTAATAAGGCCCCATCCCTGTCCCTGGAGACTTGTTAGTTTCTTTGCAAAAGCGGCATGGGCGTTCAGATTCTTCGCCCTCCAATTCACGGCGGTGGAAATTACGGTGACAATTGCAGGCAGCGCATTTGAATGCATCTTCTTCGCTGGCCATAAACTCTCCGCAGCCATCAAGGGCATGGCCGCCTATGTTAACAGCATGGTTCCTCTGACATTCCTTGTACAAGAAAACCCTCTCCACCTTCAAGGTTTCTGCAGGGTTTGAACAAGGGTTTTGAGAATTTCCACAAGGGTTAGACTGAGGGCTTTCAGGAGTCAAGCAATCGTTCTGACGATTAAAATGAGGGTTTTGCAGGTTTGAAATAGGGTTCTGAGGGTTTGGACAAAGGTTTTGAGGGCCTGTGCAATTATTGTCCTGTGGGGGCAGAATCCCCAATGTGGCGGCGCAGTTAGTGACGTTGTTGCCGTTGGAATAAACCCGGAAAACCTCCGCCGCTGGGATCGAAACCGGCACCTGCAACTCCCCTCCTCCGCCGCCGCCGCCCCCGGCGGAGGCGCCGACATTTGTGGCGCGATTCATCACGTACTGGTGCTGCGCCGCCAATGTTCGCTGCTCTACCATCCCTAAACTATCTGCTTCGCCGGTGCAGAACATTGCTCTCGACTTCCTCTACGCCACCATATTCAGACACAGTTAACTCCTCTTGCGCGCTCTATTCGAACCCACGACCACTGAATTCTTCAAAAACCAGTTCATTACATAAACCTTGTTCATTTTACTGTTTCTCTCATTCTGCAATTCCATGGGTATTCCATTCTAAGACTTCTTTATTCCTTTTCCTTGCCTGAAGGGGTGGAGCAGGTAGGCTTCCTGCCTATATCGTATCGTGTAATGTTCTTGTCCGATACTGTTGTTGTTCTGATGAAGGGGAACATCAAAAGGAGGAGATTTTTTGAAGGGTCCAAGAAATTCTAGTAAGATTTTGCTTTGTCTTGGACAAAAGTAAACTGGACGAGCGTGGTGGACCTGCAAGAAGATTTGCATCTAACCCGAATCCGTTAACTGCGGTTTAATTCAGTTGTTGTTAACCAGAAGGAGATCTCAGTTGGATCTCCTACGAGTCTTCGCTTTCCTTGTCTTTTGTCGGGACTCGGAAGAAGAGACCGTATTTGTAACCGCCTTGTCCCTTGCCCAATGATATTAATTATATGTCGCTCATTTTTTTATTGATTTTGTCCTTAGAAAATACATATCTCTTTTTTTGTCTCCAAAAAAAACATTTGGATTTGTCCTAATTTTTTTATTTTTTTATTTCCTCCTCCTTGCTATGGTTTGGCAACCTCTATTTGGATTCACTTTTTATAAAAATAATATTAATTAATGTATTAAATTTATTTTGCAAGGTTTTTTTATTTTAATTAATTTTTTTATAAGTATATTCATGCTCGATAGAGACTGATGTATGGTTTTGGGTCGATCTATTTTTATAATAGAAAAATCATATAACTGCTAAGTAAACAAATGGAGCATTTATTTAAGTAATTAAGTTAAATTTAAAAGTAATATAATTAAAATTAGTTTAGATATTTTTAAAATATCAATATATTATTATTAAAATTATTTTAATTAAATATTTTTAATTATTTTATTAATTAAAATATATTTTATTTTACTTTACATTTATTTAAGAATTATTTTAATTTATCTATAATTTATTTTATTTTATTTATTTAAGAGTTATTTTATTTTACTTTAGAATTATCATTTCTATTAGAAGAAAAATCATAAAAAGACAATTGTAAAGAGAACATATAATCTAAATAGTCAATAGATAGTGATTACTTTAGAATTATTTAAGAATTATTTTATTTTATTTATTTATATATTTTTTAAAGTTAGAAATAATTAAGAACTATTTTGTTTTATGTATATTGTTTATTTTGTTTTATGTATATTGTTTTGTTTAGTTTTATTTGAAAAGATGTTTAATTTTATTTACTAAGAATTATGCTATTCTTTTTAATTTTTAAAAAATATATTTGAACTATATTTTTAATTATTATTTTTATTTATAGAAACCACTTAACATAATAATATATAATTTTTAATTTTTTAAAATTCTTTTATTGTATTTATATTGTTTATTTTATTTGTATATGAAAGAATATTTTTATTTACTTTAAAAGTTATGTTATTAAAATTGAAGAGTTATTTTATTATCTATTTAATTATTGTTCATAAATCTATTAAATATTTTAATAGATATAAAAAATAATAGATTTTCTTATGTAAATTAAAATGATTGATTTTTTTAGGAAAGAAAAGTAAAGAAGTTGGTAAGACTGAAATGAAAATAGAATTATATTTTATTAATATTTTAATTCTAACAAATTTAAAATTAGTTTTATTTTTTATTTAATTATTTATTAACTTAATAAGTTTATTAATTATTATTATTTATTTAATTATTGATAAGATTGAAATGAAAAATAGAATTATATTTTGTTAATATTTTAATTCTAATAAATTTAAATTAATTTTGTTTTTTATTTAATTATTTATTACTTTCATAAGTTTATTATTTATTATTAACTTTTTTTAATTATTGTTTTTATTAATATTTGCAATATATTTTGACTTTGAATTTAGTTTATTTTATTTTAATTTTTAATTTAGATTTAAGTTTTAAATTTATTTTAACAATTTAAAACCTTCAAAATCTCACTTATGTCACCTACATATTGATTTGCCAACTAGATGGGAACATTTTATTTTCATTCTAGTATTTTTTTTCAATTTGATGACAACCTTCCTTTTTTCATTTGCATTGATTTATGCTTTAAATTTGCATGCAAATATTTCAAAATCAAATAATACCCAATTTCTTTAAAGAAAAAATATAGATATTTCTAAGTGGAAAAATCTAGATTTGTCTAAGTTTAGTTCATTCCATTATTTAGCACTACTTATTAATTGTTTAATCCATATGCACCCATGCACAAACACGTACTCTTTAACATATTAGCATACATATAATTTTTTATCGGCATAATCCTTAAACCTCCTTTAGGTGCAAGTGCTAGTTAATAGTTATTAAAATAAATATAATTTATAATTAATTTTATTAAATTTTAATTATTGTACAATAATTATATTTTGATTTTTTGAATTGTCTTCTCTTCTATCTATCTCTCTCTTTCCCTCTTTCTATCTCTCTCCCTTACTCTATTTTGTTATCCCTATTTGTCTCCCCCTCTCTCCTCCCCTCTCTCCCTCTTCATCTCCCTCTTTTGGGTGGGTGAAAAAGGATGGGGGACCAAAAAGGGGTCTTAAGTGGCCATTTTTTTAAGTTAGGAAAGACTGACCTTGAATGACAAATTGAAGATAGTTACACATAAAATTTTAAGATGCAATGAAAATAAGTGTTGTAGTGCTCCAAATCTACTTTCTAATTTTTATTTTTTTTAAATGATAAGAGATTAAGGGGTTCAAAAAAGGTGCCACATAAATTATTCCTATTTTTTTTTTAAAAAAACATAAGTGTTTGGTGTGGCCCCACTAAAATGATAACTAAGTTTAGTATTTCAAAAATTGCTTCGGTGAGAAATTAGCTAACACCATTATTTATTTATTTTGATAGTTAAATCGCTACTAGGGACAGCACTCTGTATTAATATTAAAAATTATTTACATTTTCTATAGTATTCACTATGACCATCTCCAACTGCAACTGGACTTAGACACTGTGCTATCCCTGACCCAAAATTGGCTTTACAACCCTGCTTCTACAAAACTCAAAATGGCCCTTGGCCAGGATCAAAATCCCCAGAGAACATCAATACCCTTTTCCACACCAAAAAATATATTCTATTATTCAACAAATCGACCCACGCCTATATGGCTATCATTATCAGACTAACACAGATGACTAAACAATACTAGAAAAATATATAGTTTAAACAATAAAGCCTAGCCTTGCCTTCAAGCTGCAGAACCTATTGTCACGACATGTTCCAAGCTCGCCTTGCTTAGTCCTCCCCATCATCAGATACCTCCCTTCTTTTGAAAGCTAGGTAATTTTCCACGACCGGAAATCAACTCCACAATTTTGATGAGTTAGGCCTTTCACTTTCTGCTCAGGGTCTCTTCCATCGTTCGATATACATTCTTCCCTAGTACCGAGATCCCAGTCGTCATCATCTCCTACCACTATTTCTCATGCCATCCCTTCGTCCTCTACATACTTCATAGCCCAGCCATGGGGAGGGTCAAACATCATCTTTTTCGCTCTGAGAAGGAAGAAGATGCCTCTTTCTTGCTTGTCCCAAAGTTTCGCGAACCCTATCAGGTCAATGGTTCTAATCAACAAAAAATTCATCACCTCCTCACCATTCTGATGCATCATGTAGTAGTTTTGTGGCATTGGGATCATCAGGTAACCATCAATGTTGTTTAGGGTTTCATCAATCTTAGCTAGCCACATGTGAATGAAGACCATCTAGGTTAGTTTCTTGTCTCTCACCTTGGAAACACCCATGTGAATCAACATTGCCCAAAACATCATCGGAATGTCTGCATTGGCCCTAAACCTCTGATATGATTTCAAAAACTCTGGCCCTAACACCTTTTTAGTCGCCCAGAGAATCAGTGGATGTGAAGAAGCCAGCAACCCTCTTAGTCTTTTATCAGTTATTTCGCCCACGAATGATTGTTGTTGCTTCTCAATGTTTAGAAATAGCAGAGTGTCCATGCTTCCTTAAACAAATGGCCTCTTCAAACTCTCTATTGCTAGCACACCTTACTTATTTCTCTAGAAATGGCACTTTTGCATTTTGCCTAAGTTGTCGCCAACCTTGGCTTTTAACAACGCAGGCGTTACTTCTTCATAATGATTAATTCAGAGTTTGTGCCTCTTTGAAGCATGTCTACCAACCACCACTTTGATTTCGATACGAGTTTGTTTGTTTGTGTGAGATCGTGCAAAAAACCTGTCATTTCCTTTACCTTAGGACTTGCTCATATGTCATGCCCTCACCTTCTATTCATGGCTTATGTCTTGTCAATCTAATCAGCTTTGATTTTTTCTTTATTTTATTATGTGCTTCGATGGCCACCGGTTAGTTTGGTATCTCTAGTGCCCAACTTTCAATTTTTGGCTTGATATTCCTCCCATTTCGGCTTCCTTCTAACACCTCATCCCTTAGCTTATGTGTTATCTCCTAACGCTTGTTTTTCCAGCTCATTTGCCTCATTGTTACCCTCTCAGTATATGTGGCTTATTTTAAAGGCCTCAAATTTTCTTTCCAGTTGTTTGATACTTTGCAACAGATGATTAAGTTTCCAATTTGGAGCACTACCTCTCTAGATAGCGTTGATCATGATAAGAGAATCCCCTTCCAAATGAATATGTTTTTCTCCTATCTCCAAACCCATTTGCAAACCAATGGCTACAGCTTTGAACTCTACTTCATTGTTTGTGCACTTTCCTAGGGATATGGCTTTTTCTGCTAGGTTTTTACCCCATGCGTCCCTAGCAATACACCCTGCCCCTCCTGCACCTGGGTTCCCATGGGAAACTCCATCAAAATTGATTTTAGTCCAACCTTCTTCTGGCACTTTCAAAATTGTTTCTATCCTCTTGGACTTTGTTTTCTATGAGCACATTGTTTCCGCTAAGAAGTGGAGGCTTCAAGCCATCAATTACTTTCATTAAGTTGTCATACCAATTTGTAAAACTTTTTTGCTTACCTACTTTGCATCAGGCATCTTCATTGACAAGTTCTACTATGGCCCTTTCTATTTTCCCCCAAAGTCCTTCACTCATCTCCTTCCCTTGGAAGATCCTTCTATTTCTCTCCTTCCAAATTTCCCATATCACTATAGATGGGGTTATTTGCCATATTCCACCAATCACTGATTTCCTACCTCCTTGAGGCCACATTTTGAACTAGGTTTCAAGGTTTTCTGGCAAAGGACACTACAGGTTTAATTTTCTCTTGACTTTGTTCCAACATTCATTAGCATATGGGCAGGCTAAGAGTAAATGGTTTGCAAATTTTGCATTCTCTTTGCACATTATACATCGTCCTGGACCTTGAACACCAAAAGTTGCTAATCTATCCTTAGTGAGAATTATTTTCTAAATTTCCATCCATGCAAAGACTCTTGCTTTAGGAAGACATTTTTTCTCCCACATCAATTTGCATGGCCAGTCTTGTCTTGCCATTGCTAGTTCTTTAATTTTGTAGCCAAACCTCACTTTGTATGAGCCTGGGGATGATCCACACCATTTGATTTCGTCCTGTCATTGGAAGGGATGAAATGTTTTCTTTTGAGAATCACTGACAATGCATCTTTATGTGCTTGTGGAGCATTGAGGGCTTACAAATCATTCCAACTCTAGCTGGGGATTCCCTGACTGTATGTTATCTTACCATAATTGGTAACCTTATACCCCCATACTTTGATCGTTTCTTCTTTGATTTCTTCCAATCCCAGGGTGTTGTTGATGGGGGGATTCCCACCCCATGAGTCATTCCAAAAGGAAGCACTATTACCATCTTTGACCTCCCAAGTTACATGTTTAGATATTATATCCCTACATTCCAAAATGAAGTTCCAAATTGTAGAGCCTCTTGGTGGATTAATTGTGGTGAGAATTATAGTTGGCTCATTCGAATCTAGGTATTTTCTTCTCAATATTCTGACCCACTTCTACTTATTCTTCGTGTATAGGTCCCAAACCAATTTGGCTCCCATGGCTTGATTCATAAGTGCTAACTGCTTTACCCCTGCACCCCCGACTTCCTTTGGCGTGCACACCTTGTCCCAAGCCAACAATGGAAATTTGTCATGTTCCCCTATTCCACTCTAGAAAAATCTCCTAAAAATTTGAGTCAAGGAGTCTTCCACTATTTTTGGCAGTTTTAGACAAGACATCGAATACACTAGAATGGCTGGCAGTATTGACTTCACCATTAGTAGTCTTCTTGTTGATGATAGCCATTTGCCTTTCTAGGTTCCCAATATGTTTTTGCAACTATTTATCAAGTTTTCCCAATAGCAATTTTTGTTTATCCCTACAAACAGAGGCATCCCCAAAAAATGCCCAGGGAGATATGCCACTTTTAGATTTAGGATTTTGGCTAGATCCCTCTGTAGACTTGGTTGTGTGTTGAGAAAGAAAACTTTTGACTTGCCCCAATTGATACTCTTCCCTAAAGATTTACAATAGTCATCTAGAAAGTTCTTTATCACCCTTGCTTCCCTCCTACTTGCTTCCCCAAATAACATGGTGTCATCTACAAATTGTTGATGTGTGGTGGGTTCCAAGCCATTTGTCACATGAACTCCCATCCACTTCCCTTCCCTTCTTAGGTTTTGTATCCCTTTTCCTAGCACCTCTGCCATGATTATGAAAAGGAATGGGGAGAGGGGGTCACCTTGCCTTAGTCCCCTTGTTGACAAAAATAACCCATGTGTTGATCCATTCACTAGTATTGAAAATTTGGCTATTGAAACACAACTCTTGACCCAAGTTATCCATTTTTCATCAAATCCAAACTTCCTCAGTACTTCCAGGAGGAACTGCCTGTCTACATGTCATATGCTTTGAGAATGTCCAATTTTATCATCATACAAGCATCTTTATTCTTCCTAGTTGTATGTATGGTTTCATGTGCAATGATTATTCCTTAGTTAATTATATCTATAACTATAACTATAACTATAAAGTGCATATCTTCGCATCAGATTGTCAGATTTCAGAGATTCTAGCGGCATTTGAGAGATATATCAGTGCATTTTTTCATCAGTCCAGTCATCTTCTTTGGTTTCAGCTCCAGGTATCTTTTTTTTGGTTGGTTTTTTAATTCTTGTGACATCCTGAAGATTGAAGAAGAATTTTTTGATCTTGGAGGCATATTCTCAGTTGCATTTTGGAATTCTTTATTTGTCATTAAAGGTTAGTGTCTTTGTATTTTTGTGGAGAAATTTCATTATGGGGCTTGCATATTATTCTCCTTTGACTATGTTGCAAAAGGGAAACTATCAGCAATGGCGAGATGGGATCTGCCACCATCTTCTGTCACTTGATCTATTGCCTCATCTATATGGTATAGTTCCCCGTCCAAGTGAAGGTGTTCAAAAATTTTCTTGGAGTTGTAGTAGGTACACTGTCTTGGAGATCATTTCTATGCAAGTTGATTCTGATGTTTTGAATGCTATTGATCATTGTGATTTCCCTCACATTCTTTGGATTAAACTTTGGGAGCTATATGGAGATTCAGATACTCCACCTTTTCCTGATGATCATGCTTCAAAATGTCATGTTTCAGATCAAGTACCCCATCATGATATTGTTGTGCAGGAAGTTGATTGCCTTGATATTTCCAAAGAGGTTGACAAGGTTCCTTTTAGTGCTTCTTCTTCATCAGAGACAATTGGTATTCCTTCACATTCAGTGATTCCTTGTCTAGAATCATTGATTCAAGCTTCCACTATCATCATGCATCAGGACACATTCAGTTTTCCAAACTTGATATCACATGATGGCTTCATTTCAGGTATCACTGCCTTGGCCACTTCTATAGGTTTGGAGGACATTCTTGACGGGATATCACTCCTTTATTTAGATATTTCATATCAGAGACTTCTTCCCTGTCATTCCATTCAAGATTTGTAGTTTCTTCAGCATCTACCATTGGATTTTCTTCAGACTTCTTTTAGTGGTTTTGAGGACACTTCATTCAGGGGGGCTATCAAGTCTCCATCACATCCATCATATTCATCCTATCTTCATCTTTGGATATTGTTCAACATCAGTTTCTACATCAACCTGGTTTGTCACTCTCTTCATTGATTGTGGCATCTTCATCTTCAGGCATGGAGACAATTGAGCAGAGTTCAGAGACATCATCGACATCCATCTTCATCCTTCCTTCCTTCAATTCCTATCTAGAATGGGAAGCATCTCTACACTTGCATTTGGTTTTGTTTCTTCCGAAAGGGAGACAAGTTGTTTGTTGACATTGGATCTTGTTTTGTCTTTAGACACTTACCTTTCTTGCAGGTGATCTCATCTTCTGGGGGGGCTATTTTATCTCTCTCTTTCCTCCCTATGGGGGGGCTTTTGATTGTATTGTATCCATGTGACGAATGGTGTCCTTGGGGGGTATTTGGGAGTCCTCCATCCTTCCCATCCTATCTCACATTTTTGCATTTTCATCTCCTTTTTTGGAGAGGGGTTTTGTTCCCATTGGGTTTTCCCCTTTTCTCCGGTTGTTGGAGATTTTCTGCATCTTCATGTACATGGGTACCTAACATGGCCTCGTAGCCGGGACCCATCATCATCTTGCATAATCATTGCATTTTCCTCCCTAAGTTGCACTTATCAGGGGGTGTTGGTGTAATTAATTAATTAATTATTACACTAACATAAGCTAACTTAGGTCATAAATCATTTAGTCCTAGGTTGCATCATTTAATAAATGGGATAATATTCCCTTCCTAGTTTGTGGGATAAGATTCCTTCTAGAACTTATCTCATAATTTAATGATCATATAGATAGGGTTCACATGTTGTCACATGTTGTTTGACCAAGACACTTGGCAACATCTCATGCATATTAGGGTTTACCTCTTGCCTATTTAATCAGGCATCTTGTTCATTTGTAACATATCATATCAATATCATATCAATCATATTATCAATATAGAATCTTTAATCAGCATTCCATTGTTGCAACACTTCTCTTTGTGGTTGATTATCTTTCATGGTTAAAGTCCTTCATTGAAGATTCTAGAGCTTCAAGGGCTATGCATCATCCATTCATCTCAACATACCTTTGGTTGGGAATCAATATGAAAAATTTACTCCAAAAGAAGGGGGTTTTAAGATTAATATTTATTCATACCAACCTCTTTTGGATTTGAATAATTTATTTTAGACATTGACATTAGTAATCCCATGGTATATCCATAAAAAGGTAAAATAAATCTCCATTACATATATAAATTTAAAATAATCAATAAAAAATAGAAATAATCAAATAGATTTGGGATAGTGAAGAAAAAAATCCAATATATGAACCTCAAATTAGAAAATTTACTCTAAAAAAATAAAGCACTTATGTACTAAAGAAAGAAACAAAAGTGATATAAAATATTGAATTTCATGCATAAAAGACTACATGAATACCAAAGAAGAGTGTTGTAGTGCAACAAACTCAAAATATTTTATCCACAACCACAAAAAATAAGAAATAAATTTGGATTAATAAATAAATACCTAATAGGAAACAAATAGGTAATGTGTTCATGAAAAGTATAAAAGATTACAAAGAAGGATCACATATACTAGAAAAGGAAAGTAATGAAGAACAAAGATAAATAATCAATTAAGAGAAGTATTGTGGCATATGTTGTGATGATGAATGATCCTTCTAATTAGTCATTTGATTATTCTTGAGAATATCTATAGGTGATATATATATATATATATATATATACACACACACATATATATATATTTCTAGTTTATATTTTATTTATCATTTATTACTTTTTAACCTTTTGCTTTTTCTTTTTATTGTTCCTTTACACATATTACTTAAATATTATTTTTCCCCCATTTTGGGCCATTTTCATCCCTTTATTTATTATCATATTTCTTCTCATGTGTGTTTGCATATTCTTCAAGATTAAAACTATGTCCTTATATTACTTAATTTATGATTTTATATTTTCTCATGCCTTCTACATTAATTCTTCATTTCTCAAGTATTGATTCCAACTTTTATTATTGTTATGCATTCTTATGCTTATTCTTTACTATGATATTTTTCTCATAATTCTAATGTTTTTTTTTGTTAAATATTAGGATTTTAGGATACTAATCATCATATACAAAATAAAGAAAATGAGAAGCATACAAGCATAAATTTTACACATTACACAAGATATACATGGGGAAAACCATTTCAAATAAAAAACTCCATAAAGTATCATTTTATTAAAATATTTATAAAATATATTAAATAAATAGATTGACCCTAGGAACACTCCTCTACATTCTTCCAAACATGGCCAATAATACCTTATGTGCATAGTGATATAATCCACCATAAAAATCCAAATTTTGCATCTCTCAAATCAGAGAGAACCTCCTAAAATATAGGAGAAAGGGTGACATAATACTTGAACGGGTATTAGTCACACCTATTCAACAACCCCCATTCATAAATAATTAATAATCTAATTATTAGACTATAATTATTTCAAATAGGATATATAAGGTTTTATAACATTATATCAGAACAATATATAAATGTTATAAGGGTTGATCCCTAATAACATTATTTTCTAACAATTTTCCTACTTGCTATACCTATGCTCATCAACAAAATTTGATTACATGCCTATGATATTTATGTCATATTAATACCTACGAACCATTCATGCCATTATATTTATCTTGATTATATGCTCCTATGTTCATCTCTTACATCTCATATTGCCACATTGTGCTTTCATTACTATCTCACACTCTTAGAGGTATCATATTACATTGTGGAGGCACCATGCCTTCCCCATCCTATATTATTTTTTCATTATCAATATTCTAAAATTAAATTTTTAAATTGGGGGAACCATCATTCTCTACTATTCTATCATTGCTTATTATTTTGTACTGGGGTATTTTCCTTCCCCAAATTTTCTTGTACTTGCATGCTTGATCATGTATCTAGAGCAATCTTTTCACACTAGGGGTACCACACCTTTTATCTATCCTTATTTTTTCTTAAATTCCTTATTATTTTGTAAGAACCAAATTGTAGGGAATGGTGTCTTCCCCATACCACATTATGATATTAGGTCCATTTTCATCTTATGATTTTCCCGTACTAGGAGTGACCTTACACATTGATGCTTTTTTTACACTATGTTTTTTCCATACTTATCATTCAATTTATGCCTATTATTTTGCCACATGATGTTATTCATCACACTCATTACCTTAATTAACATTATTTATATAATTATTCTTTGATGATATTTTTTCATATTTTATTCTCCATCTCCTTTGATTCCTTACATAATTCTTATTGAACCAATTAGAGAGGGCATATATCATCACTAACATTTCTATGTTAAGATTTTAGGTAGTGAATTATATTACAAAAAGACTCATCACTATCCTAGATGGATCTTGACAACATGACATGCTCATGCCTAAAGTACCATACCACTCTACTTTCAAAAAAATAGATGGAATCTTACTACCATACCAATTTATATATAGGCAAAATTTCCTAACCTAATTTTATTATATTTTTATTTTTCATTTTCATAGATAGTTAAAGCAAGCTTGTAAGTTATACCCATTTCACATTTGTGATAGAAGCTATTCATATATAGACCTTATTTATTTTGTAGGTTCCTATGGAGCATGCATGCCAAAGAAGAGGAACATATGAAGAGATAAAGTAGGGTCCATTACTTTACATGGACCCCATATCCTTTTATATCTAAATTTTTAACTTTTATGCATGGTAGATCTAATTCTCATATTATTTGAAATACATATTAATGAGATAATTCACATGCACTTCAATGTAGGGGTGAAATGTAATTGTGAAATTAGCATTACCCATTCCAATTCCCATTTAATTTTGGGAATATTTGATGTAATTTATTAATATGAATCTATAGAAATATGTGGTGCACTATCATGTTAAATTCGGCTCCTTCCTTGATCCTCATCTACTATCATTTAATTTTACTTCCATATATTTTCATAAATTTAACTTCATGAACTCTTTACACATGATTCTACACATTCACATTCTCATCATCCCATATTTTGATACCTAATCCCTACTTTAATATTATACAATTATTATATTGGATCATTTTCGCAATGCATGGAAGTGATCCGACATGGCATAAATTTGACCCCAAATAAAAAAATTAAATTCAAATTTCTAACTCTTATCTTTTTTCATGGGACATTGAGAGCCAACTTAGTACAATTCTATTATGCCATTCATCATGTCTTTGTATTTAAAATTTATTTGTATTTAAATACATTAATTCATGTATTTAAATAAGTATAAAGACAATAAAGAATATTTGGATTATAAGGGAATTTAAATTTTTTAATAAATAAACTATAATCTAGGGCCTAATGTATATGGATTAGCCATAAAAATAATTGAAGAATATAATGTTATTATATATTTAATATGCTAAATATTAATTACTAAGATTAACATACAAATATATAACCTCTTTTATCTATGAATCATGAAGATGACATTTCAAAGAGATAAAAGTTTAACTCTCAATAACTTCCAATTAAGAAGGGAGTTCACTTAGTATGACTAAACTAGAGGCATCCTTAACTAAATAGAGGTGTTAGTTGAGGTAGTGGTGAAAATTGAGTACCTCAAGTCAAGGTGACCACATGCCATTATTAGCTACTTAGATGAGGGGAAAACTAAATATTCCTAATATTCTAAGTAAACTTAATAACTAGGTGCATTATTACACTTAGGATGGAGACATATCCTAAATGAAGGAAATAATACACCAATAATTCATGCCTTGGAAATTTTCAATTGGAGCACTAAAAATTACTCACCCTTGTAATTTAGTAGCTTCCTAAAGGTAATTTTAAATATGACTAGTCCTTACACATGAAAAGAAGTAGGAATCATAGGAAACCATATCATATAAATTTACATTTGGCTAGATTAGGATGTTTCCTCATCTTGATTGGATCTACATTATGAGGGATTGACCCCAAACCATAATATTTGTATCAAACAAAAGAATAAACCCAAGTGAGTTCCAAGTCTACATAGAGTTTGGAATAGTCAACACATAAAAGGAATTAATTTATAGTATTATAATGAATACATTCCATCTTCAACATTCATTTCCCATCATTGGTTCAAGACCTAAATACCCTACTCTTCATGCATTTAATTTTCTAAAACAATGATTATTACATGTTTACCTTCACAAGTATGTTAGACCTATGAAAAACAATGGATAAATGTCAAACATATCCCCAAAAAGCAAGATATCTCTGGTCTTCATTTTCCACGCTTCTATAATCCGTGTACTTATAATTATACCAAGAGACATTCTACAATAATAACACAACTATGACCATATACACAACCAAAATACAATATACACATTTAAAAATAAATAAAAATTAAAACTTTTAAATTAATCTTTTAAAATGTGTCATAAATATATAGCATTTACTACACTTTTAAAGTAAACATAAAACAAAATATATATAAAAATAATGAATGATGACCTTTTCAAAAATAAATTTAAAATTTACCTTAAAAAATAAAATAATTCTCAAAATAAAAATAAAGTAAATAATGTTAAAAGAAAATTAAATAAAAAATAAAATTTATATGTCTATATAATAAATAAAATAATTTTAAAATAAAATAAAATAATTCTTTAAATAAATAAAATAAATCCAAACTGATACATTAACATTTTTGAATAAATGTATGAATTTGAATCATTTCCACTTATAAACATAAAGCAAACTCCATTGATATTATAAATTAATATACTTTTCTATCAAACAATAATGTAAATAAATAGTGATTATGTTTTTCAATTTAAATTATTTCAAAGTTAGAAATGATCTTACATATCAGCAAGTAGAATGTTTTCAAAATCTTATTTTTCTTAATATCTAAATACTAAAATAAGCAAGCTTACAACCCTAACCAAAACAACATCAAATAATTCTGCGAGAAAGAACACCATCATCTATTGAAATTTCGCTTATTACAGTAAGTAAAGCTTATTTAAAAGGC
Organism: Sequoia sempervirens; assembly: GCA_007258455.2. Taxonomy (NCBI): domain Eukaryota; kingdom Viridiplantae; phylum Streptophyta; class Pinopsida; order Cupressales; family Cupressaceae; genus Sequoia; species Sequoia sempervirens. The sequence goes on along the minus strand of VDFB02000363.1, from coordinate 114,862,564 downwards.
AGCTGGAGGCAAGCCCTCCAACTAAAACCTATGAAAGAAGTCCATTAGAATAAGTTGATGGACAGCTGGTTTCAAGAAATGGCCTACAATGAAATTCTGTTTATTGGTGGAAGTGAACACAAGCTGTAGCGTCTAAAACCCAACATGCACAGCAGTTAGGTTGTTCTAAATGCAATACTAGTAGAGGACAAAGTGACTGCAGCTGATCATATATGTTGGATTGCTGTAACAAAATAGCTTACTCTCATACTACCTTATGCAGCTCTAGGTTCTAAAGCCAGAGCAGAAATTTCCATCCAGTTGACCATTAGCAATTAGACTTTCATATCCAGGTCCTGAAAGACCTGAGAACTTCCTAAACATTTTTCCAGCTCCTTCTGTCCTTAAACCAGCTGTTCCATTCAAATTTTCATTGAAATGATGGGCATAAGAATTACTTGTAGCAGATAGTAAAGTGGAGGAAGGAACAAATGAACAGTCTAATGCCAAGCCATTGGCTGCAGAGTTTAATGACATGTTTTTGGGGATCACAGAAGCTGGGAGTGCACTATTACCACCATTGATGGCTGCAGCAGGATTGAAGCCCATGAAGTTGTACTGATGCTGGCTGCTGGGTGTTAGCATGGATTGCAGCTGAAAATACTTCTCATAATTGGTAGGGTGCACTTGTGTTGGAAAATTCAAGATGTGGGTCTCATTTGCCTGTACAGGCAACTGTCCTCTTTCTTGATGTGATGTCATCCATGGATTTTCCCATTGTTGATATACACCATGCCTTTCAATAGAAGCTGCAGCATTACCAGAGATAGCTGAATCTGACTTGGAGCTCAGTGTGCTTTCATCTTCAACTTGAGGACCATCTACACTGATTTCAGCAGCTATCTGCTCCATTTTCATGCGTTTAGCAAGTCCTCCTATGGGAAGTGGGTTGTTGATAATCTTTTCCACATCATATCTGTTGATATCAAAGTTAGTCACTGCATTTTGGCCTCTGTATTTTATGGTAGCTATGTCATACGCCTCTGCTGCCTCTTCCTGTGTGGCTGTAAATTTAAATAGCCAAACAATTTCTGAGAAAACTCATTGTTTTTATTGCTAGTTTGATTACTCAATGTCTTAGTCATGAATTCCAATTCTCAATTAATTTTCCATAACTTCAAGAGTGTTTGATTACCATATGTTCCAAGGTAGAGATCTTTGTTGCCCGCAACTCTTCCAATTCGAGCCTGCCACCTTCCATTTTGATGGTGCCTGCAATAGAATTTACAGATTTCATGATTAGTTCATTATGTTCTTAATTTTCTTACAGAGAGAAAAATTAAGCACATACCTTGTTACCCCACGGTAAGAAGAAGCTCCCCTAGAAAAACCACTACTCCTCCTGCAGTATAAATACCCCTTCTCAATATTGAAGTCATTTAAAGAAAATATATCTGATAAAAATGTATTCCATTGTGATACAAGCATTAGTATCAGCCTAAATAACCCATACATAACTAGTGCTATGCTTATAAGAAACCATTTGGAATTCCATTGAAAACTCTTTCCTATCTTGAAACAGTAGAAACTGATTGACCAAAATTATATTTACAATTCTACAGGCATAGCCTCTATTTTAAAATTCTTATGTACATAAGATTAAGAGAAATCAAATACCTCCTCAGAATGGTGACACATTCGTATTTGCTTTTAAATTTCATCTCTTCCAACTCTTTCTCATATTCTTTAAGCTGTATTCAACATGACCAAACCAAATACTTAAAAAAGAGGTCTGTAAAAACTCTATGTATGGTAGAGACAAACTTAAACCTGCTAGATCTACATGCATTCAATGAAACCTAAGGAATTTTATCATGTACCGGAAAATTGGTGATAGTTGAAAGACCCCAGAACTTAAGAGATGCCAAATCATAAGCTCTAGCTGCTTTCTCTTCCGAATCATACCCACCTGCATTTAAATCGACAATAGCATCAAGAATTGATGTAAAACCACAATTTTTAGGGTTTTTTAGGGTTCCCAATCACTATTTTCTATAGTCCATATCATATTAATATAACTACCACACACCCAATTAATAAAAAATCTGCTCACCCAAATATACTGAAGCAGAATTTCAGCAGTTCCCCAGAAGTCAGTGATATACCAATCAGACACAAAGTACACAGATCAGTCTCAAGGTAAACAAAATAAAGCAAGTTAATAGGCAACTATTTCAGGAACATGAAAATACTAATCAAAAGGTTTCACCTTGCCGGCCCTTACGGGATTGGCCAGCCCTTTTCTCACTGTTGTCCCAAAGATGGGCTTCAAATCTTCCAGTCCACCTATGTCTGCAATTTTAATCCGAACTTAATGTTTTCAACATTCATGTAATTTACTGTAATAGGTTCTTTTAACCCTTAAAGTTAAGATTCATAAGAACATTTTCCAGGTATGCTTCTCCTTACTTGGTTACTCCACGGTAGGTTGAGGTTCGATTGTTAAATGCATAACGTGGGGTTTTTTCTGTGATCTCCAGCTCTGGAACAATTTCCTGGTCTAGGCTACGCTTCTTGCTTCTCTTGCCAGCTGAGGAATCACCATTAGGGCTGGGACTTTGATCAGAGGCTGGTAATGCAAGGATACTTTGAGTTGCTATTGTGGTGGGTTCGGTATTTGATGCAGTTCCTCCAACACTTGTATTCTCTAAAGGCTCAGTCAAGCCTTGAGAGATCTGGAAATCGCTGGAAGAAAACATGTTGTTCACCTCCTCATTGATGGGATTATTTCTATTGTATGTAGTATCCATTATCCTGGAATAAGATTCTGGTAGAGCTGCACACAACAATAAATAAATAAAAAATCAATAGTAGACATTTGATTGATTCATCTCTGATCAGCAGCACCATGTCTGACTAATAAAACTCCCTTGATGCAAACTGTCTGCCATTATTACATCCATAATAGACATAACAAAAGATAACTAAAAGAACAGTTTGCAACATGTCAATCCAGTGTCAAATCCAACCGTCACAAAAATATTCTAAACAATCTGCATTTCATGAGTAGTGAGCCTAAAAACAATTTTCTGAAGACAGTGCATGCAAATAAATCATATAATCCTCAGATTCAAGATTAAAATGGAAAAAACAAACCTCTCATTCTATAGCATACATCACTAGATTCAGAGGCACTCAAATCTGATATTTTTATGTTGGTTCTTTACATGGGCAGCCCCTCTGAGCTTTGACACAGATAGTCAAGCTAGTTTCCTATTCTCCTAATGTTTCTTCATGCATCAAAACTTTTCATAGAAACAGAAGTAGGTAAAATACACAAGTCATATATTCTAGATAAGAAATTGAGAATTTCAGATATCAAACATGGAGAGCTTGAATGAAAAAAATGAAATAGTAGAACAGAGATTGGCAGACTTTTAAATGCAAGAACTGAAAGACTGAGGCACAGATCTTATACCAGCATTGTTGAGGGCGGTTCTTAGAAAGCCCAAAGAGGCATCTGGTATGTATGAGCTCATGGCTGTGCTTCTTGTCTATGCAGACTGGTCTGAGATATCTTGGGCAGCTGCTGATAACTCTAACCAATTGTTTATAGCTTCTATTATCCTCAATTCAAAAGGATAAATTTCCTTCACAGCTACTTTCAGATTCAGTAACAAACAAACCACAGAAAAACTACTACCCAATTTGATATGATTGGAAAGCTTCCAATCTCCACATAAGGAAGAGAAGCGAAAGAGGTTCCAATAGAGGGAACATGTTCCAAAAGCCATAATAGCCTTGTCTATTTAACCGAGTAGATGTGCAAAATCACGTCCATAAGATCCGTGATTTACGGATATATCACGTAGAACCCTAGAAGGGGAGCATGTGACCGTTTCTAGGAATTTCGATGATAAGATCATACATTCGTTCAAATTGGTGTTTTGTTTGGTAGTGAATTTAAATATTATTAAAATAATAAATAAATAAATAAAATGTTTTATATTAATTAAAATTAACGTTTAAAATTGGACTTATTTAAGAAAATACTTTTTAGAGTATATTATTATAAAAAAACGTAATTAGAGATTGTTTTACAAGTGGAGGGTTATCTTTTTAGTTGTTGGATTAAGAGGATTTATCTTCTCGTTATTGTCATTGTTTTTTATATTAATCATATAATTTCAAAGTGTTGAATGAGGTTCATGGTACTTTTTGGTGGAGGAATGCTCTTCCTTATCAATTCATTGTCATTATATCTCTTTAGATTCTTACTTTCTAGTGGTGTCATTTGTTATGGTTAAGCATGCTCCTCCTATGGTAGTTGGACTTGCACTTCTAATTTTATCATATTTGTTTCTATTGGGTTTGGGTAGATTGCCTTTAATTTGTCATTGGTGGATGCTTTTGTTTTACTAATTTAGGCTACCTTTGAACAAACATGTTCAAACCTCTCAAGCTCTTTTGGGTTTTTCTTTATCTTCTACTATGGTGATGAAGGTAGACTCTCTTCTTTTGACTTCTAATATTTTTTATGAGATTGACTTATTTTCTTGAATTGTTGTACAAAAGAGAAAGGGTCTTCTAATATTGTGGGACATTAGCCAAGTTTGGTTTGGAGACTGTATAGGTTTGATCTTTAGAGGCTTTGTTGAATAATCCTTTGTAACTTGGTTTAGCTATGGGATCTCAATATTGATATAACCTTATTTCTTTTTACTTTAATATTAGACTAATGTTTGTTGGAATAGTGAATTCTATTCTTGATTCTACAAGGATTTGAGTTATTTTAAAAAGCCCACCTTTTACCTATAATAATAAAAAATGACCAAAAGAAGTAAATTAATAAAAAAAATATATGTAAAATATCTTTAACTAAAAATTGTATAAAATATGTTATTAAATTTTTATATTTATTTAAGTTTTAAAAATCTAAGTTATTTATTATTTTATTATTTCAATCAATATGTATAATTTTTTTATAAATTTTATTAAAATATATAATTAAAATTTTAGGTTTGTGGGGAGAAATTTAAATTTTAGTTAGGGAGTGTTATTGTTAAATTAGATTAATATTTTCATCAAATATGTCCAAAAAAAAGATTTTTTAGGAAGTTGGATTATAATTTAAATGTTAACAAAGATTTTCATGTCTTAAAATTCTGAATGAAAAAATAACTATAAATATTTTGAAAAAATAATATTAAAATATTAATGTGTATAGGTTCACATACTAATATTCTCAAAACCTAATATAAAGTAAAAAAAAATTAAGAAAGACCCTCAAACTTTATAAAATAAATAATTTAAAATGAAAGAAAAAATTGTTTAAATTATAATATACACATGTCAAACTGAAAAATTATTGAACAAAATAATTTTTATAATATATTAATATTATTATTTTAAAATAATAACTTTTTATATTTCAATGTTTCAATTTTATATATATATACATTCTAAAAATCAATGTTTAAAATTGTCTATTATTCTATGTATAAAATGATTAAATGAGAATTCTAACTAAAAGAGATAATAAATAGATTCTATGTTATTTTTGTCATGAGTATTTGATAAAAGATAACTTCTTTAATAGAAATATAAAGATTTAGTTTTTTTTTTCAAGATTTTAAATATTATTAAAATAAATAAATTAAATTTATTTGAATAATTAAAATTCAAACATTTAAAAATTAGGAGGTATTATTTAGTAAAGCTTATATTTTTTAAATCGCATTGTCATGAAATGACATGATTACTAAAAATCAATTTTATGAAAATTATGGTAAATTATATAAAAATTATGTTTTTTAGTTACATGCAAATGTTTTTATTGGAGCTAGGAAGGAATAAGAGAAATTTGAAATTTCTCAAAATTATATAAAATACTGAAATGAAATAAAACAAAGAAGTATAAACCAAACAGGTGGCCAACAATGAAATATAGCTACGAGACAACAAAACAAGAAGATCCCGAAACTTTATAAAATAGCCAAATAAAATAAAATAAATAATCCTAGAACCAAACATGTGACCAACAACAAAATACAGCCACAAGACAAAAAAAAAAAAAGAAAACTAATTTTTGATATTTTGAGCATACACTTTTTTATCGGGCTTTTTCAAGGCATTTATGAAAAAATAAGGTTAAACTATTATTGCATTTCAAAAATAAGCTTAAACTTTTATTGTTTTTATATTAATCATATAATTTCAAAGTGTCATGAGGTTTATGGTGCTTTTTGGTGGAGGAATGCTCTTCCTTATCAACTCATTGTCACTATATCTCTTCAAGATTCTTACCCTCTAGTGGTGTCATTTGTTATGGCTAAGCATGCTCCTCCTATAGTAGTTGGACTTACACTTTTGAATTTTCTCATACTTGCTTCTACTGGGTTTGGGTAGATTGCCTTCAATTTGTCATTGGTGGATGCTTTTGTTTTACTAATTTAGGCTACCTTCTTTGAACAAACATGTTCAAACCTCTCAAAAATCTTTTGGTTTTTCCTTTATCTCCTACTATGGTGATGAAGGTAGACTCTCTTCTTTTGATTTCTAATATATTTTTATGAGATTGACTTATTTTCTTGAATTGTTGTACAAAAGAGAAAGGGTCTTCCAAAATTTGTTTCAAACCCCACACCCTATTAAAAGTGGGACATTACCCAAGTTTGGTTTGGAGATTGTATAAGTTTGATCTTTAGAGGCTTTGTTGGATAGTCCTTTGTAACTTGGTTTAGCTAGAGGATCTCAATATTGATATAACCTTATTTCTTTTTACTTTAACATTAGACTATTATTTGCTGGAATAGTGAACTATATTCTTGATTGTACAAGGATTTGAGTTATTTTTAAAAGCTCGCCTTTTACCTATAATAATAAAAATTGATCAAAAGAAGTAAATTAATAAAAAAAAAAATGTAAAATATCTTCAACTAAAAATTGTATATAATATGTTATTAATTTTTTATATTTATTTAATTTTTAAAATCCTAAGTTATTTATTATTTCAATCAAAAATTTATAAATTTTATTAAAATGTATAATTAAAATTTTAGGTTGGTGAGGAGAAATTTAAATTTTAATTAGGGAGTGTTATTGTAAAATTAGATTAAATTTTGCATCAAATATTTCAAAAAAAAATTTTTAGGAAGTTGGATTATAATTTATGTTAACAAAGATTTTCATGTCTTAAAATTTTGAATTAAAAAATAACTATAAATACTTTGAAAAATAATATTAAAATATTTATGTGTATACATTCACATACTAATATTCTTAAAACCTAATATAAAATTGAAAAAAAATAAGAAAGACCCTCAAACTTTATCAAAATAAATAATTAAAATGAAAGAAAAATTTATTTAAATTATAATATACACATGTCAAACTATAAAAATATTGAACAAAATAAATTTTATAATATATTAATATTATTATTTTAAAAATAATAACTTTTTATATTTCAATATATATATTTATATATATATATATAACACATTCTAACAATCAATGTTTAGAATTATCTATTATTCTATGTATAAAATGATTAAATGAGATTTATTTTTTCAAGATTTTAAATATTATTAAAATAAATAAATAAAATCGATTTGAATAATTGAAATTCAACATTTAGAAATTAGGAGCTATTATTTAGCAAAATTTATTAGATGCATTCCAACTAATTTATATTATTAATATTTTTTAAATCATATTGTCATGAAATGTGTGATTACTAAAAGTCAATTTTATGAAAACTATGGTAAATTATATGAAAATTATGTCTTTAGTTACATGCAAATGTATTTATTGGAGCTAGGAAGGAATAATAGAATTTTGAAATTTCTCAAAATTATATAAAATACTCAAATCAAATAAAACAAAGAAGTCTAGAACCAAATAGGTGGCCAACAATGAAATATAGCTACCAAACAACAAAACAAGAAGATTTTGAAAGTTCCCGAAACTTTATAAAATAGCCAAATCAAATAAAATAAATAATCCTAGAACCAAAAATGTGACCAACAACAAAATACAACCACGAGGCAACAAACAAACAACAAAAAAATAGAAAACTAACTTTCTAATTTTTTGAGCATACACTTTTTTATCGCGCTTTTTCAAGGCATTTATGAGAAAATAAGGTTAAACTATTATTGCATTTCAAAAAATAAGCTTAAACTTTTATTGCATTTCAAAAAATAAGCTTAAAATTTTGTTTTTATATTAATCATATAATTTCAAAGTGTCATAAGGTTTATGTTGCTTTTTGGTGGAGGAATGCTCTCTTCCTTATCAACTCAATGTCACTATATCTCTTCCAGATTCTTACCCTCTAGTGGTGTCATTTGTTATGGCTAAGCATGCTCCTCTTATAGTAGTTGGACTTGCACTTTTGAATTTTTCCATACTTGATTCTATTGGGTTTGGGTAGATTGCCTTCAATTTGTCATTGGTGGATGCTTTTGTTTTACTAATTTAGGCTACCTTCTTTGAACAAACATGTTCAAACCTCTTAGAATTCTTTTGGTTTTTCCTTTATCTCCTACTATGCTGATGAAGATAGACTCACTTCTTTTGACTTCTAATATATTTTTATGAGATTGGCTTATTTTCTTGTATTGTTGTTTAAAAGAGAAAGGGTCTTCCAAAATTTGTTTCAAACCCCACACTCTATTAAAGGTGAGACATTAGCCAAGTTTGATTTGGAGATTGTATAGGTTTGATCTTTAGAGGCTTTGTTGGATAGTCCTTTGTAACTTTGTTTAGCTATAGGATCTCAATATTGATATAACCATATTTCTTTTTACTTTAACATTAGACTATTATTTGTTGGAATAGTGAACTCTATTCTTGATTCTACAAGGATTTGAGTTATTTTAAAAAGCTCACCTTTTATCTATAATAATAAAAAATGATCAAAAGAAGTAAATTAATAAAAAAATATATGTAAAATCTCTTTAACTAAAAATTGTATAAAATATGTTATTAATTTTTTATATTTATTTAAGTTTTAAAAATATAAGTTATTTATTATTTTATTATTTCAATCAAAAATTTATTATTTTTTTAAAAATATATAATTAAAATTTTAGGTTGGTGAGGAGAATTTTAAATTTTGATTAGGGAGTGTTATTGTAAAATTAGATTAAATTTTTCATCAAATATTTCAAAAAAAGATTTTTTAGGAAGGATTATAATTTATGTTAACAAAGATTTTCATGTCTTAAAATTTTGAATTAAAAAAATAACTATAAGTATTTGGAAAAAATAATATTAAAATGTTTATGTGTATACATTCACATACTAATATTCTCAAACCCTAATATAAAATTGAAAAAAATTAAGAAAGACCCTCAAACTTTATCAAAATAAATAATTTTAAAATGAAAGAAAAATTTGTTTAAATTATAATATACACATGTCAAACTGAAAAAAAATTGAACAAAATATTTTTTATAATATATTAATATTATTATTTTAAAATATTTTTTATATTTCAATATTTCAATTATATATATATATATATATATATATATATATATATATATATATATATACACACACACACACACATTCTAAAAATCAATGTTTAGAATTGTCTATTATTATATGTATAAAATGATTAAATGGGATTTTTTTTTCAAGATTTTAAATATTATTAAAATAAATAAATAAAATTTATTTGAATAATTAAAATTCAACATTTAGAAATTAGGAGCTATTATTTAGTAAAACTTATTAGATACATTCCAACTAATTTATATTAAATTAATATTTTTTAAATCATATTGTTATGAAATGTGTACTAAAAGTCAATTTTATGAAAACTATGGTAAATTATATGAAAATTATGTTTTTAGTTACATGCAAATTTTTTTATTGGAACTAGGAAGGAATTCGAGAATTTTGAAATTTCTCAAAATTATATAAAATACTCAAATCAAATAAAACAAAGAAGTCTAGAACCAAATAGGTGGCCAACAATGAAATACAACTACGAGACAACAAAACAAGAAGATTTTGAAAGTTCCTCAAACTTTATAAAATAGCCAAATCAAATAAAATAAATAATCCTAGAACCAAACATGTGACCAACAACAAAATATAAACACGAGACAAAAACAAACAACAAAAAAATAGAAAACTAATTTTCTGACTTTTTGAGTATACACTTTTTTAATCACGCTTTTTCAAGACATTTATGGGAAAATAAGGTTAAACTATTATTGCATTTCAAAAAATAAGGTTAAAATTTTATTGCATTTCAAAAAAATAAGGTTAAACTTTTATTGCATTCCAATGGATTATTTTATCAAAAATATTTATACAATTTCTAAACGGATTTTTTAAACTCTTCAAAGACTATTTTCCTCCCACACCATTAATTACTTGTTATTCTATTATTCCTTTACACAAGTCAAACACAATATTATTCATTCTAATTGTTATTTCTTTAAAATATAATTAAAAAAATATTATCTAGTAACAAATTAAAATATATATATTATATACTATATAATATATAATATCTAATATATAATTTAATATATTTTTAGTATATTATAAATTAATAAATTATTTTTAATATATTAGATTATATATTATATTAATATATTAAATTAACATGTAATATATTAACGTTAACATCATATTATTGTAATGTCATAAAAGTGCATCCCTTGCAATTTAACATACATTTTTTGTATCCAATTTAGTGTTCACTCCCTTAGTATTAGTATAGGCTCATTTTAGCCCATGTATTAGCCTTTTTCCCTCTCAAGATGATCAAGACCCCATTTCAAGAGATACCCTTTTGTGTTAGCTCTACATCAAACCTTGTTCTTTTCTTGTTTTTGCCATCTTTGATCATGATTTTTCTAGACACTAGTGCACACCGCATAGACATTTGTGTGTCACGCTAGCATCCTGTGACATTTTGACATTCAAACGACCATTTCTGAGTGCCTTGCCACTTTTCAGCTAATTTTTTCAATGGTAACAGCTCGAGATGCCTTGTAAAAGCTTGAGAAGCTTCTTTTACCTCCTCTTCTCTCTTTTAAATCCATCTCTTTTATTCAATTTCTCTCTCTAGCTTCTTGGATTCTCTCTTAGGAATTCTCTTATCTTGCACTTACTATCTTTCTTGCACAACTCTCTACAACTTGTTACAAAAACACTCACGTTCTTACAACACTCTTTGCAAGTCTCTTGGCTCTTACAACCCTTCCTTTTTTATCTCTCTCCTTGGCTTCCTCAAGCCTTGCAGGTGCTACCTCTCTTATCTTGTTTCTTTGAGCATCTTGGGATTTCTCACATCCCCTATCTATTGCATCTCTATTTTGTGATATGATTTCTCCTCCTCAAGTAGGGTTTGCTTTTGTCACTCTCGCATTTATTTAATTTTTGCTTATTATTTCTCTCTATCTATCTAGTTGTCCATGGAGGTGGGAACACCGAAATGGGGGTTTGATTAAGGAAAGCCCTTAAATAGCCCCAACATTTTCCCTCAATCTTATGTGTGTAGGTGTTGAAGATATCTACTTGCTAGAGGCTTCATTACTTTGGTTGTTGTGAGCATTTTCTTTCTTCTCTCTAGCTTTATCATTTATGTTTTACTTAGTTTGCTTTACTTTAATCCTGTTATATTTTGTTATTTTCCCACATTCTGGAAGTTCTTAGTAATCAAACTGTTAGTAGTCACCTTTCAATTTTCTATGACATTCTTAGTTTTTGGTCCATACAAGATGCTAGCGTACCTTTGGGACTCCAATGCGTCGTGCTCGTGTTTGTGTGTCGTGTTGTTGTCCTTGGCCGAAAACTTGTTAGTTTTTTTAAAAAACATGTGTGACCTACTCATTCTAATTCTAAAAATTTCGCTTTGTTCCTTGAGGTGTTCTAAGGCAGTTTAGGGAAGTTCATTCCTTGGGAATCTCTTGAGAATAAAGAGACTTGTGAGCAGCGAATCCTCCTTCTCTATATTTTGGTGAACCAATGTCAACACCCCCTTCATAAAAAAAGAAGGGAGAAATCAAATATTTATCCTTCAAGAAAAAATATCAATAGCGATATACATCATCCTTCAGTCAACTCATCTATATCTCTATTTCAAAATGTACTTTCTGTGACCAATTACATAGTATAGGTTAACTACACTTGATCCATATTAATTAGAGGCATATTTAACCCACTATATATCAGTCTCAATAGGATCATTCATTATAAACAAAGACAAAGAAGCCATTAAAACTAACATTCTAAATCATGAAAGCTTGAAAAACCTCTAATCTAAGACATTGAAACTTATCCTATTGGGGGAGTGGTGTCACATTGATGTGGAATGGTGACCCTTTCCCAATCCCTTGGATAATGAGCTTGTTTCAATCAATTCTATTGAAGAGAATCGATGAAAATGATGAGATATATATGTGATAAAACATTATTTAAATGCTAAATTAAAATGATATATGCTAAGATGATTGATATAGGTGTATGTAAATCTACTCTAAATGTATACAAGATTCAAAATATTAAAATCTTAATTAACAAATAAGCTAAATGTGTGCATCTATGTTATCATGGAAGCCATTAATGGAAGCTAAGCTAATATGGTGAAATTAAAATAAGCTAGAATTATGCTAAATGTGAGTGCAAGTAAGAGTGATTTTATTAGCATAAGTTTGATGTTAAAAGATGGATCCATTTGTCTCCAAATAGTACTTTATTTATAGAAAAACAAATGAGCAATGAAGGGTTAAGATAAAAAAGGCTAATCAATGGTCAACGATGGAAGAAGTTGGAGGCATGAATCATGGATTCTCATCAAGGATGTAAAATGAAAGTTGATATTTAATCAAGGGCTTACATTCATCCAAAAAAACACATTTTTAACCTGTACAAGAGGTCACAAGTTAACTTGCACAAGAAGTTTTGAGTTAACTTACACATGTAGTTTTGAGTTAACTTGCACATGAAGTTTTGTAAGAATATTCCCTTTTTCAAATGAGTGAAGAGAAAGAATATTCTTTGGAATATTCTCATGGGTGAGGAAATATATCTTTTTCAAATTAAAATAAAGTTTAATTATGCAAAAGGGAAAGGAATATTTCATGGGAATATTCCCCTTTTGGAGCAATGTGCAAAGGAGGAATATCCCCTTGCAAGTGGAAGAATTAGTAATTTGATAATTAAAAAAAAGTTTCAATTATTCAAATTAGGGGAATTATATGATATCCATTAAATAATTGATTTAATGGAGATCAAATGAAAAAGAAATGTATGATATTGATTTGATCTATTAATGGTCACAAATGAAAAGATGATGAAACATGGATCAAGGATTCTCATCAATGGACAAGAATCAAAGATCACATGGATCAAGAAAAGATCAAGGGCTCACAATGATGCAAACAAACACACTTTGCAACAACTTTAAAAAGTTGTTTCAAAGTTTGTTTGGAGTAATCATTAGCTTTTTTTAGAGGAAAATAGGAGAACATTCCTTTGGAATATTCCCTATGCAAGTGGATGAGAGGGAAATTAGCAATTTAGTTAATTAAAACTAAATTTGAATGTTGATGTAGACAGATTCATGGTTTATAGACAGTCATCAACTATGGGTAGCCTCATGTATATTTTGATGTAGATCACATAGATTTGATGCTTGGATAGAAATGTTAGTAAAGATAGAATAATAAGAAGATAAGATGGATAGAAGAATAAAAATGAAAACAAATGAATTTTTACCATTGATTTAAAAGATTGATTCAAAAATTCCAACATTTCTTTGATCCATTGAGACTTTATTAGATATGTTGATGAGCAATGCATGATAATGATGATGATTTGCTCATATATTGGGATTTGGATTTTCCATCATTCCTTATTTTTGATATAACACATAGACACGATGAATTGATATATTGATAACCAGGATGGTGTTGTATCTAGTGTAATGGAATTTGACTCTACAAACAAATATGATAGTTCTTGTCCACACCTTGACATACGGAAACCTCATTGGAATGTAAGTTAGAAGCTTAGAATATATCGAACCAAAGCATATGCAATAGTCAACAATCTACTCCAAACAACCTCCCTAGACACAACTAAGAAAGTATGCGCCAAGATTATTTTACAAGAATACCCACAAGCACAACAAATGAAAGATAATGATCAATGCCCCATTCCTTTCTCTCTAAATCATTTTGATACAAATCATTGAGAGGTCCTCGGAATGGGTCATTGAGATAAATCATAAGAAAAGACCAAAGATAAACAGTTAGTGTTATCTATATCTATTGCCAGTTTATCTTAGCTAAGGTGATTTATGATATTGATGTCCATCGTAGGAAGGATACATCCTAGGAAATGTTGATCAGATGGTTTGATGTAGGATGATGATGAGCTTTATGATAAGCCAAATTGATACAAATTCCATTGACGTATTTACCTATGATTTAGACTTTAGATTTTGACACTTAGGTTCTCACTTTATGACTCGCTATACTTGATTTCTATTTGTTTTGCCAAAGGGTGAAGGTGGTGATTGATTTATTATGAATGAAAGTTTATTGTGGGTGAAAGTGAGATGGGATGGATGGTTTTGAATTTTTTGGATGTTTCACATTTGTTTTTGGTATTTTGAAAATATTTTGAGGTTGTTTTTGGTCTTTTTGAAAGTTTATATGAATGTTTTGGTTTTTGGTTATTTGAGGCTATTTAGGGTTTTTCAAGGATATTTGATGTTTTTTAGGTCTTTTGAATGTTTTTTTAGTGTTCTTGTATTTAATGATTTTTCAAATGTTTTTGGGATTTTCTATTACTTGAATGTTTAGGGGTTTTTTTATTTTTACAAATGTTTAGGGGTTTTTTTTATTTTTACAAATGTTTAAGGTTTTTTGAATTTTTTGAATTTTTTGGATTTTTCAAGTTTCAACCAAGAACCTAGCCTAAAAGACCCATCCTAGGGGTTTTGGGGGCTTATCAAAGATAAGCCTTGCCTACGTTATACACATAAAGACCACATAGTTCGACTAACATGACTTATTAAAGATGAGACATGAACAGTTGATGGAATGCCAATTTATTATGATGAACTCCTAAAGGACTAACCTAGGGTGTATCAATGATGGCCTTACCTACATTCAAGCTCAGAGACCCATAGTTCAACAAGGTACTATTTTTGGATTTTTGATGTTTGACCTTTTTAGGGTTTTTGATGTGTTTTGGATGTTTTGTGTTTTTCCTTTACAATTTTTGAATGTTTTTGGATTTTAACTGTACAATATTTTGATGTTCTTGGATTTTATGATGAACATTTTATGAATGTTTTTGGATTTTTCGATGAGATTTTGAGGTAAACGATACCTAGATCACGATGTTGATGTCACATTGTGAGATATAAGACATGGATCAAGAGGTATTTGAAAACAAGAGTGCAATAACCTGCCCCATTGTTTAGCAATGTTTCATAGATCAATGGACAAACCAAGATCTAGGTAATGTATATGAAAAGAGTTTAATATATTTTTATCATTCTAGATACATGGGCTATGGGACTTCATGAGATAAAATGGTAAAGATCCTTTCAAAAGTTTTCCATGAGTAGAGTTGAAGTATACGCCAAATATTTGTCAAGATCAAGATAAAGTGGGATATCTAGATTAATCTAGATTGGATGGATGGAAGGAACATTGGGTTTATCATGACAAGGATGAGATGCTTCTATCTGAGAAGGATCATATAGACACTCGATTGTACTCATGATTCCTGTTTCCTAGGTTTTCATCATAGTACTTGCCCAAAGTGCCACCATAGTGGTTTTCACTAGAGGACAATTTTTATTTTTACTATTTTTTTTGGTTTTTTGAAAGTTTTACCCTTATGTTGAACCACCTAGTGGTATTGATGTAAGGAAAGAAACAATGTGAAAAACACCTTCCTAATGCAAAATCCACATAAGAGAAGTGCAAAAAACTTCATTTAACAGTTTAAATACATTTGAGATGCACATTCATAGAACAACAAGAGAGATAAAGTTAAATCACACACACAAAGATAACACCAGATATACGTGGGAAAACCCTTATGGGAGAAAAACCCACCACATGAAGTAAAGTCACTTTGTATTATAGTAAATAAATTACATACAGAGTTATAGACTTCACTATTAGATGTTAGCTCACAACAACATCCCCTTGGTCGACCTCACTCATAGATAGCCATTCACTAATTTTATCTCACTATTACAATGCTTGTAAAGCATACAATTAAATTCTCTCAACCAAAAACCATTAGGGTTTTTCAATTACTTCACTGACAAGATTCTTTCATCTCAGGTTACGCACACTGCCATGTAGCACACATTGAGCCACCTAGAATTAAATTTCAGTTACAAAGAATATTACTATATTTGCACTTTGTCAACCCCTGAGTTAGAATATGCATTTAAAGAAAATATATTGCTAATAGAAAATAAAGCTTTTGGCCAATGATTTTTGATTTACAATAGCCATGTAAAATCAACAAATGAAATTGTGCCACGTGTCGACACATCACTCATCCATCACTTTTGACTATCGCACCAAACTATTGGAAATTCCTTGTGGTATTTCTACCTGCCATCACTCAACAACCAAAAGACCCCTGAGGTATGGCAGTATTCTGCACTACCGCTAGACAGGTGAGAAGCTCCTGTGGTATGGTAGTATACACTGCACTACCACCAAACAACCAAAAGGATCCTGCAAGGTGGAGGTACACCACACTACCACACCTCTCTCACCATCACCTAGTGGTACAGTGGTACATTGAAGGAGATCGGACAGTCGAGAAGTTAAGAAAATTTTGAACTCTGTGACAAGGTTCCAAGGTTAGAGAAATCAGTGATCCCATGACCAACACACTGTCACCTAGTTACAAAATTCCAGAACCCTACAACATGGGTTTCAAGGTTCAAGTTTTGGGTGACAGGACAATGAAGACCAATAAAAGGGAAATCCACCAAGTCTTTAATAGAGGTTCAAACCAGCAAGTTGAGGCACATTTTCCAACAAGCTCCCACTTGATGAAAACTTACTGGCTTCCTCCAAACTCAAACTTAATGAGGATCATAAGTCCCAAGGCCCATCGAACTAGCACACCACCTATACTTTTCTATGCTCACGGGCTTTGTAAATGCACAGTGAAATTCTTTATAGTATCCACCTTTTCTAGATTAACCTCTCCATCCTCCACCATATCACGAATGAAATGATACTATACATCAATGTGCTTCATCCTGGCATGGAAAGTAGGATTTTTCACCAAATAAATAGCACTCTGACTGTCATAGAAATTTGTAATTTGCTTTGCATTAAACCCAATATCTAAACATAAATTCCTAAGCCAAAAAACTTCATTGCAGGTGTGTGTTGCTTCCATATACTCCCCTTTGTAGTAGATAAAGTGACTACAACCTGTCGCTTGCTCATCCAACTCACTGCTCCACCAAATAACATGAAAACATATCCACTAGTGAACCTTCTGCTATCAATGTCCCCTACCCAATGAGAATTCACATATCCATGAATGCTAAGAGATCTCACTGAGTTTCCATGATAGCAAAAAGAAAACTTTGAGGTACCCTTCAAATATCTGAAAACCCTCTTCACAACATCCCAATGTGGCCTTCCTAGGTTAGCCATAAACCAACTAAGAACTCCCACTACTTGAGCAATGTTTGGCCTAGTATAGACCATTGTGTACATTAAACTACCAACAACAGTTGCATATGGTACCCTGGTCATGTCCTCCATCTCAACAGAAGACTTTAGATAGTCTTCAACATATAGCTTTGTTCCTTGCAACACAGGAACAACTAGCTACTTGCAATCAGTCATTCCAAATCTCTCTAGGACAATATTGATATACTTACTTTGGCTGAGCCAAATCTTTCCATTTCCTCTATCCATTTTTATTTCCATCCCCAGAATATACCTAGCTATACCCAAATCTTTCATTTCAAACTTTGCAGACAACTGAGACTTAAGATCAGAAATCATAGTCTTACTATTTCCTATGAACAACATATCATCCACGTACAGGGTAATAATAAGCACAAGATCATTTTCAATTTTGTAATACACACAATGATCAAATTTTGATCTCACAAATCCCAATGACAACACAAAGGTGTTAAAATTTTGGTACCACATTCTAGGCAATTGCTTCAAACCATACAGAGATTTCTTTAACTTGCAAACTAGGCTTTATTTACCTTTTTCAATGAAGTGCTCAGGCTGGGACATATAAAAATTTTCTTCCAGCTCTCCATGGAGAAATGATGTCTTCACATCCATCTGCTCAATCTCTAAGTCATACATGGCTGAAAGTGACAAAAAAAATCTGATAGATGTCAGCTTAGCTACAGGAGAAAAAATTTCTCCATAATCAATTCCCTCCACTTGGGAATACCCTTTTGTGACCAACTGAGCTTTATACTTTTCAACACTACCATCCAAACCAATCTTGTTCTTAAATACCCATTTATAACCAACAGGCTTTCACCCTTCAGGAAAAGGTACCAAATCCCAGGTTTCATTCTTCTTCAATGATGCCATTTCTTCATTCATGGCTTCCAACCAAGAATTTCAGTCAAACATATTAATCACCTCTTTCACAGTCCTAGGCTCATTAGTGCTAGTAATCAAAGCATAGGCATAGTTCGAATCCAATATAGAAAATCCATACCTATCAGGTTGTCGCTTTTCACATGTAGACCTCCTCACAAGCTGAGGCTGAGGATGCAATTCTTCTTCTTCAGAACTCTCAGAGTTGCTAGAACTCTCCTCAATTTCAAGTACACTATGTAGTTCCTCTTTTTTTGTATTTTGAGAATTTCAACTACATCATTCTTCTTTCCCTTTTTATCTATCTCTAACTGTGGATCAACTACTGAAGACTTCGGCTCACGAAAGATTACACTTTTGTTGTACAAAACCTTCTCAGTAACAGGATTCCAAAGCTTGTATTCTTTCACACCAACACCATAGCCAATGAAGATACACTTAATAGCCTTATTCTCCAACTTTGATCTTTTCTCATTTTGCACATATACATATGCCTCATAGCCAAAGGCACGAATATGTCTTAGAGAGGGATTCTTACCAAACCATGCTTCCAAAGGTGTTTTTCAACAAGAATCGAATAGGGTGAATGATTTACTAATTAACATGTTGTAGCCACAACCTCATCTCAGAACTTCTGCTCTAGACCAGCACCACTCAACATACTTCTCACTCTTTCCATCAGCGTCCTGTTTAACCTTTCAGCAACTCCATTTTGTTGTGGAGTGTAAGGTGTAGTTTTATGCCTTTTAATCCCATGGTCTTTGTAGTACCGTTCAAAATCTGTAGAACAAAACTCACCGCCATTATCCATCCTCAAGCATTTTATTTTCCTTCCATTTTGATTCTCTACCAAGTTTTTAAACTCTTTAAACTGACTAAACACTTATGATTTACTCTTAAGAAAATATACAAATGCCCTACTCGAATAATCGTCAATAAAAGAAACATAATATCTAGACTTCGATAATGAAGGAACATTCATTGGACCAAATACATAAGAATGAACATAATCCAATACACCAAAATATTTATGAGGACTCAAATAAAATGAAACACAATGTTGCTTTCCATAAATGCAATGTTCACAAAAATCAAACTCAAGGTTGCAATCAGCAAGCCCTTCAACAAGATTTTTATTTTGCAAGGTTTTTAAACCTTTCTCACCCATGTGATAGAGTCTATGATGCCACAACATGGTCTTCTCCACTGGGAGTTTCACCTCCAAGGAATTTTCACCTAGAGGAGCATCATTCTCCTTCTCTACATGAGCAACTTTGCTTGACTTTACAGAGAAATTGTTGCATTGAATAGGACGTACATCCAGCTTGTACAGAGTTCCTCTGCGTACACCCTTAGCTAAAACTATTGCGCCTCTAGTCATTTTATAGCCTCCACTCGAGAAATAAACTTGTACGCCAACATCATTCAACTTACTGACCGAAATGAGGTTTTGAGCCAAACCTAGTTTGTGTAGTACATCACCAATCCTTTTAATTCTTCCTCAGGGAATTAGATTTTGACTCTTTGATGGCCAAAAATTTCTAGAGTTGAATCACTTGCTAGATACACCTTTCCACCATCATATTTTTCATACTTAGTGAACCAATATCTATGAGATGTCATGTGAAAAGATGCGCCTAAGTCAATCAACCAAACATAATCTACTGCCTAAGTTGTCAAGGCTGCAATGAAGGCATCTGCATCACTCTGAGAAGAGTCATTGTCTGGAGAGTTATTCTTCTTCTTTTTCTCCTCCTTACAATTCTTTTGGATATGACCAGACTCCTCACAATTCTAGCATTTCACCTTAGAATTTTTACCAGGATACTTTGATCTCCCTTCAAATTTGGATTTAAACTTCTTTTCCTTCTTCTTGCCTCTCTCCTTTGATCTACCTCGAACAACAAGAGCCTCCTTGTCCATATCAGAAGACTTCCTCCGTATTTCTTCTGATAGCAGTGAGGCAACCATGTCTTCCATCTTGAAAGTAATTGTTGTAATTCCAATAGCCATTACCAGATGGTCCCAAGTGTCGAGTAAGGAACATAACAAAAGCATACAGCGGTCCTCCTCCTCTATCTTTACACCTATAGATGCCAACTGTGAAAAAAAATATTAAATGAATTCAGATGGTCTGCTATAGATGCACCTTCTTCCATCTTCAAGGAGTACAACTTCTTCCTCAGGAATAAATTATTCACCAGAGACATTCCCTGATAAATGTCACCAAGTTTCTTCCATAATGAAGTTGTAGTCTTCTCCTCATGGATGTTTAGGAGTACAAAATTGGCCAGACAAAGTCTTATCAACCCTCTAGCTTTCATAATTTGTGAGTTCCCAATCTTCTTGCTTCATACTTTTTTGCATAGTTCCAAACACAACAATCTAGAGGTCTCTATCCACCAACAAGTCTTTCACTTTGAGTTTCCACAATTCAAAATTGTTGCCATTGAATTTTTCCATTTCTATTCTGCCTGATGTACTTGCCATCTCAAACTATAAACAAAATAATCAATTCTTCCTTTTGCAAGACTCCCACTGAACATGATTAGCACAAAAAACATCCCTACTCACAAGGATAACACAACTGGCCAAGCTCTGATACCACTTTTAAGGAAAGAAAAAGTGTAGAAAATGCCTTCCTAATGCAAAATCCTCATAAGAGAAGTGAAAAAAACTTCATTTAACAATTTACATAAATTTGAGATGCACATTCACAGAACAACAAGAGAGACAAAGTTAAATCACACACACAGAGATAACACCAAATATACATGGGAAAACCCTTACGGGAGAAAAACCCACCACACCAAGTAAAGTCATTTTGTATTACAGTAAATAAATTACATACAAAGTTATAGACTTCACTCTCAGATGTTATCTCATAGCAGCATCCCCTTGGTCGACCTCACTCATAGACAGATCACTAATTTTATCTCACTGTTACAATGCTTGTAAAGCATACAATTAAATTCTCTCAACCAACAACCATTAGGGTTTTTCAATTACTTCACCAGCAAGCTTCCTTCGTCTCAAGTTATGCACTATACCATGCAACACACATCGAGCCACCCAATATTAAATTTTGGTTACAGAGAATATTACTATATTTGCACTCTGTCAACCTCTGAGTCAGAATATGCATTTAAAGCAAATATATCACTAATAGAAAATAAAGCTTTTGACCAATGATTTTTGATTTACAATAGTGATGTAAAATCAATAAATGAAATCATGCCATGTGTCGACACATCACTCGTCCATCACTTTTGACTATCACACAAAACTTTTGGTCGTTCCTTGTGGTATTTCTACCATGCCACAACTCAACAACTAAAATACCCCTGAGGTATGGCAGTATCCATTGCTCCTGTAGTATGGTGGTATACACTGCACTACTGCTAGAAAACCAAAAGGATCCCACAAGGTGGAGGTACACCGCACTATCGCAACTCTCTCACAATCACTTGGTGGTATAGCAGTACACTGAAGGAGATTGGCTAGTCAGGAAGTTAAGAAACTTCTAAACTCCGCAACAAGGTTCCAAGGTTAGAGAAATTAGCAATCCCACGACCAACACATTGTCACCTAGTTACAAAATTTCAAAACCCTACAATGTAGGTTTCAAGGTTCAAGTTTTGGGCGATAGGCCAACAATGAAGACCAACAAAAGGGAAATCTACCAAGTCTTTAACAGAGGTTCAAGCCAACAAGTTGAGGCACATTTTCCAACAACTGATGTAAAGGCCACTGTCATAACATGCCAGTGATATCCTACTTGAAGAATTTGCTTTGCTAAGATACAAGCACTTGGGTGCAACCTTGAAGAACTCTAATTTTCCTTGTTGGTACCAAAATTAACCTTTTTTGTGTGCACACATCGTGATAAATTGTTTCAGAATCCTAATGATGAAGGGTAGCTACCAACACATGGTCAATGTGAGAATTGGATATTGTGAATGGAGCATATGGTGTCATGAATGAAGGAATATGAAATGGATTGGTTGATAGTTTGGAACGTTTGACTCTCCAAACTTGGGAAGAGGAGCAATGATGGGTGGGAATGGAGGTTATCATGGAATTAGGAACAACCACTAGATATACTTTGTTCCTTGCTTGAGAAGCCCACTTTTTCTTTTGAGGACGCTTTTGATGGATACCTTTCCCCTTTTTATTTTTCCCCATACTTTCTTTGATTAATGGAGTTTTGGAGGGATGATTTTCTGCACTTTTATTTGGTATCCATTTGTATTTACTTTTTCCTTTTTTCTTTACTGCTTCATTTTCTTTGATGATCTTTTCCTTGCTTTGATAGGAATTCTTCTTTTTACGTTGGTCCCAATTTGTGTATGAAATGATGGGTGAATGCCAACTCATGATATAGCTAGTTGTAACATTGACAATATTTTCATCATAAGGATCCTTCATGCCCCACATGTTGATGTTTTTTGTAGACAAGATTGCCCCTAGTGTTGTGAAGTTATTATCAATACCTAATCCTTTGCCCTGATAATGTACCCTCTAATCCATAGCCATTGAATATGACTTGTCATGAACACATGATATTGTTATGGGTTCCTGCTATTCAAGAATATGAACTATTTTCTCTGGTTCTATGCCATCATGCTCTATTGATATTGCTTCAAAAGATGATGTTGACTCAAAAGATGTCAATGATGCACAATCACTATAATAATCAAGTATCTTGACTGTTGCTTGCTCTTGTGTAGGAATATCAAGAGTGAGAGACTCATTTTTTGGATGAAGAACATCTATGTGTCCATCAGAAAGAAACATCTCTAGAGTTTAAAATGGTTTGGAAGACGTCCCTTAGTTCTTGGTGAAACTCTAGGGATAGGGATTCTTGATCCTAACTCAATTTAGAGTAACTTTTGTTATCCTCAAGAGCCTCCTCTTGGCATGATCCTTGGGTGGATGATATATCATCAAAAAAAATACTCTTTACAACATTTTGTGGGTGTGGGTGCAATAAGGGATATTTCTTTCTTATTTGGAATTTCTTCAACATGCCTATTCATTGAGTCATATGTGGGAGAGATATCACAATCTAATATCTACTTGATGTCATTATGGTATAAAATATTTCCAAACACTATTGATGGTTTTGAACTTTTTTTTAAAACAATATCTTGATGTGTGTTTGATTCCTTATGTTGTGATAAATAAATATGTCCCGTCGTGGTATCATGGGTATTTTTTTACATTTTTTGAGGTTGAGACCTTTCCTGAATCTTTTGCTTTTGTGTAAATTTTTAGATTTTCATTCCCATATTTTTGATCAACATGAATGTCTCACTATTCAATAAGATCTTCTATTAGATGTTTGAGTCTAAAATAGTTTTGTGTGTTATGACCTTTGTATCGGTGAAATTCACAAAAATGAACATCTCTATAGCTACAAGGTTGACTTGTGGCTCTTGATAGTTTTAAAAATAAAGGAGTGTGATAAGGTTAGATTGTATCAATTGATTTAGCACATCCTCCATAGGTTCCCCTAAGGGAGTGAATTGTCGCTTAGGAGCACTACTTATTCTTTGTTGTCCATGTTGAGTGTTTGTAGCATTGATCATTGGTTGGTTGTTTGATGGTGACGTGTATAGTTGTTTTGTATTCATGGTTTGGTTTTTTCTTTCCTAGGAGCAGTTAAGACCACCTTTGCATCAACAACACCATCACTAGTAACATTCTTGTTCTTGGCCCAATAGTAGGGCTTGTCATTAAAACTAGTGGATGGGTGGATGTCTTTATACACTTGTGTGTTTCCCTGTGAGATTAGGGCTCTCTCGATGTTAAGGGATCTAGAGACAAGCTCGTCATAAGATGTGATGCACTACATTTTCAAGTGGAAGGATATATCTAGGTCTATATTTTCTATGATGATCCCTACTTGTTGTTTTTCGGGAAATGGCCACTTGCTTAAACTAGCTCTTTTCCTCCATTGTTGCAAGAAATTGGTGAAAGATTCTCCATTGTTTTGTTTGAGAGTATACAACTCTACTAAGCTTACATCCATGTCAAGATTGAAGGAGAAGTTATCTATGAATTTTTCAATGATTTCTTGGAAAGTTTTGATACCGAGAGGCAATTGAGAAAACCAATCCATAGCAGGACCTGTTAGACTTTGGGGGAAGAGGTGCATTAAATAACAATCATTGTAAGCAACATCCATACACATGACGTTGAACTCTTTGATATGGCCTATAGGATTTCATCTCCCTTTATATTTGTCAAATTTTGGGACTTCAAAACCAGGAGGGAACAGTACCATTGTGATGTTTTGATCAAATGAATATGGTCATAAGTTTTGTGTATGGGCTTTCTTCATTTTTCCCTTTAAAATATCATTCATTTCTTGTATTATCACCTTAACTTGTGATGCTATGTTATCTCAAGGATTAGGTGGAGGAACATATGTTGCACATTGTGGATAGGATTCTAGTATGATGGGGTGTTGTATGGTGTATATGGTCATGTAGGATATTGTGAAGGTGATGATGGTTGATGTGTATATGTTCCTAATGTGTTTGTATTGATGATGTTTTGTTGAGGGTTATAGTAGGAACCTTGTTGTTGTTGTTGTTGTTGTTGTTGGGCATACTATTGAGCTAATAAGGCTTGTTGTTGTTGTTGGGCCATGAGGACTTGTTGTTGTTGTGCTACTAAGGCTGCTTGATGGGCTTGATGTTGTTGTTATGCAACTAAGGCTGCTTGATTTTCTTGATGTTGTTGTTGTGCTACTAAGGTTGCTTGATTAGCTTGATATTGTTACTGTTCTGCTAAGGTTGCTTGATGGGATTGATGTTATTATTGTGCTGCTAAGGCTATTTGTTGTTGTTTTTGTGTTGCTAGGGATGCTTGTTGTTGTTGTGCTACTAGGGATGCTTGTTGTTGCTATTGTTGTTATAAGGCTTGTTGATATGCTTGTTGGGATTGCTATAGGGATAAGGCATGTGCTTGTAATTTAGGATTAGGTGGTTGTTGAGATATCTGTGATGGGTTTTGAGCGGTGATGTTTTGAATGGGTAGCAGGTTGCTGATGAGAGGTTGGGAATTCCCCTAGTTCAACATTCCTTGTAAGATAGTGGATTGAGATGGAGGAATGTAAGTTTGATGTCCCATTTTATTTTGCATGGTAAATAGTCATTAAGAATTGTCTCGTATCCAAAATATAGAAACATAATCTAAGTCCAATCATTCAAATGTTACTCAATAACTTCATAAAATCATAGAATTTGCAATAATATTTCATGAACTCAAATAACTTGCATAAATTCAAGTAGATTTAACATTAAACATTTAACTTCATGGAATCAAAAGATTTATAATAAAACTCTATATATTTATCATTTTTAGAACATTTTTTGGAATATAAAGCATCTAATCTAAAATAAAGCATAAAAATTATTGAAAAGTAAAATTTCTCCTAGGTATTATGCACACATGCCTCAAGAAATAACTAAACCAAAGCAAACCATTCTATACTTCACCAAATTTCCTCACAATTAGGCATAGAATGATGCAAGATTTTAAAGAAAAGGAGATAATTTACCACCAAATAGTGTTAGTATGCACCCATAAACAACACAACACACAATCTTGTTTGATAGGAACAAACAATCAGCTAGACGTAATCTTTCATATCAGGAAATAACTTTGAATTTGGATCTTATATTAGTTAACTTCTAATGAAACGTACAATTTTTTAGCTTGGAATGGAACAAAAAAAAGAAAAAGAATAAAACTTGAAAAATAATTAATTCTCTAGCATCCACATATTATGAACTTAAAATAAAATAAAGTAACTAATTTCCTTTTATAGAAATAAGGCCCCAAAAAGCTTGAGCTTAATCCCATCAAAGAGAATCAAAGAAACAAATCAAGATGTAGCACGTGGCAGGTGACAATTGGCATCAAAAACTTTTTAGGTGAAGTCAAAGATATTTTGAATTTTCTTCAGCAGCAAACTCTAAACTTCAGGCTCTGAGTTGCAGGTACTTTGCACAAAAAATAGAACTTTTGGCACTCTTCAATCTTCGGTATTTTTCGTCTTCATCGGGTCTAGGAGTACAAACATATAAAATTCATTTCAAAATTCCACCTATGCATAAAGCTTTTGGTCATTTGCTACCTGACTATCTATTCTTCTTCGCTTAACTCTTGGTCTGAAGACTCATCTTCACCCTTTCTCAGCTAATACTCCTAAAAAGCAATCAACACTTGATGTATACATTATTTTGGAATTCCTTGAAGGGTGATCCCACAATACTGGTTTACAATTTTTGGCCAAACTGGACACTGAACTAATTTTTTCTAACTAAATCTTCACTTTCAAGCACCTATAGCAGCTAAATCGTGAGGAATTTGAAGATGATGCACACTAGTGATTTGTGAAATTTTGTCTATAGATTCTAAATATATTTTTTTCAAAAATTTTGGAATCATATTGCACTTCTTTTTCCATCTCCTTCAAAACCTAGTTTTTTTCAGTAAACACCATTTTTAAGGAGTGATGCTCACCATATACAACATAACTTTTTTTCCATGAAGGATAAAGTTCTATTTTTTTCTAATTTAGATTTGTAAGTATGATATCTAGTGCTTCCAATTGGTTTCATAGTGTTTTATTAAATATTTTCTCCTTAATTAAGTTTTGAAGTCAAACCAATTACAATTTAGACATAGGCGGGTTGTATACAACATAATTTTTTTTGTATATGTATTGAAATTCAATTTCTTTTGGTTGGATCAAGGACATCAATATCTAGTGCAATAATATTTTTCAAAAATTCCTTTGATAATCTGCTATTTTTCCACATGTGTAGAATAGAGAGCTTGATTTTCGTTGAAAAACCTATGTTTAATCAAACTAAAAAAAAAAATACAGAATAAAACCAAAACATATTAAAATTATATTTGTTGGATAGCTCATTCCAAGGAATACCATCATCTAGTTGGGTTTGTGAAGTCACCTCCATTGTCATCCTAAACTTGAGCTTTGAAGGGCGAAATTTTGGAGTTTTTTGGTGCCAGAGGAGGAGAAGGGGGGAAAAGGGGGGTTCAAGCGAACCTTGGTTCAAGCAAACTCCCCTTGGAGGTTCACTCAAACTAGGGTTCGCTCAAACCAGGGTTTTCTCAAACCAAGGTTCACTCGAAACCCCTTTCCACAACCCTTTCCTTTTTTTTTTTCTCAAGAAATGTGGGACCCAACATTTGATGGGTTTGCTCGAACCAAATGTTCATTTGAACCCCCCAAAAACCAATTTTTTTTGCATGGGGGCATTTTTTGCAATTTTCCTTCCTCACTGGAATTTTAAACTAGTTTTGTGGGTTTACCGTAAATTACTTTCCATCTATATTTATGCCTAGAATATTCTTTTGATATTTGAATGATATTTTCATATCTCCATATTACCTCTATCCCATATTTTCTCATAGCATTCCTACACCTTATGATATCATCTATGACTTCTTGTCTTAATGACTAAATAAGATCCTTATTCACCTTTTCAATCCACTGTTTGAAAGCTTCACTTCCTTATCATCATGTCCCAAAGTACGAGGATCATAGCTTTTTTGAGCTAACATTTCAATGAAACTCTCATCCTTTTCTATCAATTTCTTACTTACCTCAGTGACCTTTTCTAGTCCACTTACACATTGTGATAGTGTCATTTTCCCAACTCGATTGTATCCTCCATTTCTCAAGCATTGAAACTTCATGTTTCATAACTATATGTTCATTTATCAATTCTTGAACATCCATCTAAAGAAGAACCTTTAGCCTCCACCTCTCTGCATCATTCTATTCTTGGAAAAATTGGCATTCACTCTCAAGTCTTCTAGACTTGTCATACCAATGCTATGCTTCTTTGCACTTCCTAATTGTGTCCCTTATTGAATCTTCACCTTGCCTCACCAGGTATTCAATTCATTCTTCAATCAAGCTTACCTTATGGTGAAGTGTCATGATAGCATCTACCTACTCTTTAGACATTAACATTGGATTCTATGGAAATTCATTCTATGACTGACCAAATTGGGCTAGTGACCTGATGAAATTATCTAGGAAAGCAATTATTTCCTTTAATTCTCTTTTATTTTTCTTATTCTTCTTCACTTGGGTGGAAGTAAATTCTAAATTCATCTTCATCTCTTCTAACTCATGTCCCCATGATGAATGTCCTACATCAATTATTGTTACCCTATAATCCCTATCTATCACTTCATGCTTGCTCTTTTCTCCTACTAGAGTAGCTATTTGGAGAGTTCTTCCTCCATCTACATTCCTTTTCACAGCATGTCTAGTCTTTTCTCAGGCTCTAAGTTTAACAGTCTCTATCCTCATTGGGATGGACTCGAGATTACCTTGATCTTTCACTATCTCTTTATCTCTGAGACTTACATTTTCCTATCCTACCCTATTTTCAGCATCATCCCTTGGAGAATCATTTTCATGTTGTCGTAAAACATCAAGATTCTCATCATTTCCTAGTTCTTCACCCAAGTTCTATGAGGAATCTATACCTTTGTTATTATCTCATATTTCTCCTAGTTCTTCATAAGTCTACGGTTGCTCAATAGTCTTTTCATCCCTTCCTTGTGAAGGTTGATCCTTAATGATATCTTCTTCATCAACAATAGAAATAGGACTCTAAACTATAGTGTCCCCTATTTCTCTTACATTTGTTTCTTTAGGGTTTCTCACCACCTAAGTGAGTGATCTTATAATAAAATATTCTTCTACTCTATTCTCAAGATGTGAACCTATATCTGAAACTTCTTCCACCACGAGTTGCATCACTAGATCTCCTTTAAATCATTTTTCTTTAAATTGTTTCATCTTAGCAGTCAATTTCTCAAGTTTCTCCCTAACTTCTTCAATTAGGTCATGACCTTCTTGAATTATAGGAGTTCCTCCCAAGGTTTGTCTCATTTCTATCGTATTGACTGAGGGTGGAGAAGTAAATATATTCATTTCCTTTTGCGATGTAGACCTTGTCTTAGCACATACTTGTGTTCTAATTCTCACATCCTCATCAGTCATAAGCTAAGCTCTTGGATTTTTGTGGAATAAAATATGTTCTAATTCTCACATCCTCATCATTCATAGGCTGAGCTCTTGGCTTTTTTGTGGAATAAAATACTACTTTTGGTGTTTCCATTATATTGGCTAGAGTGGCCATGACTTCTTTGTGTAGGCTAGCTAGTTATGATGCCATTTAAATTCCCTAGCTTGAAGTATCAGGAGCTTCCTCACTACCTTGCTCAGTTTCCTTTGTTTCTATAACCTTTCTTTTCTTTTCAGAACTCCCTCCACACCCCAATTTATTGACCAAATTTTTCTTTCTCTTGACATTGTGCGAGTATGTGGGTTCTATCCCAACTTCTTTTAGTTTCTTAACATAACCATTAATCCAATACAAAGTATATTTCAATACTTGTTTAAAAATTTCTTCAATGGTTACTACCTCTTTCTTTGTATAGTCTAGGTCTAATATGGGTTCATCAAAAACTTTATATGAATCATAAACTGAATTCAACACCTCTCCATTATCAGTATCCAATTGTTTTGGAATATCATGAATTCTGAGAACCTTTGTTACTCCACGTGTCAAGCTCTTATATGACCTCTTCCTCACATCATGATCATCATCACAATTATACCAAAATTCTTCTAGATGATAAACATGAGTATACTTCTTTCTTATTTTCTTAGCAAGGTTCTCCTCCAAATCATAATTTTCCCTTTGGAGTGCAAAGAACTCTAACCCATAGAGTTTCAACTCATCCTCACACATGTCAGCACTTTTGACTGCAATGCATTTATAATTCCCAATTGTGATAGGGAATCTAACAGAACATTTTTACGTGGTTGTGAAAAAAGAGCATGTAATGGTTGCACCTATCTCACAAGTTCTAGTAACATCATTTTGTTTGTTGGGTACTTGGGTAGCATGAAGGGGTATCCCGTAAATCCTTCTCCCTAATATAAGTGAAAGTAGGAAATTGAATAACTCTATGCCTCTAGAGATAATCTCTTAGCTTTGTCTCCTTCCATCAATCTCATTAGTTTCATAAAAAAACCATCATTTACCCTCTAGTAATGCTCCTAGTACTAATGAATAGTAATCTAAGGAAAATGAATATAAATCAAATTATTCCCTAGTTCTCTACCCAAGGTGCCTACTCTGTTCAATCCTTGTATATTTTTTGTTAGGGCACAAGAATACATAATATATGAAGACATGGAACACCATTGGGTGTCTAGGAATGTCAGTATATGTTCATGCAACTTATCACTAAGGGTGATCCCACAATATTGCTTTACAATTTTTGGCCAAACTGGACATTGAACTGAATTTTTTTAACTAAATCTTCACTTTCGATCACCTATAGCAGCTAAACCATGAGGAATTTGAAGATGATACAAACTAGTGATTTGTGAAATTTTGTCTATAAATTCTAAATATATTTTTTTCAAAATTTTTGGAATTAGATTGCACTTCTTTTCCATCTCCTTCAAAAACTAGGTTTTAACAATAAACACCATTTTTAAAGAGTGACGTTACTGGCTAACACATAATTTTTTTCTATGAAGGATAAAATTCTTATTTTTTTGAATTTATATTTGTAACTATGATATCTAGTGCATGGAATTGGTTTCATAGCATTTCATTGAATATTTTTTTCTTAATTAAGTTTCAAATTCAAACTAGTTATAATTTAGACATGATTTACTGGGTAAAACATAATTTGTTTTGTATGTATCAAAATTCAATTTTATTTTTTTTGTTGGATCAAGTACATCAATATCTAGTGCATAAATTTTTTTTTGATATTTTTTTGATAATTTGCTATTTTTCCACATGTGAAGAATAGAGAGCTTGATTTTTAGTGAAAAACCTACATTCACAAGAAATAAAAAATAAAAATAATAATCAAATTAAATTTATTTAAAATTATACTTTTGGAAAGCTTATAATAAGGACTACATACTTACAAAAATAAAATTTAAATGAATTCATTTGATCACCCAAAAGGTAAATTAAATGTGGTTTTTATCATTTTTGATAGGTGTAAAGGAGACTCCATTATAGGTATGGTTTAAAACTAGCGAGGTTCTATCGAAGGGGGTTTGATCTAAGGTGGTTTGATCAAACCCTTTTCAATTGGAATCCTTTAAATGGAACTTTTCAGGGCTTAAATCGTTATATTTTCTAAAAATATTTGATTTCAACAAAAAATAGGATCTCCCAAAAAGTGTAAGCCACTATTGTGGGATCACCCCTAATAAAATTTCCTTAATGAATATGCGTAGGGACTTCCATCATTTTCATTATAATCTCAAACATCTAGGGTTCAAATTTATTGGCATAGATTCACACCCAACTATCCTACTTAATAGGGTTATTATGTCTTGAACCTCCTGAATAAATGTTGTACTCAAGATTTGCTTCATCTGCTTTATGGGTTTCTCCCAAAACCATGTCAAAATTGAAAACTTCCTATTTTTTCTTCTGCATCCAGGTATGTTGTGGCAAGAACTTGTGTATATAATGTATTCATTTTTCTAGAAGTAGGGATCCCAAATGTGTACACAATACCCTCTATCGAGAGGTTTGCATATACTCTTCTTTCTCAATGACCCTCTTGTTTGGGTCTACCATCTCATGCATTCTAGTACCAGTTCAAGGGTGTCTATCGCTAGCAGGAACCCTCCTGCCAAATGCAATCCACTTGCAATAATATTCCTGGTGCACTAAGAGGCACCTTCTTTCTGATTCCTCATAGTGAATTCATATATGTTGAATCCTCCTGGATGGATATTTGTAACTATCCCACCAACCAATACAACTTGTGAAATGGGGAATTCTAATTCCTCGTTTATCTTCTTCCTTCTATAAGTGCTCATATTTATCTTGATTTACTGGATTATTAGAAAATGTGTGCTCTATCTACAAGTTAGGGATAAATTTAATTATACATTTTTAATAATTCATGAAATTTCTTTACTCATGACATTTGCAGTCTGAAATTAGGTTCAATTCTTTAGAAATAATCAATTTTTTAACAACCTAACTAGAGGTAATGTCATTTGAATAGAGCCATGCATGAATAAAAGAATTAACAGAAATTCAATTAATAGGAGAATACATGGTTTCACTGATAATGTGATTGAATAAACAAAGATTCAAACCCTAGTAGCTATGTTCCTCAACGTTCTAAAACTTACCCTTCTTTGCATGCCACAACCATGTTTTTTAATTCTTCAACATCCTTACAAGTGAATGGCTTGGGATGAGGTAGAGTGTTATGGAAGCAACTACATGCTTGAGGTGGTGCCAAGTAAGTGTGTTATTTTCCACCTTCATTAATTTCTTTTATGTAGGTGGAAGCAACTACATGCTTGAGGTGGTGCCAAGTAAGTGGTGCCTCTGAAAGCAATACACCAAAGCAAGTGAAAATAAAAAGGAAGGGAAAAGAAGCAACAGAAAAAAGGGGGCTCCACATTTTTTTGAGGGGAAAAATGGGGCATGTTGTGAGACCACACAACACTTAATTTGATGGTGTGGATGCCTGGCTCATTTCTAAATTCTCCTTGCTAGGGGTACTTTGGATGCCGAATGGTGGTGTCTACAAATAAGACATGACTCTTAATAAAATAGTTCTAGAGGTCAGAAGATTAGGAAATATTCCTTAGAGCCCTGTTGGAAGGTATTGGAAGATGCTCGTGAGCTATATGTGAAGGTGTTAGTAGTTCCTTGTTGCTTATCTGTTGTCAATGGCATCTTGGTTTGGATAGTTTGATGCTACGTAGGGGGGATGAGATGGCCCCCAAAGGGAGACCAGTGAGGAGCAGATTGCTTTCTTGTTCTTGAAAGCACAAGAGAAAGAAAAGGATGCTATTAGAAAGGTGGTTGGAGAGGATTTTTAGGCTAAGGGTCACATGCATGATAAGGAGGTGTTGGAGCAATTCTTAAAGAACTATATCCAAGTGCTTGGTGCTAGGTTGTGGGGCATACCTACTGCTGGAAGGTTCATTCACAAGGAACTTTCAGACGTTGTTGTGAAAATTCTATTGTAGTTACTAATTATTAATCTCCTATCTAATATAGATTATTTGACTACCAAAAATTAATTCACAACAAATATTGAAAAATAACACAACTGCAACTTCACAAATAAACTCATAGGAATAGAGAAGAAAACATGCAAAATAATGAACACAATATTTTTGGACAAATTGTCCCTAGAAAAACCCCGAAGGGAAAACCAGTATTGCAAATGAGGAATTATTTTAAACTTCAGAAAATTAAGAGATACATAAATTGCTCACCTCTTACTGGCAGAGCTCTAGCAATAATATTCTTTGGAAATTCTTCCCTCAATTTCTCCTACTAAAATTCCACTACTGTTGTCCCCAACACTATCATTGCGCCCTTGCTATCACTACAAGACTATTTGCTCTCACTGAAAATCTACTTGCTATCATTGCAAGTCTTTCTCAAGTGTGTTCTCCAAATGCTCATTGACCCCTTTTTATACTTTTCTCATTGGAAAACCAATGGCCATGATTTAATCTCAATCAATGGATAAGATTAAATAGACTCTAACAACCCTAACTAATTGGATTTTAGAAGTATCTAGAGGAATCAATTAATTAATTACATAATTATCTAGACAACTAACTCCTTTCTAGAAGTCTCTAGAAAAATTAAATAAATAATTAAATAATCTTGGGAATGGAGATAACAACTGTCTGAGCTACCAAAAATTAACACTCCCTCTTAGCGAGGAAGGTGTTTTGCATGACACCCAACATATATCTAAAGAAGATGAATTTCGCCTTCCCCAATGCCTTAGTCAAAATTTCTACTACCTGTTGATCTGTAGGTATATACTATAGCTGAACAATCCTACACTATACAAAATCCTTGATGAAATGATACTTGATATCTATATGCTTAGACCTATCATGAAACACCAGATTCTGAGACAATTTGATGCAACTCTGATTGTCATATTGTATCATTGTAGTCTCAACCCTCTAACCAAACAAGGCCACCAACAAATTTCAAAGCCATATCGCCTCACACGTCACCGTGCTAGCTACTATGTATTTTGTCTCTACAAAACTCAAAGCCATGGATTTCTGCTTCCTGCTATACCAAGAGACAACTCCTGATCCCAAGCTGAAGTAACACCCTAAAGTGCTTCTCTTGTCTATTGTACTGCCTACCCAATCTACGTTAGTATAGCCTATCAACCTGATACCATCACCTTGAGCATATCTGATCCCATACTTGATTGTACCACACAAATAATGCAGCACATGATTTGGCATTGTCTAATGCACTCTCTTTGGCTCAACCATGAACTGACTAAGAGATTTTACTGCAAAGGATATATCTAGTCTGGTGTTGACCAAATACACGAGAGATCCAATCAACTACCTGTATAAGGTGGGGTCTACATCCTTCTCCTTAGATGAGTATACCTTCTTCCAATTCATGACCATAGGAGTAGACATGGCTTTGCAATCCTCCATCTTGAACCTCCTCAAGATTTTGATGTAGTATTTCCCTTGTCCAAGGAAAATCTCCCCATCTATCTGCCATACCTCCATGCCTAGAAAGTAGTGCATAAGCCCCAAATCCTTCATCTCAAACTTTGCTACAAGGTCCCTCTTGCACTCCTCTACGAGCCCCAATGAACCTGTCAAAAACAAGTCATCCACATATAGAACAAGAATGAGGACCTCACCCCCAACAATCAAGTAGTAAAGGTTAGCGTCTGCTTCACTCTTCACAAAGCCTATTCCCTGCAAGTATCTATCAATGTGCTCATACCATGCCCTAGAAGCCTGCTTGAGTCTATACAAAGCTCTCTTCAATCTGCACACATGGGTTTCGCTGTTGTGTGCTATAAATCCCTCTGGTTGTTCTATGTATACCTCCTCTTTCAATTCACCATTAAGAAATGTCGTCTTGACATCTTTATGATGGAATTTCCATCTCGTTTGTGCTGCAAGTGAGATCATGACTTGTATAGAAGTATACCTAGCCACTAGAGTGAATGTATCCTCATAGTCTATTCCCTCCTTCTGAGAGAACCCCTTGGCCACAAACCTTTCCTTGTATTTCTGGATGCTACCATCTACACCATGCTTGATTTTATAGATCTAGTGTGATCCAACCACTACCCTATCTGTTGGTCTAGGCACAACCTCCCACACATCATTTTGCACTATTGAGGTATATTCCTCAACCATCGCATCTTGCCACACCTGCTACCGTGTGGCCTCCTAATAGATAGAAGGCTCACTATCTACCAACTAACTAAC
Source organism: Sequoia sempervirens (assembly GCA_007258455.2). Lineage (NCBI taxonomy): Eukaryota > Viridiplantae > Streptophyta > Pinopsida > Cupressales > Cupressaceae > Sequoia > Sequoia sempervirens. The sequence goes on along the minus strand of VDFB02000363.1, from coordinate 114,826,606 downwards.
TAATGCCATATAGTCATTATACCTAGCTGGTTGTCTCTGTTGTCTAATACTCATCCTAGGAGCTCCCACAAACTCCTGAGTATCCCTATGTGTTTGTTGGTTCCTGCTACCAACTATAGAGGATGAAGTATCAACCCCCATGTCTTCCTAATGCATCTCTTGGATATGTTGCATCTATTGCTCCATACTCTACAAAATCTCAGCACCTGAGCCTGTGCTTGTACTAGTAATTGTACTCAAGCTTCGCTGCCCTTGATCTAGTTGGACGATCCTTGGAGCTTCTACTAGATGCTCACTCTAATCATCTGCTAGAAAATCTCTAGACCTCCTAAATGCCTTGTCCTCCATGAACTTGACATCATGCCTGACTATATTGCTCTAGGCCCTTGGAATAAAAATCTGATATGCATTTGAGGTTTCACTGTAACCAAGAAAGTACCCTCTTTATGTAGTCTGATCTAACTTGGAACGCATAGGCCCTAGAATGTGACAATATGCCAAACTCCCAAATATCTTGAAGTGGCTGACATCTAGCTTCTTCCCTAAGAATGCCTCCTCTGGTATCATCTTTCCCAATACCTTATGTGGAACCCTGTTCTGTATGTATACTATTGTACTGCATGCCTTTGCCCATAAGTAACGTGGCATATCCTAGTCATACAACATAGCCCTTTCCACCTCTGATATAGACTGATTCTTCCTCTCAGCAACCCCATTTTGTTGCGGGTTGTAAGGAACAATCCACTCTCTCTTGATTCCTTCCCTGGTATAGAACTCTTGGAACTCTTTCCCTTTGTACTCACCTCCATTGTCTGACCAAAGAACCTTTATCTTCCTCCCTATTGAATTCTCCACAAGAGCTTTAAACTCTTAGAAGCGACTAAAAACCTCATCCTTGGTCTTCAAGAAGTATATCTAGGTCTTCCTAGAGAAATCATCAATAAAAGTAACAAAGTACTCATATCCTCTGAGAGACTTCATTGACATTGGTCCACATATATCTAAATGTACTAGATCAAGAATACCCTAGGATCTGGTGTCACTTATTGGAAAATTTTCTTTCACAAACTTCCCCAACACACATCCCTCACATACATCATCATGCTTTGTGCTCACCTCTGGAACACTTGTCACTATCTTAGGAATCATTTTAAGTGCTCCATGATGTAATATGGCCCATCCTCCTATGCCATAGCTCTCCTTGATCTCTAGAATTACTACTATTCATCAGTGCCTTATGAGTATCAAACTGCAACCTGTAAAGTCGACCGCTCCTAACTCCAATAGTTGTGGGTGATTTCCAATCCTTGTGCTTGATTAACACATTCTCCCCTCTAAAGAGTACATTGTAGCCTTTATGTTGAAGGATGGATACAGAAATCATATTCATATCCAAGCCTAGTACATGCAACACATCATGAATGGGAATCAACTTGTCATTCTCCCTTTGAAATAGAACAGTCCCTTTCCCAACTAGATTGAGCTTGGACATGTTCTCCATAGAAATTTGGATTTTGATGTCCTACTCCTTATAACTAGAGAAGTACTCTCTAACTCTTGTCATATGAAATGACGCCCCACTATCTATATACCAGATACCCTGTGAGGTTGAGCTAACCATACAAGTTATGAGTGCAAACTCATCCTCCATTCTGCTAGAGAGCTCACTTGTTGCAGCTGATGTTTGCTTCTTACCCTTCTTTTCTTTCTTCCTTTGTGGGAAATTGCTGACATAGTTTCCAAACTCATGACATCCATAGCACTTGAGTTTAGACAAGTCCTTCTTCTCACTTTTTGGATTTGATCCTTTGCTATACCCCTTCTTTGCTTTCCCCTTTCCTGTTAGGGCAACGTTTTCCTGTTCTGCCTCACTTTTCTAACTCTTATTGCTAGTTCCACTGACAAGAATAAGTCTAAGCTCCTCTTGAGTGAAGTCACTCCATATTCGATCCCAACTCAGTAAGGTGTCTCGTCCATTGATAACTGGAACAAAGACAACCCACTGCTTAGTAAACCCATTTAGGGCTATCCACACTAGCTCATCATTATCTGGTTTATCTCCAACAACTTCCAACTCATCCTTGACAATTTTGAGTCTGGTGAGGTAACTTGTAACATCTTCTCCCTTGTTCATCCAAGTATTCCTCAACTTTTCTTTGAGAATCAGCTTCTGGTTAGTGGTAGCATTCTGGTATAGATTCAGAATGGTGTCCCACATCTTTTTCGTTGTATCTAACTCTGCAATATGTGGAACAATATGGTCCTTGACACCATCAAGGATCAACCTCCTTGCCTTGGCGTCTTCCTTCTTATATGCTAAGAGTTGTGTTGGATCTATAGGTACAGCTACAACATTTGTCACATATTCCTTGATACCATTCTCTTCCAACAAAAAAGAAATTTTGTATTTCCAGACACTAAAATTTGAGGCTCCATCCAATCTATCCTAATCTCTTAAACCTACTAAGTCCATTTAAAAAAATAATAATAATAATTCTAAAGAGGTAGCACTGGGTTTTATAAACCCTCAATTTTTCCTTCCTATACCTGAGCCTTGTCTGCCCTTAGATCAATTCTGATACCATGCAAAAATTTTATTGCAGTTACTGATTATTAATCTCCTATCTAATATAGATTATTTGATTGTCAAAAATTAATTCACAAAAAATATTAAAAAATAACACAACTACAACTTCACAAATAAACTCATAGGAATAGAGAAGAAAACATGCAAAATAATGAACGCAATATTTTTGGACAAATTGTCCCCAAAAAAACCCTGTAGAGAAAACCAATACTACAAATGAGGAATTATATTAAACTTCAGCAAATTAAGAGATACATAAACTGCTTGCCTCTTGCTAGCAGAGCTCTGACAATAATCTTCTCTGAAAATTCTTCCCTCAATTTCTCCTGCTGAAATTCCACTACTACTGTCCCCAACACTATCATTGCACCCTTGCTATCACTACAAGACTATTTTCTCTCACTGCAAATCTACTTGCAATCACTACAAGTCTTTCTCAAGCGTGTTCTCCAAATTCCCATCGATCCCTTTTTATACTTTTCTCATTGGAAAACCAATGGCCATGATTTAATCGCAATCAATGGCTAAGATTAAATAGACTCAAACAACTCTAACTAACTAAATTCTAGAAGTCTCTAGAGGAATCAATTCATTAATTACATAATTATCTGGACAACTAACTCCTTTCTAGAAGTCTCTAGAAAAATTAAATAAATAATTAAATAATCTTGGGAATGGAGATAACAACTGTCTGAGCTACCAAAAACTAATAGTTGTCATGGTCACCATTGATACCATGCCACTAGAACCATAATTTTGGATCCCTATTGGTGTCTTGAGCCTGAATGAAGAAAAGAAAACCCAGAAGCTACATAAGGCATGCCAGCTCTTCAAGATAGGGATGGAGAAGAAATATGACATAAGTGATTTTTTGACTTTTCTTGAAGAGAATCCTGGTCTTATAGATCAGAATGCAATAGATAGGATGGTTGATGTTGTTGATGGGGTGGGATACTTGTACCACTGATTTTATTTTTTGAAACTTGATGTAACTATTTTCTTTTATGAAATATGGGGAGTTAGCTCCTTTGGTAGCACTTACCCAAAAAAAAAAGTATTATTTTTAATAAAATCTAAAAGAAATCTTAATAGAAACATAGAAGAAAAATAATAGTGTCTTTTAAAGTTGTGTTATCACTATAATATGAATTATAATTAATATAACATATAAGAAAAATGAGAAAAGTGTAGCATCTATTAAAACAACCAAGTAAATCAACACATATATTTGCGCTACCAACTATAACTTGCAAAGCCATGTTGACATGCTATTTGGTTTTGGTGATTAGTGTCAAACATATAAATCTTATAAATACTTTTCAAGAGAAAAGAAAACTAAATCAAAAAAATTCATTTAGTCCTATATATTATGCATTATGTAGAGATGATGTGTGATATAAGTTTTGAAATGAGTAATAGATTGAAATTCATACAACTTTGAGTGAATAAGGGAGCATGTCACATCCTTGAGTCTTCTTCAATGCTTTGCACTTTCATTTACTATCATGTGAAATTCCTTATATGTAGTTTTAATATTTTGAGGAAGACTATTTGGAAAAGAAAGATCCCATCTAAGAGACAAACATGTCAATATAGTAAATTTGTGTTAATTAATCGCATGCACTCTAGTGCATGTATATGTTGTAATGCAAGGTAACAACATTAATAGAGGACTTTCATTTAATATTTATCAAGTACATAGAAAAACCTTAGTTAAATATAATAAATGACTACTTAGATTCAACCACTTAATAATTTTATTGTTTAAAATCTAATAAAAACTACAAGATTAATAAGTTGTTCCCTATATAATACTTACATCTTAACAAATTTGTTGAAGAAATTAATCTCATCAATAGTTTCATAAGTGTCATAGATACCATCTACAATGGCTGCAATAGCATGTCAATAGGTAAAATAGTTAGCATCTATACAATATACACATGCTAAAGAAAAATATTCTACATGGCAATGCCAAGCAAAACCCACTTTCTCCAAATCTGAATCCTTCCACTATCTAAACACAACACGAACACAAATTTTAGTTTCCTATAAATCCAACCCACAAAACACAAAAAATATGGACATTGTAGTCAATCAACTTACTTTAAGATTGATTCAAGCTCTCACTGATGGATTGACTACATGATATTACAGTCCAATTCAGATAGGTTTAATATTTCTTTATTACCAACAATCTTGAAAATCAAAGGTAGAAGGTTAAACTTTTGATAAAATAATAACCATGAGAGATAAAAAGAAAAATAAAAACTCTATTGTAAAGTATTTCCATTACTCAATCCAAGATCTTTTTTCACCATATATGTCCATGTAATTCCTTGCTTCAACTCTAGGCAGATTTGTGTGCTATCCATACTCCAGGTTGTACTACAATTTTTTTGAATGATAATTATAAAAGTAATATAATATTTATTTGTTAGAAGTTTTAAACACACCTGTAAATAAAACCAATTGCTTCTCTTATTTCATCATTTTGGAAATGTTGATCAATTCAAAGGCATTGAGCTTTATCCACCATGACAAGCCATTCAAGAGCATTCTTTGCACACAAGATTTGCCACTTTTAGTTGTAGGTAATGAATTGAACATGTTTAAACTTTCTATATTTAAAACTCCATGACCAAAACCTAAATGATCATGGGATGTGACAGATCCGTTATTAGCTTTGCCCACATATGCCATACAAATTAATAAATCAAAGTTAAAAACATGCATAGTAGAGGAAGAAACTGCCCCTTCATAATAGGAAATAAACCTGTCAAATGTGAGGTCAGATGTCATTTGATTTGTCTTTATTGTAGGTTTTTATTCTTTCATTTTCTTATGAGAAGAATAATTTGTCCAATGAAAATAGAGAAAAATTGTTTATTATCTTATTATCTTTAAGAAATGGTTAATTTGAATCATTTAATCATTTGAAACTTTGAAGCAAACATTTTTAACAATATTTTCATGTTTTTGATTGATTTGAAATAGATAATTTAATCACCAATTACAAACTCCCTCCTCCACTATAGCTCCATGGTAGGAACTAATAAGTCAACTCCTAGAGAAATATATTAGATGAATGGCTAAGATTGATTATAAATAGATGGTTAGGATTTATTGAGATAACTTTATTAAATGTTTGTTGTTAGGGTTCTTTCAAAAGATACTTTTATGTGAAGGGTTGAGATTTAATAATGTAGTATGAAAATGAATGGTACTAGAGGTATAATATTAGTTTTAATTTTATATATTAGTTAGTTATGTGACTATTTGATTTATTTTTTATTTTATATAATGAAAAATAATTATATTTATTTTAAACTGAATGCTTGAATAGAATAGTTAACTAAATAATAAATTTTATTTGGTTAATTAATAAAATTGTATTTATTTATTTATTTTTCAAATAAAATAAAAAATTATTTAGTTAATTAAATAATAAAAATAATATAATTGATTCATGATATAGTTTTTAATTATCTACAAACATAATATTTAATTACTATTAAAAATTTATTATGATGAGTTGAATGATTTATGTTGATTACTTATACTTTAGACTTACATTTAATGTATTTATGTGTTTTAACTTAATTAAGTCCTTTTGGTATTATATTATCCTTACTAATTAATTTAGGTTAATTATATTATTTATTTATTTGATCTTTAAGGATAGTTAGACGATTAAAATAATTTAGATCAAATACTTAGAACTTAGTGAATGAAAATAGTTTATTTAAATTAGTATAGTTATTTATATGATTAAATTGAAAGTAAAATATTTCTTAGTTGACATATTGTTAATAAATAAATTTACATATACTAATTAAATAAATAAATAAATTATAATTTAATTATGGATAATGTCTTTTTATAAAATAAATTCATAAAGTGAATTTTAGTAATCAAATGGAAGGTTATAGGAGTAATCAATCATAGCCAAAGTATGAATGTTATAAGGATTCATAATTTTTTGAATTGTTAAAATATTAATTTCAAAATATTTGAATTTTAAATTAAATTTTGATAAAGCTAGATTAAAATTACTTGAATTATAGTGATGATTCCTTAGGAAATGTGTTGTATTATCTTTTGATTTCCCCTTGACAAAATTGACTATTTATATATTTATTCAAGAAATTTATTTAAGTAATTCAAGTTTCATTTTAGCTTTGATTATTTGTTTATTACCTAATAAAATACACTAGTTGTTAGGAATAAGTCATTTACAAGTATAAGAAGAATTAATTAGACAAATACATCAAATAAGTTGAACAAGATTAAAAAAAATTAATTAAATAGTTTGTGAATTAAATGGATCTTTTCTCTAGCTTTATGTGTCTTTCTTTTGTGTAATGTGGCATGCACATTGTTGTGTGCACATGTTATAATGTTGAAAGTGTATGATGTTCTAATATGTGTAGTGTGGTGAAGACATAGTAGAGTTTTATATAAAAAAAGTTACATTGTGTTTATGTCCATGTGTACAAGTGTTTATATGTGGGCATAGAAAATACAATATGCAAAGTGTGTTAGTTTGACTTCAACCAAAATGTCCTAAATAGTTTGGCATTTTTCTTTAGTGAGAGATAAAAGATAAAAGATTCCACATTGCATCAAGCTTGGTCACCATAGAAAAGTTAGGAGAAATTCATGAATAACCTTTACAATATTTGCTACTCCTAAAAGAAGAATCTAGAAACCAATTATTTTTTGCAAAGATGGTTGTCGTTGCACCAAAATATTAACCTATATTAATGTCTGATACAACCGCCAAAGTTAATGAATCCATGGGAGGTGGTTAAGCCATGTCACAAACCCAAGCATTGCGCTACACAACACAAGGATACCAAGGGAACACACCTTGCAACAATCCCCCCAACCCAAGTGAGGGGTTCGAACCCATGACTCAGAATCTGATACCAATTATTGCAAAGATGGTTGCCGTTACAACAAACAATCAACTTGTTAATTCCCAATACAATCGCCAGAGTTAATGAATCCATAGGATGCGGTTAATCCATATCATGTACCAAAGTGTTGTGATGCACAACAAAAGGAGGCCAAGGGCGCACACCTTGCAACATTGTTATTCTTTCACCATGGTTTAATATAGTAGATTCCCACCACAAGATTCATTTTAGGGGGAAATGATTCCAAGATGGTCTAATAAACCTTGAAAAATATTGATTTCCAAGATTGAATTTAGCTTTAAAATCTATCCAAGAAAGACAAGTCCTAGTATTTTTGGAGAAAAATAATTTTAAATATTATAAATTTCATGTTTATAAAAACATAAGGCATAGACCCAAATAAATATGATAATGTTTCAATATTGGAAAATAATCATAGTAGACCACCATAAATAATTTTAGTTGATTCATATCCTAATTCTAAATTTGTTTCCATTCTAAATGAGCCACAACATAATAGCCCCCTGCGGATGGTAGATGCTCCTAGAAAAAAATGGTTTCTTGTATTTGCATTGTTCCTTCATGATGATAATGGTTTGGAAGCCTATACTATGCCACACACTATAGCTAAAGTGAGTACCAAAAGCTATGTAATGATAGAAAATAATTTCTATAATTGCTATCCATCTAAGGAATAAATAATCCAATTGGCATATAAATCCAACACCTATCTATGGTTGAATCAATAAGGACAATGCTACAAGACTTTTGTGAGATAAAAAATTCTCAAGTGACTCAATGAAATCCTTTGTTGTGCTCCATTGAGGCCTAGACAAAATCCTTGAGGATTTGATTGATATTTTGGTAATAAGATTTAGAAGGGGCCAAATGAGAATAATATAAGACATGGGTGGTAGTGAGTACTTTAGAGAAAATATAAAATTTCCTAAAAAGGGAAAGGGGTTTTGCAATCCAATAATACAACTTATTTTCAAAGCTAAAGTGAATGTATTGCCACAAGTGTTATTCCCTAAATCCTATAAGTGAATAGGGTTATGAGTAATAATTTTATGTCAAGCTCAACTCTTAATTAAGTTATGTATTCATTAATATAGTCTTGAATATGTACTTAATTCATCTTGGGTTTCATATAGGGAATAAGTATGATATATATAGGAGGTAGAGGTAGTTATTATTATTAAGTATTTTTAGCATATTATTTATTATATTCTTTTATTATGTAATTTTTTAATTACAAGTGGTATCAAAGCATGTTCTTAGAAACTAGAAGGTATGAAATAAGGCATTTTATTGATTTTGTAGGGTAGATTAGGAAGCACATGTATCTCTCAATTTGGAAAATAATTCAAGCCCACATTGAAGCTATTACAATATAAAGTTAAGATAACATGGAATATAATTTGATTTATTATAAAATTAGGGTTTCCATCAAATTCAAGCACGTAAGATTCCAAATCAACATTTTTTCCTAAATTCTTGAGGGTTGAACAAGGGAACATTAATCTATTTACAATATTTATTTGGATGAATTTGGAATTATTTTAAGTGAGTTATTTAAAAAATAGATTTTCACTAATTTATGTTGGAACACAACAATCTACTGAGAGGGGGGTGAATCAGTTGATATTAAAATTTTAACCCTTTAACCTTTAGAGTAGACTGAATCTTTAAACACTTAGTGTGCAGATTGAAACATGAAATACAAAAATTTAAACAAGCACACAATCTAGCAAATCATAACACAATATGTACATGGAAAACCCAAGATGAGAAAAACCATGGTGAAAAATTGTTGCTAGGAGTCACTGTCCTAATCCAGCCTCACAAAGAAACCAAGTCTATTACAAATTTTAAGGGCATCAACCATAAGGAGACACCAATCCCCTAAACTGAGCACCAACTCAATTATATAATGGCACCAACCTATCAGATGTACAACTTAAATGATTATTATAATTTTTTCATTAAGAACACAATTCATTGTTACAACTTACTCTATAATCACTCAAGTTTCTATTGCTTCCACAACAACTCTCTTCTCTACTCTGCACCCTTCTTTTCTGCTATGTTCTTTTCTTTAGTCCATTCTTTGTTTTCCTTAATGCATCCTCACACACCTTCTATAGATCTCACTCTTATTTTTAGTGTATTCTCTATCTTTCTCAAGAGCTCAGCATGCCTTTTGTTATATGTACTCACACTTCTTCTCTCAACTCACACACATACAACTACTTCCTAATCAATTATTTGATCATCTATTTTGTGTAGTTGTTAACCGATGATCATTGCCTTGGGATTCTTCACCATGATTAGATCTTATATCAGGGTTATAGGATATCTTATTCACTGTCATACACCTGCATTGAGCCACACAACATTAATTTATGGTGTAAAGAATTTTCCTTTATTCTTTTTATCAAACCCTAGGATCGGATATGCATTTAATGCATCCTTCTATCTATCTAATTTGATCTCAATCCCAAACTTTGTAGAAATCTATGTCGCCACCCTATGCATCAAATCTTCATTCCATTTGTCGTTGATGTAGGTAGAACATTTAATTTTCACCTCTATGTTGGTTTACAGGTGAAACCCTATTTACATTGACTTGGCCGTTTGTGATCTTCACTTTTAAATCTTTGTTGTCGATCTCCTATCTTTGCATCATGATCTAGCATCCATTGTTCATTGTATTACTTTTAAAACCTAACTGTTAGATAAACAATCTTTAAATATCCATCATTGATCTCTTTCATCAAGCATCGATGTAGTTCATATGAATTTATGTGTCATTCCCACAATGTGAATAAGTATAGTGATCATCATCTGATCTCATACCTTTGATCATGCACCTTCAATCATACATCATGCATTGTTGTTATTCATATTCCTATGTTTCTCCATCAATGATGTGAATGGACATGGAGATCGTCATTGGATCAATCGCCATTCAATCTACACCGTCCCCCACTATCCCACTAGCTAAAAGAATGAGCCCACAAAACCTTAGTGGGCTGTTGGGAAACTGCCATCTATCCACCTCTAACATCATTCTCCACTATCGCTCAATACACATTGCTCATCACTAAAAGCTTTATGTCTCAAAGGTCTATAAGTGTGATTCACTAACACCCAATGATGCAATAACATTCTGCCACCTATACATATTGATTTCATAATCCACTTCCATCACTCATCACACAAATCATCCAAACACTTCACTTCACAATAGCGATGTGAAGTGACCGAGAAATATTTTGCCACATGTCTATGGGACCCACCATTGACTTCTTCCATTTTCTGATCAAAACCTTGTTTGATCACAACCATTCCTTGCTTCCTTGCGAGGCATGGATGGGGTCCCACCACTGGTGTTGCAAGCTAGCGAGCACTATTAGATCTTTTCAATCACCACCGTTGATCATACACCATAGCATATCACTGAAATATAGGTCAACTTCAAAGAACTTTTTGCAATGCAAGGAACCTTAGTGATAGCTGTCGGATATGAAAGTGTTGAGTGTGCACTTTCTGATCTTCTCAAAAGATACATAAGTGACACCAACTGAAATACTAGGTAAAGCTTCTAGTCACTGAATGAAATTAATGAAATAAGTTATAACTTTTGTGACCTCCAACCTCCAACGAGCAGTCAATGATAGAATAAAAAATATGCTAGAGACCCATGACTGTAAACACCTAGGGTTTAGCAGATAAACCTTGAACCTTGTCCAAGAGCACAAATAAATCCTATCTAAGCACATCCATTAGTCTTTGGACCTACAACTTATATTTCTAATAAACTCTCAAAAAAACCACAATGAATCTAGACATTGATTTTACTTCAGATTCTTGGAAGCCACTATTGTAGAAGGATGACAATATTTTGACATCAATTCCAACATACCCTTCATACAATATTAGTTCCATATCACTCCTAATCCCACTTTTGACATCAATGACAACAATATGCTAACAATCTCCCCCTTTTTCATTGATAGAAAAACTAAATTCTCACACTAATTAACCAAATAGTCTGAGACCAATTGAAATCTGTAACATTAAAGCTTTGTATCAATTGAACCAAATACATAGAAATTTACTCCCCCTATGACATACATCTCTTCATGCTCACCATGCTCCTCTTCTGAGCATTTACTCACATTTCTCCCCCTTTGACATCAATGGAAAATGGTAGACTCCCCCTGACGTTATACTCCCCCTTTGACAAGCAATTAAAAGAGAAAGTGGGAATATTGGATTATGAAACCATCAAGTCATTAGAAATTTATAAAACCATTATGCAACCATAGTTGATCTATCCTTTCCATTACCAAGGATGAATGAACTGATAATGAGACTCCCCCTCGATACATGCCCTATCACTAATGTTTAGTGATATGATGTGGGAGCGATGACTCCCAATCTTTGCCTCATATATTCAAATTTTTCTTTGGGAAGAGGCTTGGTGAAAATTTCAACCACTTATTCACTTGCAGGAACATACTCCATGCTAACTTCCTTTTCTGCAACCTTCTCTCTTATGAAGTGATACTTAATAGATATGTGCTTTGTTCTAGAGTGCATCATTGGATTCTTTGATATGTTTATGGCACTTGAATGATCACAAAAAATTGAGATAGGTTCTTTGTATTCAACCTTGATGTCCTTAAGATTTTTCTTCATCCATAGGACTTTAGTATAACATGTTGCTTCTACTACATATTTTGCTTCTACAATAGATAGAGTGACTAATTCTTTCTTTTTGCTCATTTAGGAAACCAATTTATTTCCAAAAAAGAATGCTCCACCATGGCTACTTTTTATATCATCTACACTTCTTGCCCAATCTGCATCTATATATGTTGTTAAGGAAAAATCCTTGTTTTTGGGGTACCATAGCCCATAGTCAAAATTACTTTTGATGTATCTGAATATTCTTTTTACTACATTGACATGAGACTCTTTTGGTGTAGCCTAAAACCTTGTAACTAAACATACTGCTTGCATAATATCTAGCCTTGATGCAGTTAAATACAAGAAGCTACCAATCATTGACCTATACAATGCATAATTTGCATCAGGTGATTCATATGAATTTATTAATTTATAGCTAGTTATCATGGGGGTACTAACTAGTCTACTATCCTCCATACCAAAATTTTTAAATATTTCCTTAGCATATTTAGTTTGAGATATAAATATCCCATTTATTTTTTGTGCTATTTGTAAACCAAGGAAAAATGACAACTCCCCTAACATTGACATCTCAAATTCATCTTCCATAAGAATAACAAATATTTTACACATTTTATCATTTCTACCACCACAAATGATGTCATATACATATACAACAACAACAATCCTATGATTACCTTATGATTTGAAGTACAATTTATTGTTTGCACATCCCTTTGTGAATCCTTGTTGCTACAGGTACTAGTCTAATCTGGAATACCATGCTCTAGGTGCTTGCTTATGACCATACAATGCTTTCCTTAATCTGCATACATAATCATCATCTTCTAACAGTTGAAAACCTTCTAGTTGTTCTATGTGGACTTCATCTTCTAAGTTTCCATTAAGGAATGTAGATTTAACATCCATCTGATATACTTTAAAGCCCTTATACATTAAAAATGCAAGAAACATTTTGATTGCTTCTAATCTTTCCACATATGCAAATGTTTCTTCAAATTCAATGCCTTCAACTTGTGCATACCCCTTGCACACTAATCTTTCCTTATTCCTCACAACAACTCCATCCTCATTGAGTTTGTTTCTAAACATCCATTTTGTACCAATTATATTTTTGCTTGGGGGTCTAGGGACCAATTCCCATGTGTTATTCTTCCCAATCTGATTTAGCTCTTCCTCCATGGCCTTTATCCAAATCTCATCATTACTAGCTTCAGAGAAGCTTTTGGGCTCAATCTTTAATAGGAGAGCAAAATTTACTTGTTCCTTACTTTTTGCAAGTTTTCTCCTGGTCAGAACTCCTTCATTTTTGTCACCAATTATTTGATCTACTAGATAATATTTCCGTACATATTTTGCAGGTGCTCATTCAACCTCTTCTTCGCATTCTTCTTCCTCATTTTCTTCATTTACAACAACTTATTCTTCATCTTTTGATTCAATCTCAAAGTTGTTTTTCTTGGGCTTAACTTGATCATATCCTCATCAATCTTGACATTGATGCTTTCCACTATCTTGTGCAGCCTCTTGTTGTAACACTTGTAAGCTTTGCTTTGAGTGGAACTAAAAATATGCCTTGATCACATCTTGAATCAAAAATCCCCATATTTTCATCTTCTCTTTTTATGTAGCATCTACTACCAAATACTTTGAAATGCTTAATAGATGTTGGTCTATCTTACTGCAATTCATATGGAGTCTTGTCACTGTTAGCTCTTAGAAGAGCTCTATTCTAAATGCATATTGCAATGTGAATTATATCTTTCCAAAAAATATCTGTCAACTTGGGCTCACTTAGCATTGCTCTAGCCATATCTTTAACTATCCCATTTCTTCTCTCTACAACTCCATTTTGTTGAGGATTTCTTGGTGTAGAGTATCACCTCTTGATTCCATGGTATTCACAATACCTATTGAATTCACTTGATGTGAATTCTCCTTCTATGTCTGATCTTAAGCACTTTATACTCCTATTGGTCTCCTTCTCAACAAGATTCTTGAATATCTTAAACTTCTCAAATGCCTCAGCCTTGTCCTTTAAAAATGTTACCCATACCATTCTAGTGTAATCATCAATTAGTAGCATGAAATACCTCTCGCCTTGTATCCCCCTTGTCCTTGTGGGACCACAAAAATCAATATGAACAATTTGCAATGGTTTTGTGGTTGAATAATCCTTTGTTGGAAACTTAACCCTTGTTTTCTTTCCTTGTTGGCATCCTTTGTAGGTTGTGTTTACACGCTTGATTATTTTTGGAAAGTTTCTTACTAGCCCTTTTGAGCTTATTTTGACTAGATTTTTAAAATTGGCATACCCCAATGTTCTGTGCCAAAACCAACTCTCATTTACTTGACTTATTAGATAGTTTTTCCCTTTTAATTCACAAAGGTTATAGAGATTGTTTTCAGTCCTTAATCCTTGTGTGTAATTGTCTTACCATTATTTCTTATCTGACATCCTTCAGAGTTAAATACAACTTTGTATCCATTTTCACACATCTAACTAACACTTAGAAGGTTATGTTTCAACCCTTCAACGCAAAGGACATCTTTTGTCTTATTTTTCCCATCTAGGCTTAAGATTCCTTTACTACAAATCTTGATAGCAGTATTATCACCTAAACTCACTGACCCTTCTTTACACTTTTTGAGTTCAATGAGTTTTCTTTTATCTTTAGTTATATGCTTGGAGCAACCACTATCAATTACCCACAAACTTTGTTTCTTTGCATGCAATATAGTTTGGGAAATCATAGATTGGGTGGAACTCTGCTCTTTTTCTTGCCACACTTTCTTAGGTTTCTTTTCAATCTTTTCTCCCTCTTCCTTAGAAACCTTAGATTCTTTTTTCCATTTTGGGGGTTGTGTTATTCTTCTTCTTAGACTGAACATTTGGTCTTATAAACTTTGTTCTATAGTTTCTAGCTATATGACTGAAATTATTATAGTTGTAATTGATCACATTCATATCAACTAAGGGAGCAAATGGATTTTTTCTTAAATAATTTATAATTTTCTTAGGAATGACTCTACATTCTCTAGCCCTATGACCAAATTGATTACATGTATAACAATATCCATGAAATTATGAAGAATACCTAGTCATAGCATTTCCTTGAGCTGGATGGGGCGATCTTATTTTTCTTGGCCTCCTTGAATCATGTACTCTTGTAAAACCATCAACATCCATTCTTGTCATGTTCTGCTTCTTCTTATGTACAACTAACTTCTCTACTTCATCTAATTTCTTCATCTCAAAAAACTTATTATCTTGTCCAACAACACCTCCCTCACATGGTTTCTCACCATTTAAACTTGAATTTTCTTCTTCCCTAGATATTTCATAAAGTTTTGCAAAATCATTGAAAAAGGAACTCTTTCCTTTCTCTAGCCCTAAGCCTGATTTCTCTTTGTTAGAGGGCTTTTGGGTACTTGATAACTCATCCAAGATTTTTGATCCAGCTTAAATTAACTTCAGTCCTTTTTCAACTTGCTCTTTGGCTTTCTCTAAATCCTTTCTTAAGGAAACTACTTCTGCCTCCAACTCCATGCATCTATCCATCATAGATCCTACTTTGGATTTCATCACTTCTTCCATTATTTTGGCTTCCTCCACTTGAAGTTTTAGATTTACTAAAATTTAATTAGATTCCTTGAGCTCTTTAGCTAGCTTCTTATTCTCCCTTTTCAATCCTTCAACTTCATCTCTCAAAATGTCAAGATCTTCTAAGGTAGAAATAAGTTCTCCCTCTAGATCTATTTCAGCTTCTTCTTCACCAAGATGCTTTCCCATACCATGATTTTGCTTCATTGATTATTCATCCTTAAGGAGAAATTCTTCCTTTTCTTCTTCCATTATAAGAGCATGGTCAAAATCACCATCTGAACTATCATTAGCATCAAATGAGTCACTTTCTTCTTGAATATACAAACTCTTCTTTTTCTTTTCAAAACTCTTCTTTTTAGGGTAATAAGTTTTCTTCATCTTTTGGTCATCTTCTTGTTCATGATTATCCTTCTTTTAGGGGCATTTAGAAGTGAAATTTCCTACTTTACTGCAATCAAAGCACTTGAAAGGTAACTTACCTTTGTTCTTTCCATATCCTCTTCTAAGTCTCTTAATGAAATTTTCCTCTTCTCCATCTATCTCATCATGTCTAGATGTGGTGGCTTCAGTCTTGTCTTTCTTAGGTGCTTCATCCTTCACTTTTTTGGCAATCTTGAAAGAAGATTCTTTTTTGGATGGTTCTTCATCTCCCATCCTCATCTCATAAGCAGTGAATATACTATGCAGCTCATTAAGAGTAAGTTTATCTATTTCTCTTCCTTCTTCTATTGCAGAGATGTTAGGATCATATTATTTTTTCATTGACCTTAGCACTTTCAATACAACAACATCTTTTACATCTTCTCCATATCCTTTAATAGAGTTTACAATATCATTAAATCTCAGGAGATAGTCTGCAATTTTCTCTTCCTCTATCATTTTCAAGCTTTCAAATCTAGCTTTCAGTATTTAAAGCTTTGCTAATTTTATCTTGTCATATCCTTCATAGATATTTTTTAAGGTATCCCAAAAATCATGTGCAATTTTACAATACATAAATTTTTGCTGGAAAAATGAAAAATATCTCAGTTTGTTACTTTTTGTTTGGATTTGATGTCACCATGATATATGAGTTGCAACTGCAAGATCAAGGCAGTTACTCTGGTGTTCTAGTCTAGTATTTGAACTGGTATTTTGCTTAAATCCTCTAGTATTGTGATCCGCATTTGTTTTCTAGTGAGCATTGTTGCTTGCGGTTTTTGGAAATAGTTTGCAAATGTTGGGAGCACGTATCCGAGTTTTCATGTATCCGGTGCTTACAAATAATATATATATATTTTTTGGGTTTGAAGTCTATTCCTAGCTAACTTCCTTGGTGAATTGTGCAAAGGTGAAAAATAGTTTTGTTATGCGGATATATGTGTGACTTATTTTAGGTCTGTGCCGACTTGTTGAAGCATGTGGGATATTCTTTTTTCGAAGCTTGAGGCTGACAGATAATATTTTTTGTAAATATGAAGTGCATCTAATTAGGCCAACCTAATTGATGCTTGTGAAGAAGATTAGGTATATATAACAAACATTTTTTTTAACAATGGGAGAGTGATTTTGTACGAAGAAGTGAAGCAATGTGAACATAATGAAATGTGTTAACTCTGTTCATTGAGCTTTATTTGGAACTGAATCTGCACTTATTAGGTGTACTTCATAGTTCATTTTTTAGTTGAAAGCCATTCAATCGTTGTAATTTTGTAGGTAGTGAGCCTTTATTTTTGGACAGTGAGTCCTGGCAATGAGCCACCCATTTTGTAATATTCTATAACTGGTTATATAATATTGTGAGCTAACACTCACCGTGGTTTTTCCCATTTTGGGTTTTCCACAAAAATCTTGGTGTTCTTGTGTTCTCTAATTTCATGTTCTATTAATGCTTTTATTTATTTCTGCTATTGTTTGCATTGGAATAATTGGATGGTATCTCATCAGAAAATTTAAGAAGATACCGATTCACCCCCCTCTCAGTATCTTGGATCTTTAACAATTGGTATCAGAGCTTGGTTCCTATGGTTAAGCCTAACAGCTTGAGGGAGATCTTGAAGATGGAAGAAATGAATGATAAAGGGGAGCTTTGGACTGCTCTTGAAGATCTCGACAAAGTTGAAAGAGAAAATAGAGATCTGAAAGAAAATCTGGAAGATGCGAATGAATGTGTCTGGAAAGTTAAGGAGCAGTTAAAAAAATTCAAAGACAATCATAAGGAAGTAACTAATCAGTTAAAGAAGGCTAATGAAGATATTTTCGGTTTGAAAGTTCAAGTGGAAGAGAAGAAAAGAATTAAAGAGTGTTTGAACAAGTTGGTATAAAGCAAGACTGAAGATTGCACCAAGCTTGAACAAGAAATTGTGAACCTGAAAGTGGAACTGGAGAAGGAAAAAATCTGTGAAAACAATTTCAAATCTAGCTCAAAAAGGCTTGATGAATTAATTTCAAGACAAAAACCAAGCAAAGACAAAGGTGGTCTAGGAAATGATGCCAGTGAAATCTCTAAAACTGAGAATAATTAGAAGACTCTGGATAAAGGAAGCAAAAAGAAAATTCAAGAAACTCTGCTAGGATACCTCTAGTGAGACATCCTAATGCACAAAGGTACCCTTCTTTTAATGGCACTTGTTTTTTCAGGCAATAAACTTGGTCACAGGGCAACTAAATGTAGAAGCAGGATGAATCAATTCCCTGGTCCTTTCTCTAGTCAATGTTTTGCATGCAAAAGAGTTGGACATAGGGCAAGTGAATGCAAAACCATGATGATGAATAAATTTAATGCAAGAAGAATGAGTCAATATTTCAATGGCTATTGCTATACATGTAACATGTATGGACATAAAGCTAATCAATGAAGAACAAGAATTCAATCTAATCAAAGGAATGTTGTCTGCTATAACTACAACAAACCAGGACATGTTTCAAGATTCTACCGAAGCAAGAAGAGTAAGGAAACCAATCCGATAGAAAAGAATGAATCTGTGAAGAAGGTTGACAAAGATGAGATTAAGCAAGAGATGAGAAAGATTTGGAGAAATAAAGAACTAGAGACAACTGATGAGTATGTTCCCTCATCCAATACAGATGATTTATTCAATAATTAGACCTAGCAAGGTCATAGGGGGAGCTTTATTAGAAAATTGTAAGAACCCCCTGGATAAATGGCGTGCCTAAGGCTGGCACGAAGAAGAGAGGTGAAGTTTGAGTTTTCAAAGGTTCTGGAAAAGGAACTAGTAGAAAATATGAAGAAATGGTTCTTTGTGAAGCAAGTTAGGGTTTATCTGTGTAAAAGAAAAGAGTTTTTAGTTGATTTTTGAGTTTGCTACAATAAATGCGATTTAGGGAAAATTGTCATTTTATAAAGAAAATGATCAAAGCATTTAGTTCATTTGTGCATTTGAAGAATTGGAGAACTTTTGGAGCATTCCTAAAGATAATTGGAGTTTGAGCTATGGAAACCCTAGCTATAGTTTTGTATGCAGAAAAAGGTATTTAAAATTCATAAGATGTTGTGTTTTGGTGAATTTGCTTGAATTTAGTACCAGTAGAATGGAAAATCTTGTAGTTGTGAAAGTATTAGAGAGGTTGAGGCCCTCTTGCAGAAAATACTATTTGAAAGTCTTTGAAGATGATTCCATGGGAACATTTTTGTCAATTCCACATGGCATAATGTCGATAGAGGATACTAGGATGATGATTAGAGTTAAGTTTGAGGAGTACAACCGTGTAAAGATAATTAACATCTAGAAAAAGGAGCTTACTGGTGATGACTTCAGGGTAAAACCCAAGTATTCAAATGAGGTTGATAAAAGGTTGGATGTTTCGAATAATTTCCCTAATTTTAGCTACGATGACAAATTTGTGAAGATAGTTCTAAGCAGAATTCTTGAAAAATTTCTCTGGACTGATAGGCCACACTTGATAACGAAAGAAGCGATTAGGGTTGTAACTGGTCTTTGGGATAAAGGAATAATACCTGTGTTAAAATATGTAAAAACTGAGGTAGTTACAAAACTCACTGGAGTAGCATTTGACAAAAGATCCCTAGCAATGAAGACTTTTACCAATCCAATAGTGAAGTATGCATCTCTCATGATAGGTCACAAGATATATTTCACAAATAGGGAGAATTATGTTTCGGCCACAACAATCTATACTAGGTATGATATGGTAGTGAAAGGTGTAGATTATGACCTTTGTGAGCTTCTTCAATTGCAATTATTAGAAAAACTAAAGCAAACAAAGGAAAAGAATTATGCCTTTAAGTTTGGTTCGTTGATCATAAGTTTATTGTTTTACTTCATGAAGAGGCTTCTAGGAAAAAGTGAAGATGTATTCTGGAACCCATCCAGACTAGTGGGACATCAAATTTTTGATCACATGCATAATCTTGGAAACTTTGAATGCTCAAGAGGATGCCCCAATAGCTTTCTTTGCAGTATTTAAAAGGAATATGAATGAAAGGGATAGAATTTTGAGGATATTTGTGGAGAAGTATAAGCATGACATCATATTTCATTTCTCCATTGATGAATGCATGATTGAGACTATAAAACCTCAAACTATCTGGATTTAGCTTCTTGGATATGAGATAACAGAAGAAGAAGTTGAAGGCTATGTGTAAATGTTGTTGAAGAATCCAAAGGACCCCAATGAACCTAGAATTTGGACATGTAGAGAAGTCTATGGAAATTCATCTGGAACAGTAGAAGCATAATATTAGGAAGAAAGTGTAGAAAACACTTAAAGATGTTGGTTTCACTGACAAGGATATTTCCCTTGGAAGGGCTAAGGAAACACAAAGAGAGGAAGAATCATCTAGTCTAAGAAGATTTGGTATAAATACCTCTACAAAATCCTCTGCAACCCCTATAGCTATGACTGAGTCTAGTAAGGATTATAAAGGTAAAGGTCATGTTTCCTCTAGAACAACTACTAGATCCAAGAAGAAGAAAGAGACTCCTTCGGTCGCCCCTGCTAAAAGAGGAAGGAAAGAGAAAGCAACGAGAGAGAAGAATATGAGTATTACAGATGATCAAGATGAAGAAGAAGAATATCCTGAAGCAAAGCTTGTAAGGAGAAAAAGAGGAGGTTTACCCTCTGATGAAGGTGCATCCACAAATGTTGTTGGTTCTAAAAGAGTACACATTTTGTCATCATTTGAAGATGAAGAAGAGCATGAGTATGATATACATGTGCACACCAAGCCTGAATCAAAGAAGGCCAAGGTAGCTAATGAAACCTCTTCTAACTAGAAAGATGAACAAGATATTTCGGTAAGTTCTGGTCCCCGATATAAACTTGAGCCAACTCTTAATGCTTGGTTTTCTTTTTAAAACATGCTTCAACCCACAACTCAATACTATGATGATGTCAGAGAAGAAGATAAGAAAAAATTGCTTTGAGTATGTCATTGTCTTAGAGGTAAAATGGGATAACATAGAGAAAGATGTTCCTAAAAGCATGTGGGATGATCTGATGAAAAGAAGATTTGAGGCTGTTGTGTTTAAAGAAAAGATTAGAGATGCAACATATAATAAGATTTGGTCTTCCTTGACCCCTGATGATCTAGAATCCCTGAAGTAGATCCATACTGAAATGTTCAAGATGAAGGGTAGGGTAAATATGTTGATGACAAGAAACAAGAAGCTAACAAAGAAAGTGAGGAAGGAAACAACTAAAATTATCTGAGAGATAGCAAAAAAGTATGGTATGCTCAAAATTGGTGATGATGTTGCTGCTGAAAATTTTGAGGAAAATGTTCCTTTGGAAATAGGTAATGAAAATATTTCTGATAATTTTGATATTGAGATTAATATTGGTAATGAAGCTATTGAGTAGAATGAAGGAGAAGATGAGCTTGAGATGCATAATGATGCTCCTTTGGAGCATAATGAAGAATAAAAAGGTGAAAAAGAGCAAGGTAATGAGGAAGAAAATAAGGGAAATGCTAAAGGTGATGGTCATGGCAATGAAGAAGAAGGACAAGATAATCCTAAAGATGAGCAGAATAAAGATAAAAAAGATGGAAATGAGAAAGAGAACAATAAGGATAAAGATGATAAAGATGAAGATGAAAAGGATGAAAAGAAAGAGGAAGAAGAAGAAGAGGTACTAAAGGAAGATAAAGAGAAAGAAAAGGGAGAGGAAGAAAATACAGCTGAGAAATCCTCCAGGAAAAATGAAGAAGAAAAACAGATTGTAAAATCTCTGAACCATCCAGGTGATTTGTCTTCTAGTGGTGATGTATTGAAAGGTTTGCTATCTAAGAAGATTAGATTTCAACCAATTATTCCTCAGGAACTTTTGAAAATCCCTTTGATTGAAGGATATGTTGATGTGGAAAAGATGTATCCTATACATAAATTTGTGTTAGGTGATGCTATGCAAGCATCTGAAAGAAAATAAATTCTTGAGACACATCAAAAGGGAATGAAACTGATAGAAGATGCTCTGAAAGAATTACAAGAAGCTATGCCTGGTGCATCCATTGATACATCTCTCACCCCTGTTGAAAATTTGAGATTATTGTTAGACTCCTTCAAGGAGTATTCCTCTAGACTTAATGAAAAGAGAAGACACAAGGTAGAAGAAAACTTGGAAAAGAAAATACTGTTGAACTTACAAGACAAATGTTCTCTTGCACATTCTTGTGTCGAATGGAGTTTGAAAGCAATGAAAGTTTGTGAATCTGAAGCAGATTTTGTTCTATCCTACTGCTTTAAGTGGCTGGATGCCACTCAAAATATCAAGATTGTCATGGACTCCATTAAGTCCTAGTTATCTACTATTTCTAGTACTTATAATATATCTAAAGATAAAGATAGATCAATCTGGAAGGCCATCACTACATACAGATAAAATTTCTTTTCCTTACAGAAATAGAAAGAAGAAATCATTAGAAAATTCAATTTGCTGAGTGATATTATAAGAATGGAATATACTCTGATTGGAGAAGCTCTAGCATGTGCTGAAACACTTGAGAAGATAGATCTAACTCCTGGTACTCCATATGGTGTTGAAGAAGTTTTGATAGAATTGGAATCTCTGAACAAAATGTTGTCTACAACAAAGGAAGGCTAGGAAAAAGGAAAAATAGTTTGGGAAGGTATTCTAAAGGAGCTTCAAGGCTCATCATCTTCCAATTGATATATGGCTCTTTGTTTTCTTTTCTTTGATTTTTTCAGTTGTTTTTGGTGCACCCTTTGTCCTTGATGTCAAAGGGGGAGTGAAGTGGTGGATTTTTAGTAATAGGGGGAGAAGTGTTGTATATAGATAACTTTTTAAATACTCATTTTGGTTTTGGAACATGTTGCCATCAATGACAGAGGGGGAGATTGTTGGAAAAATGAAGAACATCTTATTTTGTTACTTTTTGTTTGTCATTGATTTCACCATGATATATGAGTTGCAACTGTAAGATCAAGGCTACAATTACTCTGGTATTCTAGTTCGGTATCTAAACCAGTATTTTGCTTAAATCCTCCGATATTGTGATCCACATTTGTTTTCTGGTGAACATTATTGCTTGCGGTTTTTGGAAATAGTTTGCAGATGTTGGGAGCATGTACATCTAAGTTTTCACATATCCGGTGCTTGCACATAATACTTTTTTGTTTTTTGGTTTGAAGTTTATTCCTGGCTGACTTCCTTGGTGAATTGTGCAAAGGTGAAAAATAGTTTTGTTATGTGGATATATGTGTGACTTATTTTAGGTCTGTGTCAACTTGTTGAAGGATTTGGGCTATTCTTTTTTTGAAGTTTGAGGCCGAAAGATAATATTTTTAGTAAATATGAAGTGTGTCTAATTAGGATGACCTAATTGATGCTTGTGAAGAAGATTGGGTATATATAACAGACATTTTTTTTAAGAATGGGAGAGTGATTTTGTGTGAAGAAGTTAAGTAGTGCGAACATGATGAAATGTGTTAAGTCTGTTCATTGAGCTTTATTTGGAACTGAATCTACACTTATTAGGTGTACTCTATCAGTTCATTTTCTAGTTGAAATCCATCCAATCATTGTAATTCTATAGGCAATGACCCTTTGTTTCTGGACAGTGAGTCCTTGCAGTGAGCCACCCATTTTGTAATATTCTATAACCGATTATATAATATTGTGAGCTAACACTCACCGTGGTTTTTCCCATTTAGGGTTTTCCATGTAAAAATCCTGGCGTTCTTGTGTTCTTTGATTTCATGTTTTGTTAATGCTTTTATTTATTTTTGCTATTTTTGCATTGGAATAATTGGATGGTATCTAAACAAAAAATTTAAGAAGATACCGATTCACCCCCCTCTCAGTACCTTGGATCTTTAACACTTTTCTATGCACAGATCTAGACAATCTATTCATAATAGAAAACCATGCTTTTTCATTGTTTTCAAAATACTTTTAGCTATAGCATTGGTAGGAGGTGTGGTTGGTGGTGTGTATCCAGTCACAACTAACATCCATAAAATCAAAACATAAATATCCCAAATATCCTTTCATCAATGAGCTCCAATAGGAATAATTTTTTCCATTGAATCGATGTGGTTTGTTTATAGATGAACCTTCTTGACTGGCCATTTGTATTCACAAATCAAAATATCTACTCAAGATGTTTAAGCTTCTCCTAGGGAACCTAGGGCTATGATACCAATTGTTTGAACACAACAATCTACTAAGAGGGGGGTGAATCAGTAGATATTAAAATTTCAACCCTTTGACCTTTAGAGTAGATTGACTCTTTAAACACTTAGTGTGCAGATTGAAACATGAAATACAAAAATTTAAACAAGCACACAATCTAGCAACTCATAACACAAGATGTACGTGAAAAACCCAAGATGGGAAAAACCACAGTGAGAAACTGCTACTAGGAGCCACTTTCCTAATCCAGCCTCACAAAGAAACCTTTTGTTACAAATTTAAGGGCATTAACCCTAAGGAGACACCAATCCCCTAAACCGAGCACCAACTCAATTATTTGATGGCACCAACCTATCAAATGTACAACTTAAATGATTATTACAATTTTTCATTAAGAACACAATTCACTATTACAACTTACTCTACAACTGCTCAAGTTTCTATTGCTTCCACAACAAATCTCTTCTCTTCTTTGCACCCTTCTATTATGCTATGTTCTTCTTATTTTTCTTTAGTGCATTATTTGTGCACCTTAATGCATCCTCACACACCTTCTATAGCTCTCACTCTTCTTTTTAATAGTGTATTCAAGAGCTTATCATACCTTCTATTGTATGTACTCACACTTATTCTCTCAACTCACACACATACAACTAATTCCTAATCAATTATCTAATCATCTATTTTGTGTAGTTGCTAACCGATGATCATTTCCTCTAGATTCTTCACCATGATTAGATCTTCTATCAGGGTTCTAAGATATCTTATTCACTTTCATACGCCTACATATAGCCACACAACATTAATTTCTAGTGCAAAGAATTTTCCCTTATTCTTTCAATCAAACCCTAGGATCAGATATACATTTAATGCATCCTTTTGTCTATCTGATTTGATCTTGATCCCAGCCTTTGTAGAAATCTATGTCACCACCCTATGCATCAAATCTTCATTCCATTTGTCATTGATGCAGGTAGCACATTTAATTTTCACCTCTATGTTGGTTTACTGGCAAAACCTTGTTTACACTGACTTAGCCATTTGTGATCTTCACTTTTAAATCTGTGTTGTCAATCTCCTATCTTCATGTCAGGATCTAGCATCCATCATTCATTATATTACCTTTAAAACCTAACTGTCAGATAAGTGGTCTTTAAATATCCATCATTGATCTCATTCATCAGGAATTGATGTAGTTCATATGACTTCATGTGTCATTCCTGCAATGTGAATGAGTATAGTGATCACTGTCTGATTGTATACCTTTGATCCTGCACCATCGATTATATATCGTACATTGCTTTTATTCATATGCCTTTTTTTCTCCATCAATGATGTGAATGGACATGGTGATCACTATTGGATCAACTACCACTCAATCTACACCATCCCCTACTATCATGTTGGCTAAAAGTACGGGCCCACAAAATCTTAGCTGGCTAGCGAGCAACTACCATTTGTCTACCTCTAACATCATTCTCCATTATCACTTAACACACATCGCTCATCTCTAA
This sequence comes from Sequoia sempervirens, assembly GCA_007258455.2. Classification (NCBI taxonomy): domain Eukaryota; kingdom Viridiplantae; phylum Streptophyta; class Pinopsida; order Cupressales; family Cupressaceae; genus Sequoia; species Sequoia sempervirens. The sequence goes on along the minus strand of VDFB02000363.1, from coordinate 114,800,641 downwards.
AAGTTTTGTGTCTGAAAGGTGTATATGTGTGATGCACTAACACCCAACAATGAGATAGCATTCTACCACATGTACATGTTGATGTCATAATCCACTTTCATCGCTCATCGCACAAATCATCCAAACACTTCACTTCACAACAACGATATGAAGCAACCGAGCAATATTTTTCCACATGTGTGCTAGACCCACCATCGACTTCTTCCATCATCCAATCAAAATTCTATTTTATCAAAACTATTCCCTACTCCCTTGCGAGGCATGGATGGGGTCCCACCACTGGTGTCACAGGATAACAGTCACCATTAGATCTTTTCAATCATTGTCATTGATCATACACCATTGCATATTTTTGAAATATAGGTCGGCTTCAAAAAACTTTTCATGATGCAAGGAACCTTAGAGATAGTTGTCGGATATGAAAGTGTTGAGCATGCATCGTTTGATCTTCTCAAAAGATACATAAGTAACACCAATCAGAAGACTAGGTAAAGGGTCCAGTCACATAATGAACTTAATGGTCCATAAGTTATAACTTATGTGACTTGCAACCTCCAACAAGCAGTCAACGACAAAATAGAAAATATGCTAGAGTGCCATGACTACAAACACCTATCATTTAATAGATAAACCCTAAACCTTTTCCAAGAGAACAAATAAATCTAATTTGAGAACATCCATTAATCTCTAGACTTGCAACTTATATTTCTAATAAGCTCTTAGAAAACCCACAACGAATCTAGACATTGATTTTACTTCAAATGCATGGAATCCACTGTTGCAGAACGATGACAACATTTTGACATCAATTCCAACACACTCTTCATACATGATCAGTTCCATCTCATTCCTGATCCCCCTTTTGACATCAATGACAACAATATGCTAACAATTTACTCCCCAATCTACAAAACAACATTTTTCTTGGACATTTTTTAGAAATATGATATCTAGGCCCAAGTAGGTTACTATAATTTTTTTAGATCATTTGAATTTTTTTTATTTATTACAAAATAAAATCCATCATGATGAGGCTTCAACAAGAGACAAGGAAGGAATTGATCATTCACTCCTTGAAAGACTCTTGACAAAGAGGAGATTCATTAGGAGAGTAGAGAGATATCATAACCATGGATTATCTAAAGGAAGAAACCAACAAAATTGAGTAAATTAGGGGACAAACCAACAATATGAAGGAATAAATCTTGTCAAATATGGATGAGAAGATAGGAGATCACAAGATGATAATTGGACAAATAGTTTCTTACCAAGATTATGGAGATTCCCAACACATGGATCTTCACAAAAATACTTGGGAAGAATTATAAGGAGATGAAGAATAATAAAAAATAATTAAAATAAAAAATAGGAGTCAAAGGTTCCTACAACAAAAAATAGGTCAGAAATTGTAGAGGTGTGCTTGATATTTATAGGCGATGTGCCAAAAGGGTTGCATACCAAAGTAGATCATGGAGTAAGTCTATATAAAAAAATATTTGAGAGAAATAGAATAACACATTAAACACTAGCAATAGGAACCCCTTTATCTCAAGGAAAACAAGGGAAAGACACATAGTAAAAGGAAGAGGCAAGGATTATCATAGAATTTGACATATTCAATGCTACCTAAGATATATGTAGACATAATACCTATATTGGAGCTTGAGTTAATATTTTAGACACATGAAGAAGCTTGGATTGGGACTATCATAGAATACTTAATTAAATAGAAGAATTTTATTATTAAAATTTCCCAATGGGAAGATGAATATTTTATACAAAAGAATCCATAATTAATCAAAATAAAGGATAATTATTTTGTGAAGAGAGACTATGCTATATCCTTGATTATATATGTGCATATGGTTATGAGAAGTAATATATAGTTACCTTAATCTTAATTAAGTTATATAATCATTAATATGGTATTATATAGCTAGTTAAGTTAGCTTGAGTGGCATACAAGGAATAATTATGGTATATATAGGAAGTAGAGGTTAGTTATCATCATCATAGTGAGCATTGTGTTCTTATTAGATGAAAAATATTGGAGGGATCCCCTATTGAAGGGTTTTTTGACGCACATCTCAAATTATATGAAAAACTAAGTATCTTACATCTCTTGAAAGGAATCAAGTCCCAAAATGGAAAATGACTACCAAAGGGCCTTGATATTTAGGTCTTGACTTATTGGATAACTTATTTATTTATGTTACTATTTAAACAAGAGAAGTGTGATATTTGGACAATTTTTTCAACACACAAAAGCTAAATTGTATATATATAATTAGTTTTTAGATTTAGTAATGCATAAGGAAATTGATCATAACATATATTTCCATACTATCAATTTTTAGCCTATAACTAACAATATATCAACTTGCATTTATGAAATTTCAACTATATAAGGTAATACTATGCAAGTTAGGAAACTCTATTTTAATCATAAAATAACTAGATCTTAAAAAATAAAAAAAGATAGGAAAAGAAAGAGAGTTTTTAAAAAAGCATAATTTAAACTTCTATTGCAAATTACATGTATTATTATTAAACATATCTTAAATTTTATTAAATCTTATTTAATTAGATAACTCATAGTATCACAAGAATAGTACAATATTTAGTAAAAAAATCAAATTATGAAAATAATATTCATCAACCACCCAATTACTAGTGCAAATGAATTAACATTTTTCCACAATATGCATGAAAAAGTGCTCAAAATAATTACACAAGAAATCTTGAAATAAAAAAATCACTAGTGGCATGAACTTGAGTCTAATAAAATTCTCATTCTAGCCATGCATGCATAATATAAAATTCATCTAAGTGCTCCAAAACTATGAAGTAAAGTCGACATATTTTTAAAAAAAATCAAAATTTCAACATGTATCAACAATTTTCAATCCATTTACAATGATAGCATACTTTATTTTATATATGAACATGTCAAATCTTGATACACAATTGGTCAATCTAGATCATTTTACAATCAATGGTAAAAAATTTACAATAGAATATTTTGAATATGATGATTTCATTCTTTGATCTAAACAACTTCAAGATCCTATGCTAGAAATAAAATACAAGTTTCACGGTATTTTTACCTTTACTAGTTTCAATTTTAAAAAATATAACTAAAATTAAACACAAGTCCCAAGGAGTACATCTAAATTTTAATTTAAAATATTAAAATTCAAAAAAGTGTTGTGGCTTCAACCATCCTTGTCTATCATCAAAATTTTATTCTACTATCACATTTTTCTTCCCACCTTTTTCTTTTTTTCTATTCTATGAGCAATATTAGAGCTATTTTGAGTAGGTCTTGATTAGGTTCATCCAAGATGAAATACCTAAAATTCATTTTCTCATATACCTTCAAATATGAACTATTATTTTTTTCTTTTTTATAAAATTCTTTTCAAATACCCTCAAGGTTTATTTTATTTTTATTAGTTTGTCCATTGAATCTACATTGAAGTTATATGGAGGCTCAAACTCTAATACATTTGTTAAGACCATTTTCAATTTATCCTTCATGTCGTCTACATTGATTTCATCCTCCAAATAGAATCTATGTCCTAATAATAACTCTAGCATTTCTTGTATATCACATTATACATCAAGGAAATCTCTTTCACTTTAGGTCATTTATTCCTTTCCATGCAACACCATTCCTAAACTAAATAAGATATAAATAGAGAATTGGTTTATCTATTAAATTTATAATCCAATATCTTTTATTTTATTAGTGATCTAGGATCCATAGAACACATTAGCTTTTCCCTTGAAAATTTTTATCAATTTCCAAGGTCATCTTCTTTTGACATTCATCCATGATATTTTATACCTTCTTTAGCACATACAATTGTACCCTAGAGGTGACTATATATTCTATAAATTTTCATCTATGATCCTAGAGATAAATTATCCCATCCTTTTGGATTTAGTTTCATATTTCATCTTTTCCAATTTGGAGGCTTCTCTTTATGAAATTATGATAAAAGGAGTAATGGATCTATCTATTTATTGTAAAGGATTAGCTAGTTTCTTGTTGTAGGAATTTATCTCTACAAATTTATCCTTTAATTATCTCTTATTATTTTATTATTTCTTCATTATAGAAACCATAGTTGACATGAATAATATACCTATTCAATTTACTTCTCTTTTATAGGTTGGCCTAGGTTGATAGTAGTTATTTGCTAATCTTTAGTTCTCAATTATTTTTTCATCCTTGTCCACTAGAGGAGTAGCTATCTTAGTTATCTTTTCTCCTAAAGAATTTTATTTAATTGTTGACAAAAAACTTGGATTATTTTTAGGCTTTGAAGTTGCTATCATTTATATGAAACTTGATAAATCCTTGGCATTTAGAATTGCAATGGTTTTTCTTCTTTGGATATTTAAATCCAACCATTTTGGAATGAGTGAGGAAGTATTCATTACTTGTTGAGAAAGAGAAATTGGGAGTTGTTTTTGTTATAGTTAAGGAACATCATATTTGCCTAGTTATATTTTTATAATTAATGTTCTATTTTCTCTAGGAGGGATTCTCCTTCATAATTTTTTTTCTCATTCAATGGTTTAAAAATATTTTTTTAATAGGAGATTCTTGTTTATTTTCTTGTATTTTTTATAATTGTTGAGGTGGAAATATTTAGACACTTGTGAAGGACACACAATATTTTGAGGGGGGTGAATCAATTTATGAATATATATTTAAAACTCTTTAATTCAACATGAATTACCACTTATAACTTCTCCAACCATGGAACACACATCATCATAGTAGCTAACATAAATCAAGTAACACAGATGCACACATTCACACAATAAACACTAGATATACATGGAAACCTAGAGTGGGAAAAACCACAGTGAGAAGAGCTACTTGGAGCTACTATCCAAATCCAACCTCACAAAAATAATGAATAACTTATAATCATGAAGTAGGCACCAACCTATCAGAGACACCAATCCCCAATTGTATTTGTTGGCTCTAACCTACTAGAGACACCAATCCTCAATACAAAGATCTAAGCACCAACTCAATATGTAAGACACCAATCCTACCAGATTATAGAGATATGATTTATGAAACTTTAATGTTGATTACACAACTTACACTTGGTCTGATCTACCTTTAGACACTCTCCTACACAACATATGATCCTCTGACAATGACACATAATGATTGAGATGCAACTCCCATTACATCACCCAAATATAACCTTCACACTTCCTTATGTATTTAGTAATGATCAGTCATTGAATAAATTCTAGACTTAAATATATGCATTTCAATACATTAACAATATTTTATATTGGCTAGGAATCCTTTAACACCATCCACAATTAACTAGGTCGGCTAAGAGTGGACCTAATTCAAATTGACATGAAACATGTAGTGGGTAGGTACTAAATCAATTTTGTTTCTGCCAATAAAAAATGTTGTGTGATTCCTTAGAGATCTTAACCTAGACCTATTTCATCTTCACATGCTTCCTTCAACTAGCATATGCTTCCCTTCTTTGGCATGAACACTCAGATGTTATTCACAGTTAGCCAGACAACACAAATAATACTTTATTATACCTAACTTTCTTTCTACAAAAGTTCAACCTCTAAAATTTTGAAATCTAATACAACATGAATAATTTTACTTTAGGTCCAAATTGCAAGCCATAGCATTCAAGTGCGGTAGAATGTGGAGAAAAACACTATTACAATATATTACAATGTATGAGTGGTAATCCACAGAATACTTCTGCAAACATACTTTCTACCATTTTCAGTATCAATTTATCAAATCAAACATTTCGCTCACTTTGTATTAGAAGAGGAACTTAATTTTGAATCTTTTAAATATTTACCAGGTACATATGGTATTAGTCCATAGTACCACCATTTTCTTCAATGAAAGACAATTTGGCAAATATGTGGAAATTGATAAAAAGATTGAGAATTAAATTGAAGGTAGAGTACTTTGAGGAATTGAAAAGATAGAGAATTAAATGGCTTGTTGTAGATTAATCATTATCAATATCCACTAATAAGTCACAATAAAATTCACTCGCTTATGATCAGAACTATATGTTGAACTTAAATCATACCAAAAATATAAATATATTTTCAAATTTAAAAGACACATTTTTATATTGAACAAAGAAAAAAGGATTTACAAGAATGGAGCCATAAAAATTATTTTAATTTAAGTAACCATGAAGTACATAGCCAGCCTGGCCAAAAATCCACTAACTATGACAAAAACTAGTCATAAAATACATATTACAAGAGATGTACAATAAAATATAGACACAATTCATTACTAAAAAATTATGTAACAATATCAAAGGCCCTGAATCGGGTGTTTGAATAGGAGGTGAATCGAATTGAACAAAGTAAGAGCAGAGAATAAAAGGGAATCACCCAAATCCTTCCTCCAAAACTCCAGACTCTACAATGATTCATTTTCCGTATCACACACCATACCACACCTCATAACAACTAGGGAAAGAGCTTGCACTGTAGAAGAAGTTGGCTTAACTTTGGGAAGGATTCAACCAACAAGATTTAACTCCAATTCAAAATTGTAATGCTCAAGTGCTAGATCCAATGAAGAAAGAGAGTAAATGAAAGGTTACAAATAACATATTTCCGGCATCTTCACTAATCTTTATCCAACAAAATTTCCATGTAATTAGACAAGAAAGCAAAAGATACCTCAAAAAATAGAGCATAGGGGTTGTTCTAAAGCCATTCCCTACCCACAATTATTCTTATAGCATTCTCAACCTGCACACAAGGAATAGTAAAAACCATACCCAACTTTCGTCTATCATATGCATTGTTGCTTCTTTTTTCCCAAAAACATTTGGGTAGCATGGCACACCATAAAGACTCCATAATATCATAGTGAAATTGAGAATAGAGAAGAAAGAAAGCAAAGCCAATTATATTATAAATGATATGAAGAACATCAAGTTGGTGAAGTATATATAGAACGAAGACATCAAATACTCAACACTTGAACATTTAATTCACCACTTGATGTGACAATATTATTTCAAAAAAATTGACTCATGCCTTTAAGTGATTTAATAAATAATAAAACATCAACCATTGATTTTTTAAAATATAATGGTTCTATCGTTATTTTGGAGGTTTGAATTCACAAGTCTAGTGCTTCAGACATTTGCTTCCTGAATGAAACTACAGTGATCCATTGAACATTCATCAAATGGTTATATTGCATTTTTGCATATCGCATTTTGATCATGTCAGAGCCTTTACAATTTGCAATCTTGCGATAACTGTTGATCTTTGATGAACTTAGCATTGACCATTAACCATGAGCTAAAGCTCAATCCCACTGAGGAAAAATTTCACAATCCTACATTACCGCAAAAAACTAATGACATTACCTTCTCAATAGTGAGAGCACATTGGAGTTGCCTGACCATTAATAGTTGATCTCAACTGTTGATTTTCATGAGAAAATATTTGTCACTGGACTTAGAAGATATTAAAGTTTTTGATACTCCATAGAATTGGTAATCACCTAGGTTGAGGGGTTGGTCACCACGATGACTCCAAAGGCTTAAGTCATAACTTGAGTGACCTTCAACTGTCAGTAGCCAGTCAAGGGTATGTGTAGGATCATGATGGGTCAAAAAGTGGCAATATGATGGATATGTCACTGACGACATTTTTTTTACCCAAAATTGATGAAACGAAAAGGGTTTTTAAAGGAGATTCTTAGCTTTCCACCAATATAAATTATGCTTTACTTTGAATTTAATAAGTAATTATTATTCATTTTCTATTTGAATTACGACTAAAGTCTTGATTAATAGGCTGATTGAAAACATCTATAACTTTCAAACAGATCACTTTTTTTGAAAATATGTAACACATTCTATGATTTGCATACTATAGGATTAAAGAGAAAAATTAAATTTCATGAAGTTTTGACCAAGTTAAGGTGGTTAGACATACAATTTTTTATATTTTTTAAAAGTTGTGATAAAAAAATCATAACTAATTATTTAGTTGGAAAAAAATTACAAAAAAATATGCATCACGTCAGGACATGAGTCCTCTATTGATATCTAAAATATTATAAAAAAATATTATCATTTTACTATGGTTAGGGTGGTCAAAAAGACACCTACTTCTTATTTTTTCCCTGAAATTTAAGTATTGTTGCATTGAAATTTCAAATTTTCACCAAATATATATATATATATATATATATATATATATATATATATATATATATATATTTTAAACAAACCTAGTAGTTTAGAAACTACATTCAATTTTATATAGATTCTATTATTACATATTTTTGAAATAATATAGATAACTTATTCAAATTTTTACATCAAGTTTCCTAACTCTGATTTTTTTGATTTTTTTGCCACTTAAGGGCCTGTTTTTTCCATGATGATCCTCCACATACCCTCAATGATAAAATATTATTTTGGGTGTCATGACTTGAAGTGATTTAATAAGTAATAAAAGGTCAATCATTGATATTTTTAAATTTAATGGTTCTATTGTTATTTCAGATGTTTGAATTCACAAGTCTAGTGCTTCATACATTTGCTTCCAGAATGCAACTACAGTCATCCATCAAAAATTTATCAAATGCTCATCGGTTATATTAATTTGCACTGACATCTGGCTTCAAACATAGCACTTCACTTAAGAACATATAATAAATATGTTGACACGTGTCCCCATTTTGGGCACTTTATGAAGGAATTTGGATGTGTGGAAAATTTCTCCCAAAATAGAATAATATGTAGCATTTGATATTTTTTCCATGCATGCTATGATTTTTTATTGGCATACTAGTTTATTTTGCTAATTATTTCATGTATCTCCTAGATTCTTGGAATGTGTTCAACAACACTAAGATTAGGATGAGATTAATATTTGGATGAAATAAATCATGAAATTGACATTTGTATTTATTCCTAAATAATAGGAGCATGTGGGTGCACACATGGTAAGGTGAAACTCACCTTGTGTCCAGTTAACTATACAGAGTAACAGTTAACACTTTTGAATGCATGTAAAGATCCTAGGACTTAGGATTTGATATTTGCATGCTTGAAGTTCAGTTAAGTTTAGTTCATATCATCGATAAGTTCCCGGTTAGTTCAGTTCATTTCACTTCGATTATTCGGGCTCTTATTTCATGCATATGTTGCATGCATGTTAGTTATTTTGAGTTGCATGTAGTTAGCTTCAGTTAACTTGGAATGCATGGCTAATAACATTGAGTTGTATGACAGATAACAGGGACTACCTCCAGTTAACAAGGGATGACCATTCTTTGGGAATGGTGTTGAGTAAATGTTTCAGTTAACAATAAATCACTTGAAGCTAACTTGGGCACCCAAGATGCTTTATTGGAATTAAATCCAATGCATGATAAGATATTTCTGATGGCTCAGTTAAGTAGCTTTAATTGTGGGCGCCATCTTTGAGGAATAGCTTTGTAATTATCACCGAAGTGAAGGATGAGTTGTAGCTTTAGTTTGGGATGCCCAAATGGGTAAAGCACATGTTCTAAGCTTTGGTCTTCACGGTAGAACTCAACTTGAAGCAATATGGCATACCTTTTCAAGGGCTTGAGCTTGTGCATTGTAATTATCACCATTTGGAGATTACAAGGTTGCATATTGTCTATTTATCTCAAGAAAGTTGAATAGAGTTGTGAGATTGGTTATTGCAGGTGTGAAGAAGATTGGTAAAGACAGAAGAAGCATTCTCAAGCAAGAATTGGAGCTATTGTAATTCAGAGTTTGAATAATAGAATAATTCTTGGTGGAGTTTTTTCCCAAAAGGGTTTCTCCACGATATATCTTGTGTGATCCTTCTATTATCCTATCTAGTTCTTCTAAATAATTCTCTCTACATTCTACAACAGTAAAATGGATTAATCAACATAATCATCCACAAAGAATTTATGTAACAAAGAAAAGACTTACTTATAACGGCAATATTGAAGTTTTACAGAGTATTAAGCTAAGAAAACACTCAATTTTCAACATTTGGTATCAGAGTTGAGGTTGGGTAGAGTATTGGGATGCCTTTCTCTTAAAGGATTGGAGGTTTTTTAGCTTAGTGGGAGCTCTTATTATTTTTTATTATTTGCTGATTTTGGAATTAAGTTTTGTTATAATGAATTCAAGGTTAGAGATTGAAAGGTTCAATGGTTCTAGCTATGAAATGTGGAAATTAAAAATGGAAGATCTTCTTGAAGAAAGAGATCAGTGGTTAGTAGTTAATAATGAGACAAAGACACCTACAACTATTTCAGATGAAGATTGGGCTAAGTTAGATAAGAAGGCAAGAGGAACAATAAGGTTATGTCTTGCTGATGCTGTTCTTTTGAATGTTTCAATGGAAACTAGTGCATATAAATTATGGAAAAGAATAGGGGATATTTATCAAACTAAGAGTCTCACCAATAAGTTGTATCTGAAAAAGGCAATTATATTCATTGAAAATGAAAGATGGTGATTCAATTGCACAACATTTGAATGTTTTCAATTTAATTCTCAGTCAGTTAGCATTTGTAGATGTAAAGCTAGAGGATGAGGATAAGTGCATTTTATTACTTTGTTCGTTACCAAATTCTTGGGAAAATCTAATTGTTGCAATTAGTGGAAATGGTGCAGATCCAAAGATGGACAACATTATTCCTACTCTCCTATCAGAGGAGATGAGGAGGAAGTCTAAGGAGGAAATCCAAGATGCCTTGTTTGTAAAAGGTAGGTATAAGAAAAAGGAGCCTAAGGGAAACAAGGAAGGGAAGGGTAAGTCAGAAGGATGAAGGTAAAGTGTTGGAACTATGGGAAACCAGGACATGTGAAGAAGGATTGTAAGAACAAGAAAGAGAGTTCTGATTCTTCTACAGAGGAGTCCTCAGATAATAGTAATGATGCATTGGTTATTTCAGCTTATATTGTTTGTGATAACTCTTTGCTTCATGTTTCAGAGTAATCTTCGTAGAGAGGATGGTAGTCACGATGCCATGTGTGACTCGGTATCACGGTTCAATGGGAGTTGTTGGCAGTGACTTGGATGCATCATTGGTAAGGTTATCTCCATGTGGTTGGAGATATGGTTTCTTGGTTTAGAGTATATTTGTTATGGATGTCATGGTTTTCTCTTGACACTAGTTTAGAGTTTGGCATATTTACATGGTTCTCTTGAGACTAAGATGTATAAGTATGTTATGATGCATGTGATCTCCTAAGAGGAGATGGTTAGATCATGGATGTCATGTTTATGATTCTTGATTCATGATTGGAGTTTTGACAATAATCTTGTGTAGTTCTCTTAAGTTTTGGGTACATTAATCATTTGCTTGTCTACTTCATGAAAGTGTTGTGTTGCATTTGGAGTTTGTCATGGATTGGTTGGTTACAGGTCCTCATGGATACTTGGAGAAATGGGTGAGGCTGGAATTCTCTTGTGGTAAGAGACATTTGTTGGAATGGTTACTTGTGAGAAAAGTTTTTCAACATAAAAGACCAAGGAGTCTACACCTTGGTTGAATGTGAATTCAACACGCTCGGTGGTTTAGCATGCCTCTAAAGAGGTGGTTTGGTTATAGAGGCTTGGGAAAGGTAATGGTTTGGATGATAATGGGAAGGTATTAATTGAAAAAGTTGAAACTTTAATTAATGTTACAGATTATCTTATGAAACCATACAGATAAGTTCTTTTGGTTTTAATCATTTTCTTAGAAGCTTCATGACTATGCAGGTTGCATTTGAAGTTAGCATGGATTGATTAGTTGGTGCAAGAAGGCCATTGGCCTTGAGAATTGTACTTGTTTTATTATTCCTTGTTTAAAATAATTGCAATGTATAATGTCAAGTGGGAGAATGTTGGAAATATGATGCCATTTAATTGCAAATCTTAAACATTAATTATTTCATGTATCTCCTAGATTTTTGGAATGTGTTCAACAACACTAAGATTAGGATGAGATTAATATTTTTGATGAAATAAATCATGAAATTGACATTTGTATTTATTCCTAAATAATAGAAGCATGTGGGTGCACACATGGTAAGGTGAAACTCACCTTGTGTCCAGTTAACTATATGGAGTAATAGTTAACACTTATGAATGCATGTAAAGATCCTAGGAGTTAGGATTTGATGTTTGCATGCTTGAAGTTCAGTTAAGTTCAGTTCATATAAGTTAAGTTCAGTTCAGAATCAGTTTAGTTGAGTTGAGTTCAGTTCAGTTCAGTTTAGTTCAGTTCAGTTCAGTTCAGTTCAGTTCAGTTATCTTCAGTTGCATGCAAGTACATGTTGCATGCATGTTAGTTATTTTGAGTTGCATGTAGTTAGCTTTAGTTAACTTGGAATGCATGGCTAATAACATTGAGTTGTATGACAGATAACAGGGACTACCTCCAGTTAACAAGGGATGACCATTCTTTGGGAATGGTGTTGAGTAAATGTTTCAGTTAACAATAAAGCACTTGAAGCTAACTTGGGCACCCAAGATGCTTTATTTGAATTAAATCCAATGCATGATAAGATATTTCTGATGGCTCGTTAAGTAGCTTTAATTGTGGGCGCCATCTTTGAGGAATAGCTTTGTAATTATCACCGAAGTGAAGGATGAGTTGTAGCTTTAGTTTGGGACGCCCAAATGGGTAAAGCACATGTTCTAAGCTTTGGTCTTCACGGTAGAACTCAACTTGAAGCAATATGGCGTACCTTTTCAAGGGCTTGAGCTTGTGCATTGTAATTATCACCATTTGGAGATTACAAGGTTGCATATTGTCTATTTATCTCAAGAAAGTTGAATAGAGTTGTGAGATTGGTTATTGCAGGTGTGAAGAAAATTGGTAAAGATAGAAGAAGCATTCTCAAGCAAGAATTTGAGCTATTGTAATTCAGAGTTTGAATAATAGAATAATTCTTGGTGGAGTTTTTTCCCGAAAGGGTTTCTCCACGGTATATCTTGTGTGATCCTTCTATTATCCTGTCTAGTTCTTCTAAATAATTCTCTCTACATTCTACAAGAGTAAAATAGATTAATCAAGATAATCATCCACAAAGAATTTATGTAACAAAGAAAAAACTTACTTATAACAGCAATATTGAAGTTTTACAGAGTATTAAGCTAAGGAAACACTCAATTTTCAACAATCATTTCCTATTTATTGTATTATATGTTGATATATTATTTATTGGTAAAAGGAAATGTATGATATTAGAACTAAAGTATCAACTCATGGCTAAATTCAAAATGAATGATATTAGGGTAACTAAACACCTTCTTGGGATGGAAACTAGAAGAGATAGAGTGAATAGAAAGTATTGGCTTGGCTAAACTAAGTATGTCAATGTAAATTTGTAAAGGTTTAACATGTAGGATTATAGAACATTGTGTGTTCCTTTTACAGTTGGAACAAATTTATTTGCTTCAAATTGTCCAACATCCCCATCGAAGATAGAAGACATGACCAAAGAGCCTTATCAGAGTGTTGTTAGAAATTTGATACATGTTATGGTTTACACTAGAACAAAAATTTCCTAAGTAGTCAGAGTTATTTATAGATATATGTTTAATCCTAGTAGAATTCATTGGAATACAATTAAAAGAGTTTCAGATATTTGCAAGGTAGCTCATATTATTCCTTATATTATCATGGAAATATGGTGGGAGATAAACATTCCCTTAATATTAGTGGTTATATGGATTCAAACTAGACAGATGATGTTGATAGCAAAATATACACTAGTGCTTATGTGTTTACTTTATTTGGTGGTGCACTTAGTTGGATGAGTAAGAAATAGGTTGTGGAACCTTTGTCCACTATTGAAGTTGAGTATATGGAAACTACTCATGCTTGTAAAGAAGTCATTTGGCTTAAGAGATTGTGTTCAAATATTAGAATTAAATAAGGTACAATGACAATTTATTGTGATAGTCAAAGTGTAGTGCCCCTCAGTTTTCTTTTTACCACTAACAGTTACTTGTTTGTATTTGGACATTATGATACTTTGATGCACAGTTATGATGATAGTTGATGATACTTTATCACTGATGTTATGCTTATGTCATGACTAGTTTATGGTTTAACTGATTGTGTGGGTTATTATTGCTACGAGTATGTGATTATCTGATGATTATTCATATTATGTTGATTAGCATTTGATTAGTGTGCATTGATGTATTTTGGTGAAGGGGAAACAGTGTTGCATCACTCATTTCTAAGTGTCCAATGACGTTGTGAATTTCCTCTCACAGTGTGTTTGACTGTTTGACTATGTACATGCTCGACATTGTGGTTTGTTGCAGGTTGTAGGTACACGCATCAAATCCACTTGAATTTCCAGGTTTAAGTGTGCCTTAAACCTAATGGAGATTGTTGAAATCGAGATAGCATATGGTCCCCTATGTTGAGCCATCATCCTTGATGAGGATGAGTATCTGTTTGTCTTACCTTGTTTGTGTGGGCAGTTCGAATTGGTTTGTCGATGTTGTTGTTGTATTGTCTTCCGTTTTGTTGTGAGGTCAGGTACTGTTTGATATTCTGTTCATTTGAGTTATTTGTTTGATTAGCGCTTGATTGATCATTATATTAAAATAAAAGATTATTGTGGATAAAAAGGTATTTGATAATTTAAATAAATGTTTAAATACATTTGTGGTATTAATAAAATAAAATGTTATTAATATTTTATTTGTTTTAAATAAATTAAAATTATGATTTAATAAAGAAATATTAAAATAAATATATTAATTTTGGTATTGTGCAAACAAAATTAAATGGAAGATTAAAATTAATAAATTAAATATTTAAAAAAATGGATTTATGGTGTGCAATTAACTAAAGAGATTTTATTAATAAATAGATTGAGGAGTGGGAGTAATGAGTAGTTGGAAAAGAAAAGAAAATAATTAAATTTTAATTGGAATGCAAGCAACAATAGTGGAGTGGCTTTTAATTGGGCTAATTTGCTAAAAGAAAAGGGGCTTTTTTCAACCAAATCTAGAAACTAATCTTGTTTTATATTTCGGTAAGTTTTTTTGTTCTTGAAATTTTTTTTTGGTTCTTGGAAGTTCATTTTTGGATTTTGGAGGCTTTGAAATTGGGGATTGCAGTGTTCGTTGAGATCTTGGAAGTGTGTTGAAGCTGCAAGCTGGGAGTGGTGAGCTCTGCAACAAAAATTTTCTCTACCAAGCAAGAGAATCCAGGTTCCACTATATTTCCCAGCTTAAATTCTGTTTAGAAAACGAATGTTGATGTTGAGTTGTTTGAAACAAATGATTCTTTGTTTATTTAATCCTGAATCGAATAAATTAGGAATTGCATATTTCAAAAGATTTTATCTAAGACTCTTGTTGGGAATTGATTTGTGCTTGTCCTGCATCCATTCCACTCCAGGAGATGGTGTCTGCTAATTACTATTGCTAGAAAACCCCTTAAACTTTTTTGCATATTCTTCATTGTACCTATGATTTATTTAATTGTTGGCAATCTGAAACCGACGCAGGGCTCTTGAAGGCATCACACTCTTTTACTTCATTAGAATAAAGCTCTGTGCTCATTTTTCTTCCAAATAAGCGAATGCCCTGAAACGTATTGTATTCCTTTAAATTTTGATGGCCATAAGAATGTCCTGTTTCTTTAAGTTTTTGAGTCTCAATGCATTCACTACTGTGGAATGCGATGGAGATAGTTGCCATTGGAAATTCATTTTTTGTCAATGTGCCAGGACCAAACCCAATTCTTACAATGCGTTGTCGTTCATAGTAAATTTTATACATTGAGAATTGATAGGATAAAAGATTATTGAAGTTTTGAATAATATGCATGTATGGTAAACCCGAAGTTTGTAGATTTTGATGCCCCCCCACATGTGTATATCTTGCATTACCAGTGTTGTAAATTATCCCTTACGCCTCTGTCACCAGTATGAGAGCGGTGGAACTTATGTGAGGAAATTCGATCTCCTTGCAGAGCGATACAATCTTTGTTCACTCATCGCCCCTTTATAATTTGATGAAGTAGATTCTTAATGATATTGGCCTCATTTTTAAATGTGGGTATTCAAATTTGAGTAGCAACGCCCTATTTTTCTGGTAGCGATGGAAAATGTCTCATGCAATAGATTCGTCTAAATGTAGATATACTGCATGTTTCTCTTGCCTTGTAAGTTGCTTTGTAGCCTTTTAGCTCCATGTAAATCATTGTTCAAGCATACCTCTGGTTCTTGCATTATTCTTATCATAGATGTAACCATATAAGCCACCCTCACTACCGCTACATAGTGATAAACAACAAGTTAGTTTATTTAACTAATACGCCCTGCATATTAATCTCCTTGATCTTTTTTGTAGATTCGATGGCCTTAAGTTTGATATGCATTCTATGAGTAAACATTAGTATGGGAAAGTTGAAATAGGAGTTAAACTCGAGTTCGAATATTTAAAGATATGCGTATATGTGGGTAATCATCGGCTATACTACATATGCCTGTAATTGTTACCTATTCATTGTATTATGTATATCTGTAATTGTTACTCATTAATCATATTAAATACGCCTGTATTTGATACTTTTTCATTTGATTTTATACGCCTGTATGTATATATATGTGTGTATGTGTGTGTATGTATATCTTTATGCATAATCTTTTCTATGGTTTTCTTATTGTTGTTGTTAACAGCAGGTTAAGGATTATAAAAATATTTGTTCTTAAATATATAAAAATATTTGTTCTTAAATATTTTTATAATCCTTAACCTGCTGTTAACAACATATATGTGCATTATATATATACACATACACATATATGTATATACATTCATGTATTTAAATATTGCATGAGTTAGTTTATTTCAAATTGGATGATCTAATAAATAAGAAAATTAGATAATTCTTCTTGATGTCGAACAATGACTTCCATTGCAATTGTTTAATAAAAGTAAATTTAATTTCCACTATGTGTTAATGGTTACAAAATGTATTATGGGTTGTTTGTTGGATTATAGGATGATTTATAGCATAAACAAGCATTTAGAATAATTCAAAAATTAGTGGAATGGATGAATTAGATAAACTTTTAAATGATGTATTTCTCTTGTACTCTGTACTAGTAGATTCTTTATGGGTGAATTAGTGTTCATGTAGATGATAATTATGGAAAGAGTGATGTTTTGAAGTATAGTTATAAGTGGAGAGGCTCTTGTGCTATGGTTATTTAGGCTTCCAGAGGCTAGGGGTAATTTTGTATTTGATGGATCCTATGATTGTTCATTTTGAGATAGTTGTTTATGTTTTGAATGAGTATATGAGGGTCATTAGCCTTGCACAGTTTATTCACCACCTTGATTGGGATTTGCATGCAAGATGCTTTATGCCTCACCTTTTGTGTATGTTCATGAGGTTTTCTGTTTTGTGCAAGTTGGCCTTGCTCTGTTGATTTCATTGGGTCTCCTTGTTACTAGTAGGGGAGTGGCTCTCAATGGGGACCAACGCACAAAGTGGCACCAGGGTAACCCATGTGGGAGTTTCATAATTCAGTGATAACTTAAAATGAATTAGGGGGAATGGGTAGTATTCACACTAATCAAGATAAGTGAATGCCTCACTCATGGCTCAAGTACTCGTTTAGGCTTGAGATGAGATGAGAAGGCTTGGAATGGCAAGATCAACTGCCTTGTCCTCATAAGAGGTATGTTGACTTTGTATAGGTTTGTATGGGGGGCAGAGATTGGTAGAGGCTGCCAATGTAACCTAGGATGGGGGCCAGAGCCTAGGAAGATTTGCTAGGATAACCCATAGAAAGCTATGTGATTACACTCCTTCCTACTACAACCTAGTATTCACTTGTCTCATGTCTCCCTTTAATGTCTATGTGCCTCTAGAAGTGGTATCATTATTATGTAATGTTATGTTGTACCTTGCATGTCAGAGTCCTATATGGTCTTGTTATGTTAGTTGGTTGCCACCTTGTTGTCATTGTGGTAGTGGGACCTTTTTGCTATCTCGTAGCACGAGGGGTGGGCCTTAGGGTTCCACATAGTCGGGTGGTATGTTCCTTGTACTCCATTGGGTTTCCCTTGTTGTGGTTCATGTTCATGGTGACTACTCATGGTGATGTGGGCTTTTGCACTTGTTCCAGTTTGAGTATATTGAAATCAGTTGTATCATGTATTGTAACTCTGATGTATAATCTCCCCAATTAATCTCGGGGAGATATTGATGTAAAGAGGTAACGTTGTAATTATTTGTTAAACTCTCTCATGTAATGGTTAATGTAAAAAATGTTATTGTATATATTAGTTAATTGGATTTATTCTGAATGGTATCTATTGATTACATGTTATGGTTATTTCATATTGATTGTTGAATTAAATGTGATAGATTAATGGAATTTCATATTGTTAAATGAATCTTGTTTACTATGATGATAGCGATGATTTATTATTCTTATTAGTTGGTTAATGGGATTCTAGTAGTGCAGTCATGAAACCTTAGAGGACTTAGGTTTAGTATTCAAGTTATTGTATCTTCTGCAGTCTTTAGTAAATCGTGCTTCAAAAAAGAAAATTACACCATTTTCTTAGTGTTACAGCGTGTTGTCCTCTAGGGTTTCGTGGCGGGGCGTTACACAAAGTGTGATCTTCCTAGCTAAGAACCCAACATTTCATGTCCAAACCAAGCACATTGATGTATAGTATCATTTTTTTTGAGATATTGTCAAGGATAGAAAAATGAAGCTAGTGAAGATAGAGACTTTGATGAATATCTCATATTCTTTAATTAATCCTATGAGCATACATAATCTCATATGGTGTTTGGATTCTATGGCCTCATATCCCCTAGTGATTAAATTAGGTGTTGATACTCCCTTTGCTCTTGCAAGGTTCTCAACAAGTGAGAAAATGTTAGGAAAATGATGTTTGAACCTTGCAATTAGATGATTTTATTATTTATAGTATATTTACATTTGAGAATGGATTGGTGTATAATTTCCCTAAAGCTTTGGAATGGCTAAATATGAATGCTCATAATTTTTTGTTGCAAGATCCTATCTAAATTTGAAGATATTAAAGTTTTCATTTTTTAAATTTTTTAAGTCCAATTTGAAGGCCTTAGAGTCATTTGTTGGGCCCCAAATTGGTCAAAAAAACAAAGTTGGTTATAGCTTGATAGAAAACTTCATGATATTTCTAATTGTTTAAATGGTTCATCAATCGAACACACAAATCAAAATTTATAGCCTCTAGAAGTTGGGTCTCCTGAAATGGGAAATGTAAAAATGTGTTGGACACATAAATGAGTTGTAAAAGAGGAGTTACATGTGGTGATTTGTGTTTTGACACATCATAGACATATATAATTGGAGATAAGAATGGTTGCCACTTTTTAGGTGGTTTTAGCTCATATCTTTTTAATACTGTTTGATTGCTTCATGTATTGTATCTCCTATATATTAGGTGTATGATACTGAGGTTGGGTGTAAGAGTCTTATAGCTATTGAGTTTCCTTTGGATCTCTAGTTTGTGATACTCGTATGAGAAATCTTATTCTACAAGTATATTGTAATCTTTTTAATTTCAAGATAATATATTGGGCGGCTTTTGGAGTGTGGGTTTTTTCTCTCAAAAGAGTTTTCCTCATGTAAATCCCTATTTTGTGGTATGAATGTTGTTAATTTTTATTTTTGTTTAATTTTATGTAACTATTAAGATCCAAAAAATAATTGTATAAGCCTCCTCTCAATATTAGTGTAGGAGTTTGTTTTGCTACCTTAGCTTCCTTGCAAATTAGTAATTATTAGAACATAATGTTACTATCAGTCATGCCCTTATAAAATTTATATATCAAGTTCTAATATAAGATTATAAAGCCTTTTATATTATATTCTTATTAAGCATATCCCATTTGAAATAGTTAGTCTAATAATTATTTATGAATGGTGGTCATTGAATAGGTGTGACTAACACCCCTTCAAGTATTATGTCACTATTTCTCCTATATTTCAAGAGGTTCTCTCTCATTTGAGAGATAGAATTTAGAGATTTTATAGTGAATTATATCACTATGCACATGAGGTATTATTGGCCATGTGGAAGTATGCATAGGAGTGCCCCTAGGTTCGATCTATATTAGAATAGACCATTTTTGTAAGTATTTTAATAAAATGATGTTTTATGGGGTTTTTATCCAAAAGGATTTTTCCCATGTATATCTTGTATAATGTGTAAAATTTATTCTTGTAATATTTTCATTTTATTTATGTATGTTTAATGAAAATGATTAGTATCCTAAGATCATAATTTTTAACATAAAATCAGAGCAAGTTATCTAACATAGTATCAGAGAAAGTTAGGCCATACTAATCATTTTCACAAGTTATACTAGAAGATATGTAGAATTTGATGGGAGACCTTTTTATGCAAATTCTTATAATCAATGTTACACATCCTAGTAAGTCTTGTTTTTTTTTTTTGTTAATCTGTGTTATCTTTGGAGGAAGAAATCCATCTCACATTTCGATAAAAATATAATTATAAGTTAGTTGAGCAACATAATTACAAGGATAATTTTCCCACAAAAAGGCTATCATTTGAGCTTGCACCCCAAGAGGAAAGATTTGATGTTTTTTTCCAAATAAATTTTTCCTTTGACAAGCACAAACAAATCTATTAAAAAAATACTTACTTCCCTCTATCAAACCAAGAAATGTCCTTTATAGAAATTTACTCCATATTTTGTGTTTTGTTAAAAAATTGGTACTCATTTATATTATATGCAATGAAAATATCCATCACCGTCAATCATCTTTATAAATATGAACTCACCAAGGAAGATTAAACATTAAATATTGATCAACATTGTATGCTTGTAAATATAATTCCTTTGTATTTCTTAGACATGACTATTTAATTCTCTCCTTCCAAATATAATTGTCAAGGATAATTTTTAGAACTCCCAATAAATTGATTTCTAAAAAAATCACAATTACATTTTTAAAAGCTGATATAATGTTACAATCATTGAAAATAGTCTATGACTATATTGATACTATTGCAATCTCATATCATACTATTATAATTAGATTATATTAATAACATACAAGAGACCCTTTTACATGTTTATGCAATAAGTATATAAGGCTATTTCTATGAATTTTTCTAACTTATAGACCACTCAAAAATGGATATTTTCACATACTACATAGATGGTATATCTTTTCGCAAGAGACGTGACCAATTTCATGTAATCCTTGACAAGCAGAAGAACTCATTCAATATCCTTGTAAAATAAACATTGAGACATAATTTAACAATTTTAGAAAGTCTCAAATTCATCCATAAAAGAAATAGGAAAGATTTCCTTTGATGTCAAGATACACTTGGTAGAAGTCATGATGAATGAAAGGCCACAAAGATTTGAAAATTTTAGGAGCAATACCATCAATTTATGGACTCTTCTCGAACACCATGGAGAATGAGTTTTTCTTTAATTTTTTAAAAAAGACAGACAATCAAATACATAAACAACTTAAAAAGGCACACAATTTTGAATCTCCCCATTAAGCTCATATATTTATTATGCATGTATTTTTGGAACTAAAAGAAGAAGCCTTTTAAGAAAAAAAATTTATTGAATCCAATAATATTAAACCAACTTTTATAGACCATTCATCAAGTACAGAAAAAAAACATCTCATCACAACCTTGCAAGTGCTATCGTTGGATGAGATAATGGTGACCTTATCAAATTATTAAAGAGTTCAATGTTTAATGAAGAAACTTATGGTTTAAAACCACCTCAGAACAACTTAATGCATTCATCGATCTCATTGTGGTACAGGTAAAATGCTAAACATGGTTCTATGTCTGTTATTATTGAAACTTTTTAGAAAAAAATATGTGACAAAATCCATCTATTCTTCATGCTTTGATGGGAATTCGTATACTATTTCCAAAGCTCCCATTTCAGTACAGGTAGGATATAAATGTTATTATTGAAACTTTTTAGAAAAAAATATGTGACAAAATATGTAGCAAGGCTGTGTATTTGGCTTTACACCTACCAAATGCATTTGCATAAATGTTTCTAAAATATTTTCAACGAATCCATTTTTGCACATAACCTATGATGATTGCTTCGCTTCTAAAATTTAAATTATGGCATTTTATTCATGTGCCTTGTCAATACTTTTGCATCTTTCATCCATGAAACAGTATTCTTTTAAGCATATATCTGTGAGTTTGTGCTACTAGTGTGTGCTTTGACATTTTGCTTGTTGATCTACCCCATTGGTCGCAACTACAAAAAATTTCAAATTTCTTTATTTTATCAATTATTATGGATGTCCCTATATGTTCTAAAGCTTATGATTAGATGTTAGAAAAGATCATCGAATTGGATTATTTTTTAAAATCCATGAACAAATCCATATAATCTAATCATTGTCATTTAATAGATGACAATTCTTTAAGGTATTATATCTAATAATTTGCATATCTTATTTATGTTTTCACATGTTTTACCAAATAATGTGATTAATCAATAGATGAATTTATTTATTCATTATACTAGATGAATTTATATTATCCTTTTTTACAGAAGTTGGATTAAATTTATTTTGTTTTGATTGATTAAGCAGGGAAAGGGCCCTGATCCCTTACAGAAGCATCAAAACAGTCCAGTGAAACAACAACCAGACAAAATAGCAAAACAAAAAGGAGAACCACTTCCCCTCACCCAACCAACCAAAAACAAACATCAACCTACTCCAGCCGAATCAAAATTTATGATCCTATCAAGAATCCAATAGAGTTTTAACCAGACCATATTATCATCGATCCAAAAAATAAGGTCATATAGGTATAACCTACTAAAAGTACCCAACAAGTTTTTGATGTTCAAATCAGAAATAAAACTTAAATACATATAGAACGGGCTTATCGAGCCTTTACAACAAAAAAACCTAACTAAAGAGCTAAAAACCTGTTAACAGCAAACATTAGACATCAAAGCCAAACAAGAACCTAGGATTAAGTATCCTCAATAAGGCTCCAAGCCTTCTTCAAGTCCTCCATCGTATCCTCAAGACTATCCTTGATCTCCATCTTATCGGACCAATCAACCTCTTGTTCCCTTTTTTCTTTTGTTATTTTTTTATTTTACCATGTCCCGAGATAGTAGCCATCACCGCTCTTGTCATCACCCCATCCATAATCCTGCAAATGTTCAACATAGTCTTTTCAATAACTTGGAACCTGTTAGAGTTTTCTTCTTTCTGCATAATTTTTTTGAAGAAGCTCCATCCTTTCTTCCAACATTTCCATTCTAGTTTTCTCCATTTTTGTTTGCTTATCTTTCAAGCAATCTTCATTACCAAGGGTACCCATGTTAATATACATATCCTCCAAGTCAATAGGGATTTTAGTAGCCTTTCCTTTTTCTTCGACCATTATAGTATCCTCCTCCACACAAGCTCTTCCTCCTGTTGATTAATTCCTTCTTCCTCCTCTTTACTCAAATCTTCAATGTCCTCAAATCCCGACACCTCTTCGTCAGAAAGTCCAGCTTCTCCCAAACTATCAAGCACACACTCTTCAGAGGAGGAATCATTTTCCTCCCTAGCAACCTTCTTCCCTTTTTAATTTTCCAAAGGCTCCTCCATGTTCTTATCATCTGAACTTTTATATTTTTTGCTATTATCCAACCCCCTGGACGCTGCTAGAGCTAGATGAGTAGACCTTCGACCCACAGAGGTAATAGACCCACATTCAAAGCTATTATCTTGATCATTTGGAATTGTTATATTGTGAGAGTCTAAGTCTAGTTCTCTAATCAATAATTTTCTTTTCTTACTGGAAACAAAAGAGAGGGGAGTAGCACCACATTTTTCAGGGGTCATTTTGAGGAGCATTGACCATGAGGGGTCCACAACTTTATGGGAATGGTTAAATATTTCTTTGATAGGGGAGTGGGGTTGACTTTCAAGCAGTTTGATTTTGAAAATAAAATTAGGGGTGGACTTCTCAATCAGGTTATGGAAGGCATTCCTTTGCGGGGTGGTGGCAAGGATGTACTTGTAGATGGCTCTAATCAACCCCTGATGCAATGGAGGATTAACACCATTAGTTAGGCTCTATTTCAAAGAGGAGAGGAGGAAAAAAGGTACGTTGATTTTCTGTAGGTGCCTAATATGGTTAAGGATGGGGAAATGATACCCATGAACCGACTAAAAATGGCCCTGTAAAGTAAAATATTTCATGACAAAATAATAGACATTATGGTAAGAGGGCTAGAGCAACAACCTAGAATAGTCATTCTGAAACCTTTGGGCCTTCTCCTTAGCTTCAAATATTTTATCAATATAATTCTGATAGTTTCTTGTGCTTACCTTGGCAATCTTCTTTCCTTCATAAGTAAGACCTATCACATTAGCAATCAACTTAGTATCCATAGTAAAACGGAGTCCTCCCAACTCGACTTCTCCATCTTTCCATGTGTTTGCAAACTTGTAGCTGAGTTGTTCATTGTAACCCTCCATGGTCGTGAAGTACCAAGTAAAAGCATCACGTTCAAAGAGGCCCCATAACTTTTCATTCTTCCTCAGGGAATCAAATTCGCTCGGCTTCATCCTCTTTCTAGGGCCTCCCTTAGTTTTTTCTTTTGTCAGATAATCCTTTTGAAGAAGTAAATTCTTCATACTAAGGCCTTTTTCATTCACAATCAAAGCACAAACAATTCAAAAATTTCAACTTTGATGGAAACTTGGTGGCTTTTCATTTGAAATGACAATGGCTCAAACCTTCTAGCGATATATTTAAAATGATTGTGTTGTTTACAAGGACTAACCTCATGTCTTCCAAACCTACCTTTATTAGAAAAGACAGCTCCACCACCTTTAAGACACATGATTACACTTTTTCTATTATCCTCCATATCATCTGTGATTACACAAGCTGAAATGTCTTGTTGTAAATCCTTCATAAGATTTTTAGGAATGTGGGCGAGAAACATCATAACCAACTTTCTTTTTTCATTATCACAGGAGGCTTCTAAACAAACCAGTCCTTTCATCTCATTTCTTTTAAAGTTTTTGAGACTTAACATACAACTGTTATTAATAGAGTGCATCAATTTCCTTCTTTTCAAATTACCCAACTGCCTCATGAGAAGGAAAGTGATTATCATGATAGTTGGACAACTCTTCCAATACTCCATCATTGTTAAGTTTTTTCTATCCATGTTGAATTAATTAAATGACCCAATTTTTCTTTAAATATTATTTCCTTAATTTGATTTAACAATTGGGAAAAGTCCCAATATTCCCATTCTGATTGTCATAGGCTAATATTCGCCATGGCATCAGTAGTCATGTTGCCTTCCCTATAAATATGACTATTCTTGCAATGTTGAAAGGATTGTATCATTTATTTACAATCATCCAAGATGTCTTTAAACTCCCACGGAGCATCAACCCTATTGTTCAAATAGTCAATAATTAGCTTGGAATCACCTTCCACCATTACTTTAGTGTAGCCTTTATCTTTTAAATAAATTATTCCCGCCCACACCACATAAGCCTTAGCCAAGTTGTTAGTTGATGTTCCCAGGCCTCTGTTGTATCTTGCGACATAATTACCTTGATGATCTCTAGCTATTCCACCCGCCCTCGCCAAGCTAGGATTTCCTTTAGAACACCCATTGAAGTTACATTTAATTCATCTCGGGTGTAGGGGATCCAAATAGTGTTTCTTCTAATCAATTGTTTAACCTAATTAACATTAGTTAGATCATGAGAAATTCCCCATAGTTTATTTATTCACATCTCTTGGTATGATGGCATTTTCTTTGAAAGGGCATACTTACAATTTTCAAATGTTTTCTTGAATCTGTTTTCTTATGGACATGGAAATCTCTTTGTTGTATCCCAAAAAACTCTATTATTCCTCTCTTTCCACAATCCCCAAGTGAGGAATAGGGGAACTTGCCTCCAAAGGTCTATACTAATATTGTGGGAGTAAGGACAAATATTCCAACAATCAATAAACATTTTTACTAAAGAAGGAAAGACCCATTCAATAATCAGATTCTTTAGGACAAAATACCACACCTCTTGAGCATAAGGGCATTGAAACAACATGCACATGATGGTTTCCTTCGCTTCATTACACATATAGCATTTATTGACCAAATACAAACTCTTTTTCTTAAGATTATCAATAGTGAGGATCTTTCCATGTGTCATTGTCCACCAAAAACAATTTATCTTAGGAATCAAATTCTTGCTCCACACCATTTTCCAATTAAAATCCCCCTTTGGAATAGCTGGGTTTCCATAATTTCATATGTAAATTCGATTGAAAATCTTTGAGAAGAGCTTTTTTATCAGATCCACTCGTCATCCCTATTCATCGAGAAAAGATCAGGAACACCAATTTGTTGCAAGAGGGAAACCAAAGCAACATCCCAATTATGTTTTCTTCCTCCCCTAAGAACAAAAATATTTAAATAATTCTTAAAGTATATCCATTTTGGCCTCAAACATCCGAATTTATATCATTAGAGACCTTCTTTCCAATAGTTCTTTTCAATCTAATTCTAATTTTTTGGAGATTTTTGTTAGATGGCAAAGGAGCACAAGCACTCTAGACATCATCCCAGAAGTCAGTTCTTTGATCATTCCCTATTCTTAGTTTTTTTTACTTGTTTTAAAGTACCTCTAATCTTTAACAAGTTATTCCAAAAAACCGAACCATAGAGAGATCCTCTTTCCTAAGGAAGCAACAAACATCTTTATTTCCCAAGTACTTGGCACATAGAATCTGAACCTAGTCCTTTTCTCCTTCCAAAAAAAACCATCCCATTTTTTCCACAAGGGCTTTATTGAAAACTTTTATTCTTCTTATTCCCAAGCCACCATCTCTCTTTGGGGTGCATACAATATCCCTTCTAACAAGAGCCAATCTTTTCCTTTCTTCCACACCCAACCATAAAAATATCCTTTGTATCACTTCAAACTTCTCAACAATGAAGGAAGGGATGTTAAAGAGAGATATAGTAAACATGGATGTTTTGTAAAGATGCTTATAAAAGTTGAACGTTCCCAACAAAGCTTAGCAGCTTACCTTTCCAACTAGCCAGTTTCTTTTGGATCTTTTCAACAATATGGTTCCAATAATTAATATGAAGTTTTCTTGAAATTAAAGGTAAGCCAAGATAGGTAGTTGGAAAATAAGCTTCCTAACAACCAATAATGCTTATAACTTTATCTTTTATTATTTGGCTAGTGTTAAAGAAATAGATCTTTCTCTTTTGGTAATTGATATATTGGCCTGAGACTCTAGCATATTTATCAAGGACCTATTTCCATTGTCTGGAGTTTAGGATAGAAGCCTCCCTGAGAAGGATAGAGTCATCTACAAATTGTTGGTGTGAGGCTGGGGGAGGGAGGAAGCAACACAAAACCATTCTAGATTTTTGTTTACAAGTTGTCTCTGAATATTATGACCCAAAGCTTCAGCAACTATAACAAAAAAGTAAGGAGACAGAGGATCACCTTGTCTTAGACTACGAGCACACAGAAAAGAATCCTTGCGGCACCCCATTATCCAAGACTGAGTATTTAGGAGTAGTAACAAAAGATCTTATTAAGTTGATAAATTTTCCTTTGAAACCATTTTTTGTAAGAACAACAAAAAGGAAAGGCCAAGAGACCCGATCATAGGCCTTAGAAATATCAAGTTTCAAAGCCATACCTTTCTTTTTACTTAGGTCCATAGAATGTAATACCTCATGAGTATAAATTGTTGCATCCAAGATTTTTCCCTGAAAAAACCCCTTCTGATTAATAACTATCATTTTATTCAAAAACCAATTTCAATTTGTTCATCATTATCTTAGAGAATATCTTATATGTAGTGTTACATAAGCTGATAGGTCTATAGTCATTCATAGATGAAGCATAATTTGACTTAGGGATTGGCACAATAAAAGTGGTATTCAGCTGATTTAAAAGCCTTCTAGATCTAAAGAAATCCCTAACAACATTAAAAAGGTTAGTTGAGACAATGTCCCAAAATTATTGGAAAAAACTAGGAGAAAAGCCATCAAGCCTCAGGGCTTTATAAGCACTAAAAGAGAAAATCGTCTCCTTAACTTCTAATAGAGAAAGAACTTTGGACATATCTTTTAGATCCTATTCCGACATGACTTATAGAATAACTTTTAGAATATCCTCCAAATCAAAGCTATCCACCTCTAGCATTTCTTGAAAGTTTGAAAAGAAAGAAACAACTTCCTTAGCAAAATCTTCCTCACTTTCGAGCCTTATCCCATCAGCAATATTTAATAATCTAATCATGTTTCTACATCTTTGTTTTAAGGTGGATTGATGAAAAAACTTAGTATTTTTGTCCCCTTCATTCAACCATTGAATCCTTGATTTTTGTTTCCAAAAAATCTCTTCTTTTTTATTTATTTTATACCATTAAGATCTAAGGTCTCTTTCTTGGTTACAGGTATTTCATCAACATTTCCCAACTCCATCAAATCCTAAATCTCCTTAATTTTTAAGCTTAGAGATTTTTTTGTGGAAAAAATATTCCCAAATGAATATTTATTCCAACCCTTAACATTTTATTTAACTTTCTTCGGCTTCTGAGTTAAATGGTACATGAGAGTACCACTACAAGGAGCATTCCACCATTCTTAAACCAAGGATTTGAATTTTAGGTGGAGAGACCACATAATTTCATATATTAAGGGAAAATGACCTTTAGCAACTTTTTCCTCCCACCCAAGGAGGAGAGCACTATGATTTGAGCCAATCCTAAGAAGAACAGTAAGAGTGAGGTCCTACAAAATGTTCCAATTCAAGGAAACAAGGAAACAATTCAATTTAACTTGGATTAAATGACTAACCTATCTTCTATTAGTCCATGTAAAAATTGATCCATTTAAAGGAATATCCATTAGCCCCACAGAGTTGAAGAAGCCCAACAAATCCATCATACTATCTGAGAAGTCAATAAGACCTCCACATTTTTCTGAAGGATATAAGGGGAGAATTAAAATCCCCTCCCAACATCCAATACTCCTCCCTTCAATTGTTGATAATTTCTTCAAGCAAGTTAGATTATATTTAGTATGTCAAGACGGAAATTGGGACCATAAATATTAACTAGATTCCACTTGACAAAGGTAGTAATATCTTCCATAGAAACTATTAGGAAATTTTTGTTACAAAAACCTAGCCCACCAGAAAGCCTAGCAAAGTTCCAGCAAGTCACAATCCCACCCAAAGCTCCTTCAACATCACTCACTTCAAAATTAGCACTAGGGCAAAGCCATTTGATCACTTTTTCAAAATTCTCTCTTTTCATTTTAGTTTCCTGGATTAAGAGAACATCCTATTTCACATCCACCAAAGTGGCTTTCAACAAATATTGTTTGTAGGGGCCATTAAGTCCCCTAACATTCCAAGATAGAAAATGCCCCCTAACATTCCAAGATAGAAAATGCATTGGAGAAAAAAGGAGTAGCAGTATCACCTTGATACTACCAAAGTATGGGAGAGAACCTCCCTCTACTTCTTTCTGGATTTACTCCCAAAAAGGGAGTCAAGGGTTCTTTGTTTTCTAGAAGCCACATCTCTAACTGTATCTTCGTTCCTTGATTCTTTTAAAGGTGGTCTTCCCACTTTATTGTTTTCTCCCACATCCGGTTTCTTCTTCTTGCTCAATTTTGTATTTATTTGATTCCAATCCTCATCCAACACACCATCTTTTTGGGGGGAAGAGAGATTTAACAAGCTCTTATTATCTTCATCATTTTCATCCTTCTCTTGTTTAGCTTCTAGCATTTGAACCTCCTCCCTTCTAAGACCAATCTGATAGAGCTCAAGGGAAGAAATCAAAATTTTTTCCATTTGGCTGTCTAAATCTCCTTCCACTAAGATTTCCTTATTTTATTCTCGAAGTTTGAAATCAACTTCCTCCACATCTAGTGGCTTTTGCAAGTTATCAAAAATTTCATTCCCACTTTGTGGGTCAAGGTACTTCTCCAAAGAAGGGGAAGAAGTGAACCTTTCAACTTCTGCCCTTGGAATGACCTTTTCCAAATTGTCAGGGGAGGCACACTCTTTTAGAGATAGAACATTATCCTCAGCCAAGGCTTGAGAAGGCACCAAATTATTATAAAAAAATAACAAATATAAGGGAGAGCATGGTGTAACAGGATCCTTTAATAAGGCCATAGAAGCAACATTTTTTGAGGGAGAGTTCAACAACACTCTTGACTGGGTTTTTTTAGCTTCAAGAGGGAGATTTTTACAAGCATCTTGTAAATGGCGAAACTTATTACACACCTGATAATAGACCATAGTCTTTTTCGTATTCCAAAGGTTGAACCCATTTGCCAAACTTTGATTTTAAGGTCACTGTGGTGGGGAGAACTGTGTTAATAGCGACATTCATACAAATTCTACAATAGACTAGCCATGACTTGAGAAGGATCACTTTATCCACCGTCACCAAGGTACCAAAGGAATCAACAATTCCTTTAAAAATATTATTATGCCAAAATTCCAAGGGTAAACCAAGGAGCCTAACCCAAGTAGGGGCCACCTTACCCAAGTCCACAGAGGCATCAAAACTAGGCTTCCACTTACATAGGGATAGAATATTCTTAAAGCCTCTATCAAAGGCCCATGGGCCTCCCGTGAGGACTTTGATCATATCCTCAGGGATAACAAAACTAAATAAAAAAAAAACTTTAGGCATAGCACTAATTGAGACACTACCCTTGAGATTCCAAGTTTTAGTGGCCCACTTACATACCTGATCAATATTAGGGTGGGAAGCAAAGAATTTTCCAACCAGGGACAACTTCAAGCCCTCAATTGCATCATCCAAGATTAGATTTGGGACATCCACTTCATCTCCTTCCACAGTGCAAAAATTAGAAAAAGATGTTGGGGATACCTTTGTCAGAAATTTCCCACCCACTAGCTTGTCCACATATGGCATTGTGTCCTCACCAGCCAAAAAAGTGTCCTTACCCACAAAGTTTGAAGCAGGAAACTTACCAAGTGTACTTTTAAAATCCCCACAGGCGAAGAAAAATAGGTCATTTGTCAATGTCAATAGTGGCGGAAGCTCATCAATAAGTAAAAGAGTTCATTCAAAACTATGTACAAGTAAAAAATATATAAACAATAAGAATTGCTTATGTAGAAAATTTATGCTAAACTTCTCTATAAACATTCAAATACCTCATAGAAAAATTGATTGATTACCATTACAAATATTTCTTTAGATATAGGAAAAGAGAAATTTATGCAAATCCATCATCATTTAAATTATTTGGACTAGAAATTTTTAAACAATATAGGATATCTCTTCTCACCCTACTTGGAAAAAGAGTTAAAACTGAATAAATATTTAAAAAAATGTGTTTTGACCTCATTTCAAAATTGACTTGCAAATAACTATGTGTTCAAATTTTTGATAAGCCATTGTTTTCTAAGGCTATTTTTCAAGTTTGTGCTCGTCATTTGATCCTTGATAGAAAATAAAACAACTAAGTATCTTGATTTGAAAAGATTATTTGTGAATTCAAATGGGTTGCATTATAAATATATATGAATTATGCAACCCAAGACTTGCATCTCAAAATAAATTTTTTGAAGTAGCACACATTCTTGTTAGACCAAGCCAATTTATAAGGATCTAAGTATCTAATTAAACTTATTGTATGATATTTGGTTATATATCTTTGGGCCAACTATGTCTAGTGAATTTTTCAAGTGATGTTGAAACCCTAAGTTCTTTTGTCCCAAACAATTTATGATATTACTATCATTTTTTAAGAAAGAGGACAATAACATTGAGGTATTGATACTTGTATCTCTATCAAATATTTGTTTTTCCTCAAATCTATGAGTCTAAATGCTAATAAATTTATCTAACAGCTTTAGAAACCACTCAAAGTTTTTCTCCTACATTTATCCTCACATATGCTATATGGTATAAATTATCCTTTGGTAAAGTTTATATTCTCACATTAGCACTATAGGGATGATAATATTTTTATTGGAGTTGACATTTTATATGCAATTCTTATTGGAGGTGAAGTAGGACATAAATAAAATTCTTTTTTCTTGTTGATAATCATATTCTAAAAAGACAACATTAAATTTATATTTTCATGCATATAAGATATTTTCATATGTAAAGGATCTAATTTCATATAATTATCGTGTATATGAAATATTTGATCAAACCTTGAATGAGTTTGCATGCTAGAGGATTGTTAATATTTGAAGCAATTTTATCATATATGTCATGGAGAAGAGAGGTTCATTAAGGAGCCATGTTATAAACCAGAAATACATAAGGATGACAATGTAAATAAAAAATTTATCCTCAAAATCTATTGGGTGCAAAGAACCTAATTACTATAATGGGTAGTTATCACCCTAATAAACTGTCTGAGGAGAAAGCCTAGAAAGGATAGCTTGCCCATTGCTTAATTATTTTATGGATCATTATCCTTAAAAGAAACATGAAAAAATATTCACATTTATGTTCATGAAAATCTCATATGATCTCGTCACTAATGATCATCAAATTATTTATAATCAGATTGACTATATTCTAGATTTGTGAGGCATACTATATGCTTATTGGCAACTAAAAAATGCATATTAAAAATATTGTTTATACACCACGAATGAACTTTATTTGATTATTGTGAACTACTGACTATTTTGGTGATTCCATTTATAATAAATCAACCACAAACTCTATCTTCAAAATAAATATTGCAAGTGCTTTATATGGATGGTGTAATACTTAAAAAAAGCTATCTTCTATGGATTTTTAATCAAATCCAAAAATATATAAGTAGCTCCTAAGGAATCAATGTGGCATAATATAAAACCTAACATGCATAATATAAGACCTCTAGGAATTATATGCTCCAAATTTAAATCAATGTTTGGCCTTAGGTGATCCCATTGAGTGGGAGAGTGCATGTCAATGCCACCACCTAGTGGATAAATCCTAGATGTATAAGTTGTTGGTGTAAATAGGTGTTTAACCTATCTAAGTACTATTTATACATTAATTCCACTTAGGTCCTAGGAGGGAATATTTCTAGAAAGTGTTAGTTTTCATTAGATCGTATCTTATCTTATTTTTGACATTCAAAGAGGAGTGTTGTATTGTTGTATCCCATTTGAAGATTAATACAAAAATTGTATCTCTTTAAGTGTGGGGTTTTTTCCTGTAAGGGTTTATCCACATATATCTTTTGCCACTTTTTATTCTCAACTTGTGGTATTGTTGATTTTCTTTCATTATTGTAATTGCTAATCACATAATTGGTAAGCTTGAATACATATTTCAAATTTGTTTAAAAACATATTTAAGTTCATATTGCTACAATTTTCACCTTGAATTTCTAACATTTGGTATCAGAGCTAATGGTTCTGTTGAGAGAGGGATGTCTTTTCTTTTAAGTATTGAAGGTTTTTTGGTTGCAGTGAGAGCTTGTGCATTGTGGGCTTTATAGATTTGTGAAGAATATTGAAAACCATGGCTTCTACTTCTTGTTTAGATATTGAGAAATTCAATGGCACTAGTTACTGTGATCAAGGGAAAATTCTAAATTGTTAAAGGTGTTAGCACAATAACATTAAATTCCTATGAAATAACAAAGCACAAAGGAACTAATGTGAAGACAAAAGGGACAATGTTACCCTAGGTCTCCACCTTCCATGATTAATCTTTGTTACACCTCCTAACTTGCAGAAAGTAAAAGATGCCCTCAGATTTCAAATGAGCAACTATGATAAAAGACTAAGCCCTATGCAAGTGTTGAAGGATTTGCATAAAATAAAATGACCTTACAATGGACTAAGATGACTATGACTGTAACAAAAATAATAGCCTAAGTTAAGATCTGAGCTTGAAAGAGACCAAGGGAGAGCCAAATGAGAACAAAATTGCCATTTTATAAAAACTGCAATTTTGAATGTGTGGCCAGGATGAAAAGATGACAAAAACCCTAGAATCAATGATCAAGATTAAATGTTGTTGTATGCATTAGGGTTAGGTCAAAATTAGGGCAATGTCAAGAAATGAATGGTCAAGATTGAATTATAAGATAATTCAATCAAGGGTCGAAATTAAATGAGATGCCAAAAAATAAGAATTAATTTGGAAGACAAGACTGGCACAGAAAAAGAGGTTGTTGGAGAAATTAAATAATAAAATTTATTTTCTCTAGCTGACCAATAAATAATTAAATAATAAAGATATCATTTAATTATGGAGGAATGTGACAAAAGGAATTATTTTGAATTAAATGATGATTTAATTCAAAATTCCAGAAAGTGGGCTAAATTAAATAAATGAAATTTATTTAATTTATGAGAGGAGAGGCTGATGAATAATTAAATATTTAAATTAATTATTTAATTATAGTGGAAAGTGGGCAAAAATTAAATAAATTAGAATTTATTTAATTTGGAAAGAAAGTGGATCTAATTAGTGACGTAATTAAATAAATAAGATTTATTTATTTAATAATCAAGAAGAAATAAATGACAAAGGGGAATTAAATAAATTTAAGAAATTTATTTAATTAAAGGGAGACCTAGGTAATTAATGACGTATTAGATAAATAAATAACATTTATTTATTTAATAATCAAGGAGAGCCTAATGACAAAGGGGATTAAATAAATCAATAAATTTATTTAATTAAAGGAAGACTTTAGACATTAGTGATATATATTTAATAAATAAATTAAAATTCTATTTATTTAATAATCATGAAGAATAAAAGGATGATGAATTAATTAAATACCATGGATTATTTAATCAATAGTCTAATGAACCAAAGACATAATTATCCGCCTTTAATTATGCTAGGATTCTAAAGCGGTGTTCTAGCTTGCAGCCCAGGGTCATTTCCTTAGGTGTCTATATAGGGGTTTCTATAAATATGGTATTCTTCCTCATTTGTAAGGGCTAGATAGTTTTATGTTGGAGCAAAATTAAGCAATATAGCAAGAGCTAGAGTTAGGAGTTAGTCTTATTTTCAAGAAAGTGTTGTAACAGAAGACTTGAATTGTTGCTACCTTGGGTGATTTAATACAAGTAAAGACATTGTGATTTGGTGTCTTTCTTGTGTTGAATTTTATCTGGCATGGTTCCTATGATTCTATCTTTGAAGTTGCTTTAGTTTATTTGATATATTCTAGGTTTAATGTTAGAAAAATTAATAGTGTTTATGATTTGATACTTGAGGTGTTGCAACAATCTCTAGTCCATACTTTTTGCAGCTAGCTGATTATTAGTTGCTTTGCAAAGTTAGTCTGGAGTTTAAATTCACTGTGCTTAGTTCAATTGTGGATGTTTGTTCATTTTGATTGCAATAGGGTTTTTTTGGATGAATTTTCATAATTTGAAAAATATTTAATGCCTTAGAAGATACCACTATTTCTGTAAGATTGCAGATTCATCTGGGTCAAACAGGAATCAGTTTCTGAGGGATTGGTCCATTTCAAGTATTCTATCATTTGCATTTTTAATCTTAGGATTAGTGTTAAATTTAAGAATCTCTTTGAAACCCTTATCTTTTGCTATTTCTTTCTTATCTGAGTTGGATTTAGGATTTTGAGTATCACCATATTGCTAGATCTGATGAACTTGAATTCAACATTTTCTTGTAGTAAGGTCTCTTTGTGATTACCAACATTTTCACATTATCACTGAGTTGTTTATGCATTGTCAAGACCTTACATTAGAGACCTTGGGGTTATCTCTTGAAGCTTGCTGATAGATATTTACCTTTCAAGAGAGATAGAATTTCCATATTTTATCTGAGTTGTTGTGGTGAAAACATCATTAATAGAAAATCATCATCAGAATCTAGAGAGGAGCCTTCTTTGTCTGAGTGCTCTGTCTCAGAAGAGCTAATCTCTATAGTTTATTCTATTGAAGGAGGGTTTACACTAGGGCCTACACCAAAGGTTGAAGTACCAAGAATGGATTCAGTCATCCTGAATCTCTTGCTAGACCTACGAGGTTGAGGTAAAACCCTAGGTCATAAATGCTTTGGTCTAATTTGATCAAACAATGGTGGGAAACATAATTATACCTACCTTTTTGAGTCTCAACCACCATGATTGAGAGAAGGTGGTATAGCACGTTCGACACATTCATCCTTCTCCTGTGCCTCATGTGATTCAAGAGTTTGAAGTGCACAAAATGTAGATTCGACTAGCGTCCTTCACAAGTGATATATTTATAACATAAACAACTATTTTCTTCCATGGCTTGGGAAAAGAGGTTCTCTTCGCACATTGTTTGTCCACGCTCAATGGAGGGTCACCATGTTCTGTAAATTAGGCCCTAGCTAACCCAACATCTCTGGAAGTAGGGTAATTTTCACCATCGATAGACAACCCTGTCACTTCTGCAATTCTTTCTTCAATGGCCAATACTTCTAGCCCTTTTACCATGGCTTTTCCTTCATACAATTTCTGGGAAAATTCTAATGCAATGTCTTCATTAAAACCATTCAGCTTCATGAAGTAGCTTTTGACAAATGGTTTTTGGATTCTAATGTTGTCATTGATGGCAACTGAAGTCATCTCCATGGTCCATAGATCTCTATCCATTCATACCAATAGATGAAGTGGAATACTATGTGTATACATAAAATGGTCATGTCTCCATCTTGGTAATTAATTCAACATTTATTATTTAATTCAATTCCCTTCTAAAGTCCTCTACATATAATTAAATTTAATTAATTTAATTATATTGTTCATTCATCTTATCTTTCTTCCATAATTAAATAAATCTATTTTATTTAATTATTTTCTTTATATGTCCACTTAATTATTTTTAACAATACATTCTATTTATTTAAATTAATTATTACTGTCCTAATTTAAATTAAATCTTTGATATTTCCCTTCTATTATTTTTAATTCTTTCTTGTACTAATTAAATGTTTCATTTAATTACTTTATAAAATGATTTAATTAAATAGATCTTATTTAATTAAAAAATCTTATGATTTTCAAATCCAAAATTAGGTATCTTAACCTAATTGTGCAATCTTCTCATATCATAATTAAATATTTTATTTAATTATGAGATATTTTGCTTTTTTCAATAAAACTGATTAAAGCTCTTTTCTCACCACAAGTTTTCTTCTGCTTTTAAAAGCTTAATTAAATATTTTATTTAATTAAGGAAAGTTGAATGTCCTCCACAAATAAATAATTGATTTTTTAATTGACCATTTATCAGCCTTTTTAATCTTCTTTTTATTCTTATTCCTCCTTCTTTTTCCCTTCTTTTTCATAATAAAATAGAAAAATATGATTTTAGGGTTCTTCTATCCTCTCCTTCAGTTTCATCTTTCTTCAACCGTTCGATCTGCCAGGAATTATCACAACCGTTAATCAAGACAGCCAATCAAAATTATTTGAAAAATCTATAAATACCTGTGTGAATCCAAGCATTGGTAATAGGCAATTAAGTAGAGTTCATGCACTTAGTTTATTCAATCATTTTAATTTCAAGTTTATCAACATCATCATAGCTTAATCTTGCATATCATATCAAAATATCATTCTTTAGGAAGACAGTTTGTTGAGCCTAGCCATACAATCTGAGAACACAAGGCTGGAATCTACAAAAACACTAAAGATAGAGGACAATAGGACGACAATGGAAGCAGAATAGAGTTTGCATTTCTTTACTCCTTTTATATTCTATTTTATTAAATGTCTTATTGGTGTGTTTGAATATTACATTCCAATTCATTTATGCACTTATTTTTCATACACACATTAAATGGCACCCACCGTGGGGCCTATGCCCCTATTTTAGACTTCTTTCTTGCAGGTTGGCTCATAGGTTTTCTGGCATTCGGCAGCGCATCGGGAAGATTCGGAAAATTTTATTTTTGCAGGTATTTTGGCGCATTTGAAGACTGTTTTGGTGCATCCAGGCATTTCTGCAGCGCATCCGGGAAACAGAATAGCGCATCCGTCACTTTCTGCAGCGCATATAGGCATTTAGTTAGCGCATCTAGGAAATAAGTTAGCGCATCTTTATAGGTTTCAGAAAATCTTTTTTTTTTTTTTTTCATTTAGAATAGCGCATCTAGGTTCTGTTTTCGCACATCTGAGTAACAGAGCAGCACATTTCTATTCTGTTTTAGCGCATTTAGGTAACAGAGTTAAGATCCGTCCCTCGCTTTCGCGATCCGGGATGTGAGCTTCACATCCGAATTGTAACCAAAATTCTGAGTCTGACGCCTTCCGCAGACATAATTTCTTTCATTTCTTTTTGCTGGGTTTAAAATGAATCAATCTAGGGTAGCCACCACACCTTTATCATGCAGTTAAAATGAACCCCATGTCTATTGTGAAGCAAAATCTTCACTTAGAGTAAATCACTTTTGATGTTGGTGCACATAAAATGAACTTGTTTACTCTTATTGACTGTGCTTGAAAGTGGTAGGTGATTATGCTCTCACCCTGTGCAAACTAGGTGATCAGAAAACTAGACCCACTTTTCCCTGTGTAACCCTGACTCAATAATTGAAGTATCCTCTCCCCTTGCGCACTTGTGCGATCCTGGGTGCAAGAGAAACAGTTATTGACTCTAGAAATTGGGCCTGCCTTAAGGGAAAAAGTACTCACCTTAAGGGACGACTCAAATCGGCAACAGAGCTAAGGCCAAGCTACCCCCAACCGGTATATAAATGTAAATCTTAAGGGAAAACCTAAGGTTGCTTGTGCGGATGTGTCATACGGATGGAGTTGTACTCCCTTAAACCCTGTTGAGCTTAACCTCTTCAGGCTGGAGTGCCACCTTAATGGTGATTAATCTCTTGCCCCATGTA
The DNA here is from genome assembly GCA_007258455.2 of Sequoia sempervirens. NCBI lineage: Eukaryota > Viridiplantae > Streptophyta > Pinopsida > Cupressales > Cupressaceae > Sequoia > Sequoia sempervirens. The sequence continues at coordinate 114,761,659 of VDFB02000363.1, read as the reverse complement.
TGGCCACTCGAACGGGGGTCCCGAACTAAAAACCATTGTTTAGAAAGCCAAAAACCTTCTATCTGCTAGTCCAGCACCGGTCGGTGTGAAGCCTTCCACACTTTCGCAGTCAATAGTAGAGGTGATCAGCTCGCCATGGGAGTTTCATGGGGGTTGGAAGCTTGGTTGGCCTGAGAAGAGAGTGCACTGTAAGGGGGAGCCCGTGCAACCAAGCTTCTGGATTCACACGCTACTGATATGCGGTTGGGGAAACCCACGTGGAATCTAGCAGATATTGTCCTGGCCTAACCTAGGTTGTGCTTGTCTTATTCTGTGTTTGGTTACAAATCAACTTAAATCAGACTGTTTGCTGTGCTTTCAAAACATTAATTCAGATAAAGGATCATCCAAGAACAAACATGACAAAATTTTAGCTGAAAACTGGTCAAAACTGTCCTTAGATAAACTATTTTAGCGCATCTAGGGAAAACTGTAGTGCATTTCAAATCTATTCTAGCACATTTGTGTTCTGTTTCGGCGCATTTAGGGTATTCTGCTACGCATCTGTGCTCTGTTTTTGTGCATTTGAGGTATTCTGCAGCGCATTTGACTTTTTCTGTAGCGCATTTACTATTTTCTGTAGCGCATTTAGGAAACAAAATAGTGCTTTTAGGTTTCTGTCACAGACCTGAATCTCTGAGACTTTACTCCCATGTTGAGAAAGTGGAAATCCACCAAGTTCACCAAGAAGTCAGTTTTCAATAGGATCAAGAAGCCCAAAACAAATTTAAGTTACAAAAAGACTTTAGATCGCAGGGAATTTCTGTATAAGAGTCGAGACGTCTTGCTCCATTATCGCACATTTCTCCATAGATACCAAGACTACATTAGGGGATTCACCGACGATTATGTTGTAGAACCTTTGGCTACCCAAGCTTATTATCAAATATTAGCATTGTCTCAACGTCACAATCTTAATCAACCTCTTGAGTTTGAGAATATACCACAACGTTCAATTGAATATTCAACGCATCCTAATCAAATCCTTCAGTAACCTCTTGATCATATTCGAGGATTTCTTCCATATGACTGTTTTTACAAGATCTCAACACAACAAGCTAGGAGATACATCTCAACAAGAAACTTCCACACACAACATTCAAGAAGAAGGTGAACATCATAGTCCTCTTTTCAGTGTGAGTCGCAATCCCCTTTTTAGTGACAACAATATGGCTGATAGAGGGGAAGATTCGTTGCTTAAGAACACAAACAGGAACAAAACTCCCGTAGATAGTGATAATGAGCAAGAGGAAGAACTTAAAGAGGTGGAACAGAATCCCAAGTTTCTTAAAATCCTTGAACAGATTATACAACGGGACAAAGAGAAGTATTTTCTTTTCTTAGCAGATCAAGGAGCTAAATTGCCTAAAGACTTTGATACTGAGAAATTAAAAGCCACAGAAGAAGAGCCATCCCTATCTGAATTCGCCTCCTTCAAAAAAGAGTTTAGAGAAATGCAGGGAGAACTCAAAGAGTTACGAGGAGGAACCGCAACCAAGAAATACACTTTGGATGACATATGTCCTTATCCTTTTGATAGAAGTCTCAACATGATTCCATTTCCTAAACACTGTGAAATCCCCAAATTTGATCGTTATAATGGAAAATCAGACCCAGTTGACCATGTTAGAGACTTTCGAAACATGACATTGGAATTTTCCCACGAAGATACATATTTATTGCGATTATTTCCTCGAAGCCTTGGAGTCAACTCTATGGAATGGTTATCTAAGATTACACCTCCTATTCGAACATTTGAGGAATTGATAAATTTGTTCATAACACAATACTCCTACAACATTCAACACCAGATCACCATGATTGATCTTTGCAAAGTTACGCAAAAACCTGGGGAATCTTTCACTACCTTTCTTCAAAGATGGAGGAGAATGTTCGCTAGGTACCCCCGTCATGTCCCTGAAAAGGAGAAAATGGTTACTTTCATCAATAGCCTCAACTCAGAAATGAGCTATCATTTAAATCTACACTGTCCACCTTCCTTTGAGAAATTGATTGAGGATGCCATCACCATCGAAAGTGCTTTGGTCAAAAGAGGGACAATAAAACTTGATAGGGACAACCCTAGCTCATCTAATCATTACAACAATCAAGACAAGTCAAAATTTTGGACCCGCAACAAGAACATTGTAAACGATGGTGTTGTAGATGCAAATCATATTACGACTAGGCCATTTGTTCTGAGCACCCCAAACACTACTCATAATAACAATGTCAATTCAGTCGCGAATCTAGGAAACAATCATCCTCCTCCAATGAACAACAATTAGGGGGCGACCAACAACCAAAACTATCGGGGAAACAACAACAACAACACTCTAGGGAATACCTCAAATACAAACTCACAACGTTTTCCATTCTTCTCCAATAGAAGAACCTTCACACCACTAGGACAATCCTTGGAATCAGCTTTCAAAGAGGTTATGGAAAAAAATGTCCTTACGTTACCACCACAACGCAATTATGAACCTAGTATAAAACCTCCATCATGGAATGAGGCTTATTTTTGTGACTATCATAGGTGCAGAGGTCATCGTACATACCAATACCAAGCTTTGAAACATGCTATTCAAGATCTCATTGACAAGGGCATTATCACAGTAGAAGGACAACAGAAATCCAATGAAGATCACCAAGCATTTCGCAACCCTCTACCAAATTATCAAAAGGGAGAGTCTTCTGATAAAAATGTGAATCAAATTGATGACAATGTAATTCGTCACCTCTATACAGATAATGAGCAAGTCAACATTATAAAAATCAAGGAAAAAGTGGATAATGGACAAGTGAATGTCACAACGAGAGCCCAAGCTAAAGTTATCTTAAAGGGTACCTCTTCAAAATCCACTGAGACTTTCCCTCAACATCAATATGACTTAGTCAACCAACTTCGAAAAACTCCGGCTCAAATCTCCATTTTAGAACTCCTAAAAATTTCCCCCGCACACAAGGAAATTTTAGACAAAGCCCTTTTTGAGATAACTGTATCCACAGATTTGGATGTGGACCGATTTCAAGCCATGATAGGACATTTGTCCTCACCCACATGCCTTTCATTTTCAGACAAAGACGATGTTTCCATGACTCATCCCCACAATTCATCATTATACTTAGAGGTCATGATCCATAAGTTCCGTGTTAAACGTGTTCTAATAGATGTAGGGGCTGGTCTAAATATATGTACCTTGAAGGTCGTTCAAGCATTAGGGTTTGCGGAAGACTCCATTGACCCTAGAAGGAAGATTACTATAAAGGCCTATGATGATGAGGAGAGAATGTCTAAAGGTCTAATCATGCTACTAATCAGAGTGGGACCCGCTATCAAAAATACCTTTTATCAAGTTTTAGATCGAGATCTTGCATACAACATCTTGTTGGGTCATCCTTGGATCCATGAAATGCAAGCTGTTCCGTCCACTTACCATCAATGTCTTAAGTTTCCATATGATGAATAGGAAATCACTATACGAGCTGATAATTCAAACACCCAAACTTGTGCCAATGTCAAAACTCATCAGGATACTTTGGTTCCAAATAATCGAGAAGCACTTGCTAATACTTCTCCTAAGCATGAGACACAAATCAGTCAATTAGCCAAAAGCTTTGACAAGAAACTGCAGTTCAAGGAAAGTGGAGTTGGGGAATATTCCCTTTGTCTTGCTAATCTACCTACATCTCCTAAATCACATGGAAAGCCTTCTATTACACAACAACAGATATCAACAGCATCAACATCAGCACAAATACAAACAGTGCCCACTACCAAGTTCAATGGACAATTTGTCAAAGAAAAGTTTCCCATGGGAGATTCTGAGGATACAGCGATTCTAGATTGGCTTTATAAGGATGAAGAAGAAACAGTTCTAAATGTTACCTTACCAACAGATCAATATGGGAAAGGATATTCCATCATGCAAAAGATGGGATATGACAATGGTCCTCTTGGAAAAAGAAAAGAAGGTGTAGTTGAGCCTATCCATCTCCCAAGGCTCGCTGCATATGATAAAACTGGAATAGGCTATGATGCTACCCAATCTAAACAGTCACAAGGTAATGTTTTTACACTACAAGAAGGTTCTGACAAGAAAGAGATATGTTTGGCATCAATCCTGAATTGCATAGAAAATAATTCTGATACTGATTCTGCTGAATATGAATGGGATACCATCCACAATGATGAATTTTGGAGGGACAAAGAGGTAGATGTCATACACAAGTACATGCCCATTTTAATCAAAGGGGAAGGTTCAGGATCCCAACCACAAGAATCTGAACCGCAACGCAACTATGAGTCTAGTGATACAGAGTCAGATTTTAATGAACAAAACTATCAGGAGAATAGTACCATCATTGACTTATCTCATAACTTGGATCCTATAGATAACTCTGTCTTGACCCTAACTATCACCGATTTCACAAAACCAAATGACATGTTACCTTTAATTCACCCTGATCTCATTGATTGGGATCTGACAGAACCTATTGATATACCTATTTTTCCCAATGACGAAGCTATCATAAACTTCCTTTCCGCCGAAAGTGTTGATAATTGTTCCACTAGCGATTTTCGGTATGAAGTTTTTAATCAGGAGAGTGTCAAGTCTCCTAGCTGCAAAAATGAAAATAAAGAAAAACGATCTAGTGGTGAAAACCAGAATATGGCAGTACTAGATCAAGGAAAAGATAAAATAAAGAGCGTATCAGATGGTGAAAACCTTTTTGAGGCACCAGCTGATGGGACTCTTGACACTCTCCCGGAGCACTATCATGAGCGATCGCCCATCTTGATCGAACCTACTAAGGAAATCAATATTGCAACTACAGATAATCCAAGGATTTTACAGCTAGCTGAATCAATGACAGATAAAGAAATCCCAGAATTCATGAACTTTCTCAAAGAAAATCAAGTTAATTTTGCTTGGTCATATGCAGACATGTCGGGCCTTGATCCTGATCTCATTATGCATCATTTATCTATCAAACCAGGAGTTAAACCAGTAAAACAAAAGCTCAAAAAGATGAATCCTCATGTAGCACTACTGGTTAAAGAAGAACTCAAGAAGCCCCTAGATGCAGGTTTTATAAGACTAATTGCCTATGCAGAATGGATCTCCAACATTGTACCAGTAGCAAAACCAGACAAACGTGTAAGAGTATGCACTGATTTCAAAGATCTTAACAAAGCGTGCCCAAAGGATGACTTCCCGCTCCCTAGCATCGACACTATAGTTGACTTGACAGCAGGCCATGCCATGTACTCATTAATGGATGGTTTCTCTGGTTACAACCAAATCAAAATTGCACCAGAAGACCAAGAGAAAACAGCTTTCACTTGCCCATGGGGAACATATTGTTGGAATGTTATGCCTTTCGGCTTAAAGAATGCTGGAGCTACTTATCAAAGAGCTATGACTATGATCTTTCATGACATGATGCACACATTCATGGAGGATTATGTAGATGACATATTGGAAAAATCACACACCAGAGAAGGACACTTGGAAATACTGTCTAAAATATTCACCAGATTGGAGAAATTCAAAGTTCGCCTAAATCCTAAGAAATGTGTTTTTGGGGTCACATCCGGAAAGCTGCTAGGATATATTGTTTCAGAAAAAGGAATTGAAGTAGATCCTGCAAAAGTTCAGGCAATCATGCGATGCCTCCTCCAAAGAACATCAGTCAATTGAGGTCATTACAAGGGCGACTACAGTCCATCAGAAGATTCATTGCACAATTGGCCGACAAAAGTCTACCATTCACACATCTCCTACATAAAAATGTTCCTTTTAGATGGGATGACAAATGTGAAATGGAATTTCAACAAATCAAGCAGTACCTGATAAACCCACCAGTTCTCGTTCCACCCAATCCAGACAAACCATTGATCCTGTATATTGCTACGACCGAGACATCTTTGGGAGCATTATTAGCACAAGAAGACCATGAAGGGAAGGAACGTGCCATCTATTATATTAGCAGAACATTGACAAGTCATGAGCTTAATTACACTTTCATTGAGAAGGCTTGTTTAGTAGTCGTCTTTGCTTCACATAAATTCTGACATTACATGCTAACTCATACAATTAATCTTGTTTCAAAAATTGATCCACTCAAATACCTACTAAGTAAAGCATCACTAACCGGGAAGTTAGCAAAATGGGTTATGATTTTGAGTGAGTTTGACATCCACTATGTTGATTGCAAAGCAATCAAAGGACAAGTTATTGCGGATCAACTAGCAGACGCTCCTCTACAAATAGAGCACCCCTTACACATTGAATTTCCAGATGCTGATGTTTTCACGGTAGACTCTAAGCAGTTATGGTCCTTATACTTTGATGGTTCTTTTACTCAACATGGATCGGGGGCAGGCATTCTCTTTGTCACTCCTCAAGGACATACCATTCCTCGGTCATATAGGCTAATGTTTCCATGTACCAATAACATAGCCGAATATGAAGCACTAATCACTGGATTAAAGACAACATTGGAATGGAGGATTACAGAGCTACAAGTTTATGGCGACTCACAGTTAGTCATTAATCAAATCAATAATTACTATCAGAGTAAAGATGACAAGTTGTTGCCATACAAGAAGATGATTGATGACTTCAAAAAGTACTTTGTGAACATTCAGTTCACACAAATTCCAAGGATTGACAATAAAGCGGCTGACGCTATGGCCACGATTGCCTCATTGATACAACTCCCAGAAAAATAGACTCGCTATAAATTTCTGGTGGAACAATTATTAAAACCCTCCTATGACACACCCGAAAGCCAAATTATCTGCCACCTAGTAGGATCCGATTCACCCTGGTATGGTAAAATTTATACCTACCTAAAAGATGACACTTTACCACCTGACTTATCCCGCAAACAAAAGCGTAACTTTATCCGACAATCCTCTCGATATACCCTCATCGCTAATACCCTTTATCGCCGTGGTCTTGATGGTACTTTACTTCGATGTCTTGAACGTGACGAATCTGACAAAGTTTTACAAGAAGTTCATGGGGGCATTTGTGGTACTCATTCGAGTGGACTAACCTTATCCAAGAAATTGATTAGAATGGGCTACTACTGGCCTACAATGGAAAGGCAATCATTCACTTTTGTTAAAACATGCTCAAAATGTCAGATTCATGGGAATCTTATTCATGCTCATGCACAAGAACTTCATTCATTTACACCCACCTGGCCATTCTCTCAATGGGGGTTAGATCTAGTGGGCAAAATTCATCCTTCTTCTTAAAATGGGCATAAGTTCATTATCACAGCGACAGAATATTTCACTAAGTGGATTGAGGCAGTACCTCTCTCTAAAGTCACTAGAAAACAAATCTCATCCTTCATACTCAACTACATTATTTGTCGATATGGTATTCCTAATGCCATTATTACAGATAATGGTCGACCGTTCAAAAATCAGGATGTTGATGAACTTTGTGAAAGATTCCATATTCAGCACAGATATTCCACGCCTTACTATCCTCAAGGGAATGGCCAAGCAGAGGCGTCAAACAAGACTATCCTAAAGATCTTGAAGAAAACTGTCAATGACTCAGGGAAGGATTGGCATGATCAACTCAATCCCGCCTTGTGGGCTTACAGAACTAGTGTCCGAACACCGACAGGAGCAATGCCTTTTGCCCTTGTCTATGGAGCAGAAGCCATATTGCCTTTAGAGGTAGAAATACCTTCTTTAAGAGTATCAATGAAATGTCTCATAACAAATGAGGAATACAGAGTTTCCCGACTACAAGAGTTAGAACTTCTAGATGAAAAGAGACAGAGAGCAGCTGACCATTTGAAGGCATACCAGCAGATGATGTCTCGCAGCTATAATCACAAGGTAAAACCACATACTTTCCAGGTGGGGGATTTAGTCCTGAAAGAGAACCCATGAAATCAACAAGACCGAGAAAAGAAAGGAAAATTTGAACCAAATTGGCTAGGCCCTTATGTGGTTATTGCAGTCTACAGCTCGGGAGCATACAAGTTATCAATGCCAGAAGGAGACCTGTTCGATGAACCCATCAACAACATACATCTTAAGAAGTACTATGTTTAAGCCAGAAAAAGTCCTAAAGAAATCCAAAAACAGCAGAAAAAATCCTGAAGAAATCCAAAAACAGCAGAAAAAGTCCTGAAGAAATCCAAAAATAGCAGAAAAAGTCCTGAAGAAATCCAAAAAACAGCAGAAAAAGTCCTAAAAAAATCCAAAAACAGCAGAAAAAGTCCTGAAGAAATCCAAAAACAGCAGAAAAAGTCCTGAAGAAAAAAAAGAAAAATCAAAAAGAATGTCATAGGGTGAAAACCTGGCAAACAGGAAGTCTATTGACAGAAAATACAAAAAAATCAGAAAGAAATCAGAAAAATGCAATAAATACGGATAGTGAAAATCTGGCAAACAGACGCTATCTGTACCTCTCCATTTATTAGTTCCTGTTTTGCACTTTATCTTTTCAAAGCTCCCCTTTTTCCACATCTTTTTCCGCATCTTAAGGTCATTAATCGCATCATCCTACCGCCATTTGCCTAGAGGGTTAAAACGTCTTACCATGGCTTGATCGTCTGTACATATTCCTTTCCTCAAGTTGTGTCAATAAATTGGGCAAAAACTCAGCTAGGGGCACTTAACTTTCAGAGCATACCAAAACAGCTAGACCATGACATAGAAATCCGAACATGCAAACAAACAACAAACTCATGCAACCACTTTGTCCGATCATAAAACACTTTTCAGCGAGATGTCATATCCTTGTCTATTGGATGATCTAGAAATCTGAATAATGCATAACAGTATTATATGTTTGATCACAAGTTGCTTAATTTTCGATATCATTACTCAGGAACATACTCAATGATGTATTGCACTAGAGTTGCAAGGAACGAAAATGATTTTTCTTTGTCTGCTGTCTTAAGGTTAACAGTCCAATCTGATGCAAATATGTCACAGGACATGACACTCAAAGCAAACATCATCGATGACAGTTCCACATTTGCATCAAAACGGTGGTTAATCTTTGTCTGTTTATGCAAGAAATGCTCAGGTCATCTCGGTTCAATTATACCTCGATGCTTGTGTTTGCTTGCTATATCAAAATTCATGAAAGTTGTACTCTGGTCATCATTGGCGCTAATTTCCCCTCTGATGCTTGTACATACTTACAACATTTTAAATGTTCTATGATGATTCAAGAAGGCTTGTAATAGGCTCAACAAACTGGTTAGTTTCATATAGTTGCACATTCATTAGATCATTGTATATATCTACATATTGGATTCACATCGGTGTTTTGAAAGACTGAAGGATTGCATCAACGGTTGTCATACAATTTTGAGTTTTGTGGAGGACATTGGGACATTTGACTCATTTGCATCCGTTCATTATTATCATTTATCATCTTTATCATTTATCATTTCATTTTTCATTATAATCTATTATTCATTTATTATTTATCATTTCATTATTCATTCATTTATCATTTATCATTTCATTTTTCATTATCATTTATCATCCATTTATCATTTATCATTTCATTATTCATTCATTTATCATTTTATTGTCTCATACCATTTTACATATCATTTTATCATATTACCATTCCTACCACATTCATTTTCTACCATATCACATATATACATACATCATCACCAAATCATTGCATACACATCATAATCACTAGATCATCCTGCATCATATGGATTAGTCCGCACATATAATGAAAACATATCAAAATCCATCTCAAATCATATATGCATACACGTCACATCCATAACATAACACAAATGCATCCACATAAAACATCATCAAAAATACCGCCACTGCATATCATCACTCATCAAAATAATACAAGTGTCCAATGTCCAATGAAACTAACAAGTTCAAAACATCATACATAAGACATGATTAATACTCAATATACAGAAAAATCAGCCCCAAAATGGCTAACTGGTGGATGCCCTTGAAGGAGCTGGTCCAGAAGGAGGTGGCCTGCCACTAGTCCCTGCATCAGGATCCCGTCGAGGCCCTGTAACCTCTCTGCCATGGGTCGATGTCCGGGATCGGGTCCTCGTCCTGCTGTGTGATCTGGGATATGGCTCTCGCCGCTCAGGAGGGCATAGCTCCTCATAACGAACTCTGTAGTACTCTGCCTCTCTGGCTGCCTCGAATCCCTCTGCAATGGCCTCTCGTAGGGAGGTACTCTCTACGGTACCCATCAACCTCTATGCTACACCCTCAGCCTCCTGTGCCCACCGTCTAAAGGCATCCCTCTCTGCTGCCAACTGTGCCACCTAAGGATCTGGGGTAGGCATCTGAACCTGTACCTGTGCCTGTGCCTGTGCCTGAGCCTGTGCCTGTACCTGTGCCTGTGCCTGTGCAAGCTACGCCTGTAACTGCACTATCATGCTATGAGCCTGCACTAACTGACTCTGAAGCTGTGATTGCTGCCCCTGAAAGGTCTGCACCTGACCCTGCAACACATCTATCTGTGCCTGCTGGGACGAGGATGTCACCCTAATCACCATCTGAGGACTAGCACCGGATCTGGACCGTTGAGGAATCTGTACTCTGTCGAGGCTGTCTAGTCTCTGCTGCCTCTGCTCATCCCCGTCATCTCCATCATCTCCATCCTCTGAGCTGCTCTCCTCCTCCCCATCTCCACTCTCCTCACTCTCCTCTCCCTCCTCCTCTCCTCCACCCATTGCCTGCTCCCCACCAGCCACACCTCCTGCTATCCCTGCTCCTGGCTGTGGTGCTGCTCTGATCGCCCGTGCCTCATCTAGCACTATAAACCGTGGAAATGGATGTGTGTGAAAATATTGGGCATAGTCATCTGTCATCCCAGCATCCAAAACCTCTGGCCTGTCAGCCCATACCTCAGGCTGTAATGCAGTGTACTCTGTATATGCTGCCTAGTACGGAATGCATGGCCCCCATCCTACATCCCCCTTACGTTGCCCATAATGAGCAATGCCTTGGGGCATCCCCTACATGAAACCAAACTGTCTCAGAACCCGTAGTGCCAGAAACCTCTCAATAATAAAGGGCGTCCGCCCTATCAGGTATCGTGGTCTGCACACAAACGACATCTCTAACTGATCTGTCACCCATGCCTCGCAATCTATGTAGGGCCTCCATATCACTGAATCCACATCATCCAACACTTGCCGCCAGTACTCTACCTTGCCCAGCCTCTACTGGACAACTGCACCAGAATACGCATACACGTACGGCCTCCCTGCTGGTCTCGACCTGGTACAAAGTGGTCTCGTGACAGCAATGTGCTCCCACGCCCAGATCTGCAACAATGTAACCCCACTTGCCAGGCTGGTGGATCCTCTGTACACAATCCGATGTAAATCATGATACATGTCCACTAGGACATAGCTACCCCAAGCAAACCTCCATGGCTGAGTGATCATCCACTCCAGCATCCTCCCCCAACCCACGGCGAATCCCTTGGATCGATGGTCCGGTCCAAGAAAACCTCCAACAAATGCTGCCAACATTGCCACCAGAGCCGGATACCTGCTAAAATCATCCTAATCTATCCAGTACCCATAAATACCGAGATCGCCACATATCCACTGCAACGCCTCGGTCCCACCAATCTCCTTGTGGTCATAAACCACAAGGACTCCAACAACCGGAATCCCCAGAATCCGGTACACATCCTCCGGCGTCACACTCATCTCATCCGTTGGCAGGTGGAAGATGTTATGCTTAGAATGCCATCTCTCGGCCAAGGCCATCAATAGTCCTCTGTTGGCCCGAATGCCTCGCGGCATGGCCAACAACGGTCCCAATCCGCAGTCCGCTATCACCTGTAGCTCTGCAGGGGTCAACTCTCCTATCCGCTCCCAACACAAGGGGAACCGCTCTCTGATCTGGAGGCTTTTGAAAGCCTCCTATTTTGTTCAAACATCACAACACATACATCAAATCAGACTCATATCATATGATCTATCTACCTAACATCACATATCAATGACTCATATCAAGTGTTACATCAATCTATCAGCATGTCCAATCAATCTACTCTATCATCATTTACTATTTGTTTTTCTTTTCAGTAAAGCAAATTTATCAACACTCATCATTTTCTATTTGTTTTTCTATCACAGAAAGAAAATCAATTACAACATCTACTCTTTGTTTTTCAATCGCGAGAAGCAAAGTTATCAAATTCCAATCAATCAATTACAACATCTACTCTTTGTTTTTCAATCGCGAGAAGCAAAGTTATCAAATTCAAATCAATCAATTACACATCTACTCTTTGTTTTTCAATCGCGAGAAGCAAAGTTATCAAATTCAAATCAATCAATCACTCATCTCCTCTTTGTTTTTCAATCGCGGAAAGCAAAGTTATCAGTTCTCTATTCAATTTTCTATCCTATCAACATGATGATCCGACAATTTATCTATCTATTGACTAAAGAAGCAATTTTAATCATCATTTTTCATCACACAAGCATTTTGCAACTTTTTCCCTAAAAGCGCAATTCTGTTGCTATTATGCGCAAGAACCCCATATGTGCTAAAATTTTTCTTCTATGCGCTAGACTGTTTACCCAATACGCTAAAACCCTGAATGCGCAACTCTGTTTCCTTAATGCGCTACTTTAACTACCTGATGCGCAACTTTAGCACTTTTGGGAAATACCCTAAATGCGTCGTTCTGTGCCTTAGATGCGCTAAAATACCCACCTAGCCGATTTCGCCCTAAATGCGCAACTCTATCTGTCAGATGCGCTAACAGATCAATTTTTGTTCTATTCCTAAATGCGCTAAGGAATTTCCTAGATGCGCTAATAGAATTATCGAATGCGCTATAACTATTCCTAAATGCGCTAAAATGTTCAAAATTCTTTTACTCCGACTTAAAACGATTCAAATTCGATCCAAAAAAATAAAAAATTGACAACATAGAGGGTTTGAATCACTCACCGGTGGTCCATACGCCGGTGGTCTCTGATATCGTCGTGCTCACTCGAACCTATGTCTATGCACGGGGATCACCATCTCGCCAAGTCACTCTCAGAGCTCGAATTTTACTGTAGTAGCAAGGTGAAAATGACACTTCATTTTACCCCTTTTACCTTATAAGGGTCCTTTTAGGGTGGGCATTAGTGGCATTTTCCATTTTTCAACCTCTTTTTCACTGGGGCATCGACCACATCATCTATCGGGAGCTAAATCACTGTTCCCCAATCCTTATCAACTTCTTCTTCCGTGATTTATCTCCCGAGGGGGCATCATCGACATCAAAAATCGGAAACATATCAGGGGCAAAAAAAATTTATTTTCTTTGAAGTAATATGTTTCACACATCACTTCAAAGAGGGGCAAAATGTATACGCATAAAAATGGTCATGTCTATAATCCTGGCAATTAATTAAATATTTATTATTTAATTAATTTTTCTAAAAGTCCTCTACATATGATTAAATTTAATTAATTTAATTATATTGTTCATTCATCTTATTCTTCTTTCCTAATTAAATAAATTTACTTTTATTTAATTATTTTCACATGTCCACTTAATTAATTAAATAAATACATTCTATTTATTTAAATTAATTATCACTGTTTGAATTTAAATTAAATCTTTTGATTTAATTAAGTTTAAATATTTCCCCTTTCTTCTATTTTAATTCTTCTTCTAATTAATTAAATGTTTCATTTAATTAATTTCATAAAAGTGATTTAATTAAATAGATCTTATTTAATTAAAAATATCTTATGATTTCTTTCTAAATCCAAAATTAGGTATTTTAACCTAATTGTGCAATCTTCTCATATCATAATTAAATATTTTATTTAATTATGAGATATTCTGCTTTTTTCAATAAAACTGATTAAAGCTCTTTTCTCACCACAAGTTTTCTTCTGCTTTTAAAAGCTTAATTAAATATTTTATTTAATTAAGAAAAGCTGAATGTCCTCCACAAATAAATAATTGAATTTTTTTAATTAATTATTTATCAGCTTTTAATCTTTCTTTTATTCTTATCTTCCCTTCTTTTTCCTCTTTCATAATAAAATAGAAAAATCTGATTTTAGGGTTCTTCTATCCTCTCCTTCAGTTTCATCTTTCTTCAACCATTCGATCTGCCAGGAATTATCACAACCATTGATCATATCAGCCAATCAAAATTATTTGAAAAATCTATAAATACCTGTGTGAATCCAAGCATTGGTAATAGGCAATTAAGTAGAATTCATGCACTTAGTTCATTCAATTATTTTAATTTCAAGTTTATCACCATCATCATAGCTTAATCTTGCATATCATATCAAAATCTCGTTCTTTAGGAAGACAGTTTGTTGAGCCTAGCCATACAATCTAAGAACACAAGGCTGGAATCTACAAAAACACTAAAGATAGAGGACAATAGGACGACAATGGAAGCAGAATAGAGTTTGCACTTCTTTACTCCTTTTATATTCTGTTTTATTAAATGTCTTATTGGTGTGTTTCAATATTTCATTTAAATTCCTTTATGCACTTATTTTTCATACACACAATTACTTGATTTGATGCTTTAATTATTGAAAACCTACATCACAATGTAAGCTTCCAAAACATAACATGAACACACATAGCTTTGACATGATGTTAGAATCTTAATTTATGCTCCAAATAACTGATAATGTTTCTTTTGAAATGCTCTTGACAATAATATTATATCTTTTAAAATTTCTTCTTGATCCTTCTAGTTTCAAATGATAAAAAGAGTATATATTTATAGGTGTTTATCTAATTTCCCAAAAATTAGAAAAGTCGACAATTGCCTATGAAATTTTAATCATTAAAATACCACCAAAAATATATTTAAAAATGAGTCATGGCACTTAAGGACGACCCATAAGTCCAAGACACTCATTCTTCAATGTGATTTAATTATTGATTACATTAATTAAATGTTGGTTTCTCTTTCATAAAATGAGATAAATAAGGCTTTGGAATGCATATTTTAGTTAATTAGAAGATTAATTAAGTCCAATAAATTAAGGGACCCAAACAAAGAGTGAAATTGTAAAGGGTATACAATTTTCCACACTATAAGTTGCAACAAAATTTGTCAATGGATCAGTTATTCAACAATCATAGAATCTAAACATGTTAGCAATACCTCCATAATATTGAGGGAAACTTTATGTAATGCAAACATTAATATGGGGATCATGAAGAGTTCTTATAATGAAACTGCCACCAACACTTCAACCATCTATCTCATGAATCATGATCCTCACATCTTTCCACCCTTAAATTGGGACCAAACATAAGAGGAAAATATTGATCAAAGAAAAAAGTCATTGAAGAAAAAGAATCAACAAATCCAAATGGATAGATAAAATTTAAATGGATGCCAAAGAAAGAAAGAAATTCTTATCAAACTCCATTAGTCAAAGAAACTATTGGGAAAAATAAAAAAGGGAATTTCATCCATCAAAGACATCCACCAATGCAAAAGAAAGCTTCATGAGTAACATACAAAGTATATCAAGAAGTTGGTCCTAATTCCACTTGAATCTCCATATATCCACATTTTATTGCTCATCATCCCAA
Source organism: Sequoia sempervirens (assembly GCA_007258455.2). Classification (NCBI taxonomy): domain Eukaryota; kingdom Viridiplantae; phylum Streptophyta; class Pinopsida; order Cupressales; family Cupressaceae; genus Sequoia; species Sequoia sempervirens. The sequence goes on along the minus strand of VDFB02000363.1, from coordinate 114,746,012 downwards.
GTTTGGAGAATCAAAGATTCCAATCTATCAACCAATCCATCTACACCTCATATTCATCATCAAAATCCACCATCCATTTTGACCTCCATGATATCCAAATCTCATATTGACTCTATCAGGTTAACTCTAGTATCAAAGAAGACAAGAAAATTTAGGGTTTACATTCAATTGCATGTATCTTGGTAAAATAACTCCTCCAGGCAAGATACCATTGGCATATATTGACCAAAATATCAACTACATCATCACCACCGAGTGGTCCAATATAAGCATTCAAAAATCCTAAAAATTCAAAAAATCATAAGAACTCAAAAAATTCAAGAAAACAATCAAGAGAAAATTTATTCTTTAGTGAAAACCACTTCAATAGTGCTTTGAGCAAGTACGATGATGAAAACCTAGAAAATAGGCATCATGATTAGAATTGAGCATCTACATGCACCATTTTAGGTAAAATCATCTCATCCTTTCCATAATAAATCTATCATTTCCTCCATCATAATAAATCTATTTCCATCCAATCCATCTTCATCCAAATATTAAAATTATCCTTTTCTTGATAAAATTTTGATGTACACTTAAAACTTGCTTATGGAAAATCCTTGGCATGGTCTTTACCATTGATTCCATTTTATCCCGTGCAGTACCATAGCCTATATCCAAGCATTATCTTCATGATTCTATCACAAGAAAATATTTTGTATCCTTTGCATCTTTATCCATCCATCATCTTGATCTATGCATTCACTCATGAAACTCCAAACATTGCTAAACATTGGGGGGTAGGTACTTGTATCTTGCTTTCGAATAAATCTTGATCAATTTCCTATATCTCATAACGTGATCTCGACATTGTGATCTAGGACACATTTAGAAAATCCAAAAAAAACTTGTAAAAGTACACTAAAATCCAAAAACATCCAAAATATTTGAATAAAATCTAAAAACATTCATAAAACATCAAAATCTCCCAAAAATATTATCCAATTCCAATAATCAACCTACGATGCCTTTGTGCAGTTATGTAGGCAAGGCCATCTCTGATGAGCCCTTGAGGCATAGGTCTCCCTTAGGTCTTGTTATCTTGGTTAAACCTTTGAAAAACTAGAAAAGATTTAGAAAACTCAAAAACTACAACAATTTAAAAATGTCACACAAAACCCAAAAACAACCTCATAACATTTGAAAACTTAAAACATTCATAAAACTCCAAAACACCAAAAATGGCCTCAAAACGTTTCAAAAAGTTTAAAAAATAGGATAATTTAGAAAAAATAAAATCATTCATCCCATCTCACATTCACCCGCTATAAACTTTCAACCATAATAAATTAATTGTCACTGTCAACCTTTGGTAACAAAAACAAAAGTAAAAACAACAATTAGTGAAACACAAACTTTAAACGTAAAAGATTGTAAGTCTTGGTTATTTGTCACATATGTTGGTTAAACTATCATATAAATAGCCTATCAAAACATCTACAACCAATTCTTATCCAATAACATGGCTTATGGATATATCTTTCCTACAATAGACATCATCACTAGATATCACCCTAAAACAACACCTTTAGCAAAATTTATGAATAATATTTGATAGTTTTCCCATTTTTATTTTTTCTTGGATTTATCTTATTGGACCATTTTTATGATCTCTTGAGGATGTCTACAAATGATTTAGAGAGAAAGGAATGGGGCATTGATCATTTCTTTCATTTGTTTTTCTTGTTAGATGTTCTTGTAATATGACTTGAGTGAATACTTTCCTTGCGTGTACATGGGTAGTCTCAATTAAAACAATGGTTGTCATATTGGGTTCTTCATATCTTTTGTGTAGTAGTCTCCTTACTTTAATTACTTTATTCTTTCACATGATCAAACAAGGTTTTTGTATGTTAGGTGTGAACAAGGATACTCCTATCTATTTGCAAAGTGAAAGTGCATGCATTAGATACAACATTACCCTAGTTCTTCATACCTTGGTGCATTGTGTCTATTTTCAATATCAAAAATAAGGATTTCTATGATGAAACCAGGCCTAATCTAAAAACAAAACAAAGATTGTCATCTATTCTATCTCATCACATATCCAATAAAATCTAGAATATTCATAGGTTTTTTGGTATCTTGATCAACCTCAATAACATGCTAATCTATTCTTTTCCATCTCATTATTCTACTTCTATCCATCACATTCTTCCATATTTACTAGCATTTCTATACAAGTATTTTAGTATGTATGATATACATTAAAATATACATGAGGTTAGCCATAGCCGATGAGTGTATCTACATCAAATATTTGAGCCTCCTAGGACATTTTTTTGTCCTTTGTTCAATAGAACTACTCTTGTGACTTTTTTGTGATCTCGACTAAAAGTTAGTTTTTCTACTCGATCTCTCAAGGGGGAAACACACTAGCATTCCTTTGTCTATTGGGGCATAGTGAGGCATCCAGAAAAATCAAAAAATAGTGGGGCATCAGGAAAAATAAGAAAAAATTTAAATCTTGATCCAAGCATCATCAAATCTTTGAAGAAATGAAACAGGTACCTTGCTTCAAAGAGGGGTAAAATGTAGACATGTGAAAATGTCCTACATATATTACACACATTAATTTTTCTTTATTTGATTAATTCATCACCTTCATATTAATTTCTCCCCTTTTGATTAAATAATGTCAAATTATTTAATTAAATATCATTTTTCTATCTTGATTAAATAATTCTCAATTATTTAATTAAAATTCCTAATTCTTTCAACTTGCACAATGAAATGATTTTCTAAATTATTTAATTAGCTAATTATTCCTTCAATCCTCCAACTTGCATAAATAATATTCTTAGAGAATATTCCCTTTTCAAATTCAAATTCTTCCCTCCACATGAATAATATCTCCAACATATTTTCTAAAATTTAGGGATATTGTTAAATCCTCATGGATTATGGACCCTTGATTAAATCTTTGATCCATATCT